>LLCE01000081.1:0-181998 GCA_001414415.1 Hymenoscyphus repandus | reverse complement strand
CCCTCAAACCCCCCCAAAAACCACCCCAAAAGAAGTTTCAACCGTCGATCAAAAACAAAATCTTAATCTAGGTGTAGGTGTGGTTAAAGTTGAAGAAAATGCGGCAATAGTGTAAGAAAAATGACAAATGACCATCCTATTTACCTGAGGAGTTGTATCCTGGTGTCTCAAGACTCTAATTCTCACATTATAATTTCTTATCTAGGGATTGAAGAGGACAATCACGTGCCGTAACAATGCTTAACCGCCCGAGGACTCTTTTTGAACACGATCATATACGAGAGGGTTTCCTATGTGCAACTTAAAGTATTTTTATTCTATTGTCGACAAATTAAGACATTCCTAGATTCATGTCGTGGGGTCAACTGTTTGAGGATGTTATGTTTAGATCAATTGAGGGTGTGCTATTTAGCCTGAAGCAGCAATCCACTTCAGAAGCCGGCACTCTTTCTCCCTCACGAACCCCACCATGGAAATAACAATGCATGTTCGCAGCAAGGTACTGCACTTGACGGCCGATGCTCCGGCTGTATATAGATGGTACCAAGGTAAGTGAAGCTGTTCCCACTGTCTCCAATTTCTTTCCCTCCATTATACGTGGTCAATTCCACTCTTCGACACAATGGGATCATCAACGCATGAAGGCGCGCAGCAATTGGTCCTTGGATACTCCGACAAACATCCTTTTTCCCAAGTCAACATCACAGACAGGAACAGCGTCCAAGACCTCCTCAAGACCGTCCTCGATCCCCTGAAACCCCATTTCTCGCCGCTGAAAGCCACAATACGCGTCCCTGGTGGCACAGCCGTTCGATTCGACTACAAAGCAGCAGAAATCGAGGGAATATGCCGACCGATGTGGGGTCTCGCGGGCCTGCTTGGTGGTGGAGGTGAATACGATGGCACGAGCTGGTTTATAGAAGGGTTGAAAGCTGGGACCGATCCTGACAGCCCGGAGTTCTGGGGCTGGCCAAGAGACAACGATCAGAGGATGGTGGAGATGTGCCCGCTGGGGTTTACCCTTGCTGTGGCGCCAGTATTCTGGGACAGTCTGAATGAGAAAGAGCGTGTAAACGTGGAGAATTGGCTAGGAAACTCGATCAATGAGAAGAACATGCCAAATACGAATTGGTTATGGTTCCGAGTCTTTGCAAATTTGGGACTGAAGAAGAACGGCGGAAAGTACTCACAAGAGAAAATCGAGCAGGATATTATCCACCTGAACTCGTTCTTTCGAGGAGAGGGCTGGTCAAATGATGGACCTGAAGGTATCTGGCAACAGGATTACTACAGTGGAAGTTTTGCCATTCAATTCTTACAGCTCTTGTACGCAAAGCTGGCGGGAGACGACGACCCCGCGAAAGCAGCAGAGTTCAGGAAGCGGGCCCAGGACTATGCCTTGGACTTCATACACTACTTCGACGAAGAAGGTCGAGCAACTCCATTTGGTCGCAGTGTGGGTTACCGATTTGCTATGGCTGGTTTCTGGGGCGCGCTTGCCTATGCCGATGTCGAGCTGCCCGCGCCATTGACTTGGGGAATCGTAAAAGGTCTATTGCTACGAAATTTGAGGTGGTGGCAGACCCAGGAAGATATCTGGAGCCCTACTGGTACCCTGACAATTGGATATTGTTTCCCAAATATGTACATGGCCGAGAACTATAACTCGCCCATGAGTCCAATGTGGGCATGTCTCGCATTCATCTGCTTAGCGGTACCCCAGGATCATCCATTCTGGACTTCAAAGGAAGAACCATATCCAACCAACTTGCTCCAGAAAGTCAAAGCATTGAAGCATCCAGGGCATATCATCAGTTATTTAGGCGGCCACAGAATGATCTTGTCATCTGGTCAAGCTTGCAGTTATCCCATGAAAGGCACACATGCGAAGTATGGCTCCTTCGCCTACAGCAGCGCGTATGGATACTCGGTACCTACAGGTTGCTTCACGCTTGAACAATTCGCGCTCGCTTCTCAGTTAGGTGTTTCTGATGATGGTGGCGAATTCTGGAAGACTCGAAGGCTTTGCGAAGAAGCTGGGATCGAAACAAAGGATTTCCTACCAGTGCTCAAATCCGTGTGGAAACCTTTCCCCGATGTTACCATCTTGACATACTTGATACCACCAGTAGAGGCGACACCGAATTGGCATTTAAGAGTGCACAAGCTTGAGGCTGGTCGTGAAGTCATGACAGCTGATGGTGCTTTTGCTATCTGCAACGAAACAAACCTTGACAGGAGATACTTGGATCTTTACAACCCGGAGACCGCGGAAGGCACGTTGCCGAAGATCATTGGAAACTATGATCTCAATACGCCCGAGGGAAGTTCTCCTGGTCCTGTTGGCGCATTCGCAGTTTCAAAAGGAGCCGTGGGAATCGTTGCTCTGGAGGACTCCAGTCCACGTACAGCAATGCTGGTTAATGCAGACCCGAATTCGAATCTGGTCGAGGCCAGAACTGTCATACCAACATTGCAGCACACAATCTTGAAGGGAAAGACTGCCTGGTACATCACAGCTATTTATGCTAAGCCTTTGAAAGAGGGCGTTGAGCCATCGAGCTATCTTGATGGCTGGGAGAGCAAACCCGTTATCCCTGGGTGGTTGAAGCAGGAACTATCATCAGCGTGGAAGTCTTCATGAAGTTTGTATTTCTATTAACTTGAGCAGGCCAAAAGCAAGGTTACAAATTTACCATGATAATGAACGCTCGCACGTACGGCTGGTCCTTCAGCCTCATTCTGTACTTCATAAGTGCTAATAAACGAGGATCGGTTGATTCTGTTGAGTAGTATGTTCTTTTCGGTTGTTCTTAAACGGCGGTTCTCGGACATTCAAACCATGTACTTTCTCTACATGCATATGCCGCTACAAGTCCATATTAAATGAGCTCCATGCATCCGCTTGATAAGTGACACCTTATCAGGATTTCTAGTCTCACGCCTTCAGCGCCTATGTTGTCAAATTGATTAGAGTTCAAACATCTCTTTCGTGGAACTTAATCCTTCTCTTGGGCCATCTTGGTATACCTACGTTTCACAAGAAGCTCTCCAGTGCTACCAACCTCACGTGGTAGACGCAGAAATAATCTTCCATCAATGAGATTCTTTGGACCATAATGTACTTGCGTCTAGCTTCTCTCTCATTGCCGCAAATGTCTTACGAGAGCCTTGGCCAACTAGGGTATAGCCATCCAAATCCTAGCTCTACGAGCCGATCTGGTAATATCATATCGCGGGGGTTACCCCACCCCCTGCTGCACAACACCATGTTCACGTTCCGTCTTGGCTTCTCCAGGCGGGGAAAGGCGATGGATCGCCGTTTTTCCGTCTACCAATTCTGGGGTATCTATTAGTCGGATAATGATTGGTTGGGTATTTCTACATTTCACATTATCCACATACAACCTTAACTTTTCAACTAGGATCATGGCCTACTGTGGTGAGACGAACCCTGCAGGGAGCAGCTTTCGTCCTTTGATCCAGAGAGCTCTAGCACGGGTATATGAGGAAAATGCTATCCTACTTTTTGAAGATTTTGTGTTTGTTCTCTCGCTTCAGACTTTGTGTCCAGACTTTGTGTCCAGACTACCTAGTCTATCAGTACAGACGTGTCCAATCTTAATACTTGGATAGCTTGAGCTAGCAAGTCAAAATGGGTATCCTACAGAAGGTTGTGAAGAATGAGGCGATGAAGAAGTAAGCTCGCTAATTCATCTTCGTTGTGCTCGGCTAATATTGACAAGTGACCCTCCTCAAATCTACGGTGTGTATATCGTCAGAATTGACGTGAATACTAGCTGACAGGCTTCTAGGATGGAAGGTATTCTTCTTATCAGCAAGTGCTTGTTTCGGCGGCATGCTTTTCGGCTGGGGTAAGACGAGTTGGCGTTCTTGAAACGTCCTTTCTCTGACGTTTCCACAGACATTGGGTCAATTGGAGGTATTCTCGTTATGCCTTCATTCAAGAAGTAAGTTCTCTTCGAAAAAAGTCTTCTACATCAAGAAGAATACTGACTAGTTTTCAGGGCATATGGTCTCGACAAATTGAGTACAGGGGCACTTTCAACTCTACAAAGCAACAGTAAAGTTCGCCATACCTTACAAGACGGATATTTCTGACACCTGAACAGTTGTCAGCGTACTTCAGGGAGGCTGTTTCTTCGGATCTTTGGCATCATACTGGATCGCGGATCGATTCGGTCGGAGGGTATGGTTTGACATTTGACGATAAATGGAGTCAATGCTAAATACACCGAACAGCCGGCACTTATTTTTGCTTCGAGTATCACTATCATCGGTATCATTATACAAACTGCTTCTGATGGGCATATGTGAGTCAGAAGTTAAATATTGAGAAGCACCTAAGGCTAATGGGTACAGAAACGCGCTCTATGTTGGTCGTCTTGTTGCTGGACTCGGTGTTGGAGCAGCTAGTATGCTTACGCCTCTATATGTGAGCACTTGAGGACCTCGTTCCTTGACTTCTGTGCTTACTCCCGTAGGTTAGCGAGAACGCACCTCGAGCTATTCGAGGCGGCTTGACTGGTCTTTACCAACTCTTTATCGCAACCGGTGTTATGCTGAGCTTCTGGGTCAACTACGTGAACAGCTTCTCTCTTTCCAGCTGAGTCGTGTTATGCTAATCCAATTGTTAGGGAACTCTCAGAAACCTCTCAAAGAACGCCCAGTGGCAGGTACCTCTCGCTTTGCAGGGCCTTCCTGCCGTTTGCCTTTTCGTTGGTGTGGCATTTTGCAATGAGTCTCCGAGATGGCTTGCTAGGGCTGATAACTGGGAGAAGGCATCGACTGTTCTAGCTAGACTTCGAAAGTAAGATGAATATCCGGTTTGCCTTGTGGATATATAACTGACTTTGCAGCTTGCCTCCGACCCATGAGTACATCCAGATGGAACTTGATGAGATGAGAGATCAACTTGAAAATGAGGTTTGTGGAAAGAATACAACAATGCAAGGTAAATACTAACCGTTATAGCGTCTTTTGATTGGTGGTGCTAGCTTCTGGGACTTACAAAAGGAGATGTGGTTGATCAAGGGCAACAGAAACCGAGCTCTTGTTTCAATTGGCCTTATGATCTGTCAACAAATGACTGGAACGTAAGTATTATTCTTTCCTACTGTTCTACCCAATATACTGATATTCATAGCAACGCAATCAACTACTACGCACCCCTCATCTTCCTCAATCTAGGTATTCCCGAAGAACAGAAAGGTCTCTTCGCGACCGGCATCTACGGCGTCGTTAAAATGGTAACCTGCGCTATCTTCCTCCTGATCGCCGCCGACTCGCTTGGCCGCCGCCGCTCTCTCCTCTGGACATCTATCGCACAAGGTCTAGCCATGTTCGTCATCGGCTTCTATGTCCGCTTCGCACCACCTGTTAAAGGTGAACCTATCCCTGGCGTTGGCTACTTCGCACTAACCTGTATCTTCCTGTTCGCGGCCTTCTTCCAATTTGGTTGGGGTCCTTGCTGCTGGATTATCGTGTCTGAGATCCCGACTGCGAGATTAAGGGCGATGAATGTGGCGATTGCGGCGGCGACGCAGTGGTTGTTCAATTTTGTTGTGGCGCAGGCGGTACCGCATATGCTTACAACTGTCGGGAAGAATGGATACGGAACGTATTTTATCTTTGGGTCTTTTTGCTTTAGTATGTTCTTCTTTGTGTGGTTCTTGATCCCTGAGACGAAAGGGTTGAGTTTGGAGAAGTATGTTGATCCTCCCCCCCCCCAAAATTCGAGAATGGTGTGCTAACGTTTTACAGGATGGATGATCTCTTTGGTGTCACGGAGATGGTTAAGGAGAAGATGGTTGGTGATGAGGAAGCTCATCGTGCGCCGGTTGAGATCCACGAAACTACTGCTTCTATGCCAAAGCCGAAGGTGACAGCTACGCATGTTGAGAATGATACGGTTCGTGAGATTAAGTGATTGAGTTATTCAATAGAGTCATGCGTGGAGTGTGAACTATCTCTAGCGAAGAAGGGCATGGTAGAGTTGAATGTGAGAAGTGTGTTGGGATTGAGAAATGTATCGATTTGAACTCGTTATTCTTGAAATTGCCTCTAAACTTTGTGAAATTGTGACAATCTCTACATCGCGTATTACGTGGTTCCTCGATACCATAATAACGCTTAGTACATAACCTTCATGCAGAGAAGTACGCCATATTAGGACTTCAGACTATGGATTACTGAGCAACCGTGATCTCGTCGAGAAACCTTCAGCTTCGAAGTCATGTGTGATAAACTGTTAGACAAAGTGATGGAAACTCTCCGATCTCTGTCTGAAAGTCGGGAGATCGCATAATTGGCCCCTTGACAGCCAGCACTTGGCAAAGCCCTACTATAGGTGGAGAAATAGAGGTCTCTGAGAGAGTTTCATGACGCACTATTGTCTGTTGAGAAGCCTTGGTAGACATGGAAACTCCGATTCGACATCTGCTAACTGTGGACAAGAAGATGAATCTTATCACTTGCTAGACCGACCAAGGGAAATCAAATTCATTTGGTCATTATTTCCTCTCCACCGCAAATGTGATAAGCAAAACAAACAATCTTTCGTTAAAAGCTCCTATATTCAAACGTGCCACAAATATATCTAGTAATTATCGCATCAATTATCATTCCTTCCACGCGTCACCGAGTCGATCGAGGAGAACCGGGTATCTTTATGTCGGGCGCTTTCGGTAGATTATGTCTAACAAGTTGAGTCTTGCTATCAGCTTCAAACAAAAGGCGGCTCAGCACCGGCTAGAGTCCCGCCATTGGACATTTCCATCTTGCTGTCACCACTTAGTGCTGCACGGCCGAGATCACTCGAGAAAATATCTACAGCACAGCTCACTTCCACAAAGTCTTCGAGCTCTTCACTGACGGTTTTCAGCTTCTCCTTCACGCTTGCAACGCCTTCGTAGCCAACAATGTGTCTTGCTGGTGGGTTCTCGTGGCCGCCAATGGCTGTCAAGGCATGCACTGTCTCCATGACTAAACGGTCTCTTGTCTCTCCTGGAAGAAGTGGGAAGCGGCTTTGGATGGATTGGGACGTACTGCTAGTGGTACTGCTAGCCTGGCCACTATCACCACCGGGTGTTTCGACAGGTGAAGGAGGGTCAAGCCTCGTTTCCGGGTTCATGTTGAGAACATTAGTGAGAATGTCTCTAAGTCCTGGAGCCGGATTGTTGGAGCTTTCATACTGAGGAAGCTGAGGAGCGAATATTATTTTGTTGGTAAGGACGGAGACCTCTTTATTGGGCTGTACAATGGTAAGTTTGATGTTGAACGGCGCAATTTCGTAAGCCAGAGAATCACAGTAACCCTCCAATGCCCAAGTTGAGGCGCAATACATAGGCATTCCAGGCGTTCCAATGTGGCCCCCTATTCCCGTTAACACCATGATATGTCCATTATGTCGTTCGCGGAGGCGGGGTAGTGTGGCTTTGATGAAATTTACTTGGCCGAAGAAGATAGTTTCGAATTGATCTCGGACGAGATTCTGCGTCGCGCTGTTGGTTGAAAGCTCTTCCACTGTTCCCACAACAGCTTCTGCGGTGCAGCAGAGTAGAATGTCGATACGACCGAACACTTCAACTGCTTCCGCAACTGCTGCCCCACATTGACCCATGATCCGTCCATCGCACCGTATGCCACGTATCCTGTCCTTCCAGCCTTCTCTATCCTTCCTGCCACTCTTACACTCGTTAATGAGCTCTCTAAACTCGGTACTACGATCATCATCTTGGATTTCGGCTGGAGGTAATCCTGCTGCTACGTAGTCGCCATGGGCTAGAAGCAATTTGATCAGACGAACTGACAACGGAGACAATGCAGACGTCAAGAACCATATTCGGGGTGAATTGTGTGTAGCTGGAACATCAATTAGCACAACTCTTGTGGGCCCGAGGCCAGACGATTCGTACGAAATGAGGCAGCTGGAATTATCGTTTTTGAAGGGCCGGGTTCAGACATCTTGCGCTCTGCCATTTTGCCCGATCGCTCCCCAATCGCTTTTTCGAATTTCGACAGGTGTCTTCCAACATTGTCAGGGGAATTGAAGGAGGGAAACTGAGGTAGAAAGGCAAGGCTATGAGATGTAGTTCGGCAGGTGAAAGGGTAAAGTCCGAAGTTAAGTCGGCAATTGACGTAGCTCCTGAGTGGTCGCTTTCTGATGCAAGGCTCACAGGGGTCCGCGGGTCGACTTCGGGGACTGAAGACAACCCCACCATGACTTGAAAAATCTGGGGAAGCTGGTCATTTACTTTGACTCACTCGACAACTCTTGCTCCGTGCCATATTTGCTTCCAAGTTTTGCTTATATTGTTTTGCTAGATTCGGACTTGCGAAGTTCTCTAGAACAGGAAGATCTGTAAGTCTTCCATCAATTGTGCCATAGGCGGCTGCATGGACACTCGCAAAACCCCCACCAGCTCATTGCTGCTACTCCGCAACCGGAGAAAGTATTGCCAATATATATTTGCAATGCGATATAATAGCCAGCTGACATCTCGTCTGTTCTTGTAGATACCCGATTTCCACTCAGTATTACTTCTCATTTTTCTTGCGAGGCATATTCTCTCAAGAAAGACCAGAACAGACCCCGCCATTCCCGAACCCAGTTCCCGACCTTGTGAAGATGCCTTCTCGTGAGGAGATCACGTATTTCGGCGCAGGCCCAGCATTGCTGCCAACCAATGTATTGAAGACCGCAGCCCAAGCACTGGTAGACTACGATAATACCGGACTCGGTCTCGCGGAACACTCCCATCGCTCAGAGCTTGCCACAGGAATTGTCAATACCACCAGAGCCGACCTTGTGAAGTACCTCGATATCCCCGATGACTATGAGATTCTGTTCATGCAGGGTGGCGGCAGTGGAGAATTCTCTGCGACCGTGTACAATTTGGTCGGAATTTGGGTTGAGCGCCAGAAACAAAAGATCCTAAAACAACTTGGTATTGAGGGCGGGAAAGAAATCCCCGAGGATGAGCTGGTAAGGCAATTGCAAAAGGCTGTGGATGAAGAGCTTGAGATCGATTATGTTGTCACTGGGTCCTGGTCATTGAAGGCTAGCCAAGAAGCAGCTCGGTTGGTTGGTGCTGAGCACGTCAATGTGGTCGCAGATTCACGAAAGGTCAATGACGGGAAATTTGGCAAGATCCCAGAGGAGAGCACATGGAAACTCTCCAAGAACCCGGCAATGATTTATTATTGCGATAATGAGACTGTAGATGGTGTAGAGTTCCCCGGCTTCCCTAAGACTCTAGAACCAAATGGAGACGATGGGCCAATTGTTGTCGCAGACATGTCTTCAAACATTCTATCCCGTCGGATACCGGTCAAGAACTTCTCCGTCATTTTTTTTGGAGCGCAAAAGAATCTGGGAAGCACAGGTATCACCGTTGTCATCATCAAAAAGAACCTACTGCCACCAGCGGTCGCTACCCCAGCTCCAACATTACTGCGAAAGCTTGGCTTGCCAATTGGCCCAATCGTTCTTTCATATGAGACCATTGCTAAGAACAACAGTTTGTACAATACTCTAAGCATATTCGAGTAAGTTATCTGACATCAAGGTTCTACCGGTTGCTAAGGTGTATAGTGTCTACATCGCAGGGCAAGTACTCAAAAGCCTACTAGCGACGTTCCCCGATAAGGTTGACGGCCAGCAAGCTGTTGCCGAGAAGAAAGCAAAGATGATCTACCAAGCACTTGAGGCTTACCCAGAATCCTACAAGATCGTACCAGACAAGAGCGCCCGTTCAAGAATGAACATTTGCTTCCGAGTCACCCACGTAAGCTCTCCTATCATAAGTTGTCCTCCACGTTAAATTGACGAATACAAGGGCGGCGATGTCGATGCTGCGGAGAAGAACTTCCTCAAAGGAGCAGTTTCCAACGGCTTGACAGGCTTGAAAGGACATCGAAGTGTTGGTGGTATTCGAGCGAGCAATTACAACTCAATACCCCTTAATGGTGCTGAGGCGCTTGCAAAGTACATCACGGCGTTCGCAAAGGAAAAAGCAGCGTGACGATAATTTTGATATTTTGGATGTCGATCAAGTTCTTAATACCACATGAATTGCATACCTAATATGTTATTTCAGTAAAGTGAAGTTCTCATTGCTATTCTATCACCCCATGCTATCTTTGGAAAGGATCCTACAATACTGATGTGGAGTGATTTGAATCATTCCGTGATTAAGTGAACAGCAGTCTACCTAAGCTTTACCGATTATATTGATGAAATTTAAGTGCTTGAAAGGAGGCGTGGTTGAGTTGATATGGGACACTGTTTCTAATCGTCTTGTGTTTGCTACAAGAATTCATAAAATCAAACTATTTCATCCTGGCATGAGAGTCAACAATTACTTTGAAGCTCAGTGAGACCAGTCACAAGCCATACCTTTGGACCCTCCCAAAATTAACTCACAAATCATGTGCTGAGAAGCTGATAAGTCTTGCAAATCCTCGAAACTAAATACAATTCAAAACCAGAGGTATCCACGAGTGGCTTGTCCACATATATAGAATTTCGTGGGTATCGTAAATCATCAAAATAAACCATTGGACATGCACAAAGCAGATTCAGGAGCATCTCTCACCCCTCGCATACATGTCGATCGTTTGTTGAAGCAACAGATTCCGGCCGTCGATCATTCCTCGCAACTCTTTTCATTCCATCATACAACGTCAAAATCATACCTAAACAATATCCTTCCACTCCCAGCCTCGTCGGATCGATTTCTTGTTGGATTCAGGTGTCAACAGTGAGCGGAATCTCTTGGAAGGTGGTGGGGTAGTGCGTCCGTCGTTATCGATTGAATTCTCTTGGCAGCCTCCGACATCGACACCTGCTTGTTGCTTCTTCTGCCTGAGTGGCAGTTTATCTGGCTCTTCGACCGAGTCGGAATATAGATCAATGGTCTTAAGTGGTTTTCCGCCGCTGGTGTTAGCTCGCTTCTTCCTTGCCATTATGGGCCCATTCGAGTCAGATTCGTAGGGACTTTGTGTGTATTTTTTGCCGAGAGATCGCCTCTTCTTGGTCGTCAATGGTTCTTCATCAGAAGCATCCGAGAGAGAGGCATTGTGCGAATTTTTCTTGCTGATGAGAGCTCGTACTCCTTTTATCATCACTGGTGTACTGTCTGAGTTCGAGGCCCGGCCATTGACTCTTCTCGTACTCTTCATTCTCATGGTTGGAAGTCCACGTTGAACATCAACTTCAACATACTTGTCGGCAGGGTTTTGATCTCTGGGTTTGTACGGTGGGATTTTGCCACTCTCAAGGAAGCCTCGACGGAACTTTTGTTTAAGCTCAGCTATTGTATCACATGGAGGCGGAGAGAATTTCACTTACTTTGAGCAGGGAGTACACAACTTCTCGCTCTGGAATTGTCAAGCTGGAGTAATTGCGATACTGGTCCGGCACCATGCCAGTGTTGAAGATCGACTTTCTGTAGAGAGACTCTTCATCAGCAAGAGCACCGCCTTGCAGCATGACGAGTCGCAATGTATTTTCTTTATCGAAGTCCTGAAATTGTGTCAGAAGTGGAATTGAAAACAGCTTAGGGGAGAATGAATATACTTGAAGCTCAGCAAAATCATCTGCCTGTTCAACTCGGTTGAGGGATCGCCAATTATTGTGTTCAATGATCTTGGATCTCCTGAGGTAATCTAGGGAATTGTAAGTTCGGGATCGATCTTGAAATGTGAACACTTTTACCGGCACCCCGACAAATGAAGTTGAAAGTCAACTCCCAAACTTGTTTCGACGTGAAATATGCTTTCTCTGGATCCCAATATCTCGGCTGGATCGGCGTGCCACAATCGAGACTTTTTCGGTATCAGAAGGCGTACTTATTGGATTAGAATTATTTACTCACCTCGTAGAATGTGTGATACCTTGTCCATAAAATGAAGCTCTGTCAATGGTAGTTACTATGTCGAGCGTCTCGCCAGCTTCATATTGCACCCGGGTGGACTCGTTTTGGGCAAACTGCTCCTCGTCTCTCATATTGATGTCGCCTGTTGGTTGATGTCGGGTTATCTTGATCTCGATGCAGCCAATGTCGCTCTCTATCATGGTCATTGTGTAGTCAATTGGTGAATCCTGATCTGCAGGTCTAAGTTTCAGTACCTCGGGAACTGCATTCGTGTCACAACATACCAGGGATCAGAGCCTGAAAGCACATGCGAAGGTTCTCTTTGAGCTGCCCACCGAGGAATCCCTGAGGAATTTCGTCATAAACGAATGTTCGATCTGTGCGTAATTCTTCTTGCGAATAGTCGAATTGAAAAAGGTCATCGATGAGATGAACGTCTGAATTCTTGTCAGTAATCATGATTCCAAGAACTCCGTTTGCTCGTCCCAGAACGAAACCACGCTCAAAAGTCACTTCAATCCCGTAGTGAACGGCCTCGCCAGCAATATATCTGGTATATTTATTGAGTGTATCACAAACGGGCGAAGAATACTCGCAGAAGCGGTTTCTTCTTCCCTCAAGTCTTCGCAGGCGAACCTTAACACCACCATCGTCGGTTTGTGCGAGGACCATGGTCAACAGGACCGGTTGGACGATGTCTATTTGGAAAAGACGTATCTTTGCCCTTCCAAGAATGTACTTCAAGTGACGCTGGCAAGTTGCTGAGCTTTTGGAAGTGACTGGGACTCTTCTTAAGGAGATGATTGAAAGTGAGGGGTAGTGTAAGAGAGAGAGGAGATTGTGAGAGTGTTAAAGGTGAAGAGATCGAAAGACCGAAGGTGACATGAAATAAGCGAAGACAGCTCGTCTAGCCACGTACCGAGAAATCGACGAGTATGAAAGATGCTAGTGGCTCGTGGATGAAGGCAGCATGAACCCCAATGCTCGAGGACAGCATAGAAGCAGGGTAGGTAGAAATAAGTTCTGAAGGCGCACATCCTGTTCACCGACTGCCAAAGGTGCAAATTGAACATGTCTTTGAAGCTCAAGATGGGGCTCATATATTGCACCGACGAACCAGCAACAGAATACAGTGATTGTAGCCTTCCCTACAAAGTGACCAGTATCTGATATTGTAGCACATAATGCGAACGTTTGAGCAGTGTGCTATACGTGCCAAAAGAATGCTCGACTAATATTATTCTTGACAAGGAGATGGAAAAGCGCAAGAGGAGATAAATTCAACTATAGCAAAACCTATGATTTGGCACGACGTGTCCCAGGTTAACGAGAGTAGAGTATTGCAAGAATACGAAACCTGACGAGCAGAAATTGCACAGCTGAATTACTCAAGTGCTAGCAATGTCTTGGAGGAAATTTGAGGTCTGGTGTGGATATACTCTGTGGGATGAGCCAATGAATTTTGTGGAAGCATAATGATTTTCTGTTGCTTGAGATTTCGACTAGTCTTTTGTCAAGTTCCGCTAAAACTAGATTCGAGGCCAACGTGCCAATGCTGATGCCAGGATACTTCCATCAGATATCCAGTACGAATTGAGGTGCATCAATGCGGCAACGAGTAACCCTAAGTTATAGAAACAGATAGGATCATTGGTTATAACTTAGTTTTCTATACCGGCTTCGCATTCATACGTCACTACAATATTGCATCTAAAACAAAGAACTATGGCATCAAAAGCACCTGATTTCCCCATCCCTTCTCCCTAATCGCCAGCTCAATGGCTTCATATACACGATCCAGTCCAAAGTTCCCTACTGTTTTCATTCCTGTTGCCTCTTCCCCCAGCTTCAAATTTCCTTTCTCAACCATCTTTATAAGTCTCACGACCATGTCTCGATTATACATTAATCTTCCCTGGATCCTTAAACTCTTCATTACCAGTGAGTGATAGATAGTTGACTTCGACGTTTCCATAAATCCCACCTATGAAATACGCTTTCCCGAAGGATTTAGTGCAGCCATAGCAGAAGCTATGTGGGTTGATTTCGCTGCAGCCGCGGGAGAGAAGTCTTGAAATGCGACTGCGCCTTTGCCTCCATTGTGCGAAACCGTGATCATGGCTGCTGTGTCGGTCTTGACATCTCCAGTAAGAATTATCGTCTCAAGTCGGCCGGTGTGATCAAAAGTCTTTTTTAATGCTGATAAAGTATTTTCGTTTCGGCCACACGCAACAACTGTAGCTCCCATGGCTAGGGCCATCGTGACAGCACCACCTCCAAATCTACCAGTTGCAGGTGCGATAATTACGGTTTCTCCTGGTAAGAGATCGATCTCTGCGAGGCCGCCAAATGGTGTCAGGTAAGCTGATGGGAGGTTTCCTAAGTTGCATTCCATCCTATGCCCTCAGAAGGACATACCGGGAAGAGCACATAGGTCCTCTATGCTGTATCCCATTTTCCCACACAAAACTTTCTCATCAAGCATAAACACATTCTCCAAGGGAATTTCGCATGTTCTGCAAAACTTCCGTTTCTCCATTCCCCCTCCATCAGCTTCGTCGCAGCCCCGCCATGCAAGCCCATTAGGATTGCGGTATCAGGGTCATCTCGTGCATTTACATTTATGCCGCAAAATACTAGCTGACCAGCTCTCAACAATGTCGAGTCAGGTCCCACGGCGTGAATACGTCCGATGGTATTAGCGCCAGGCGTAAGGGGAAGAGAGAGCGAGTATGGCATTGTACCATCGAGCACGGAGGAGAGATAGGAAAGTATATAGGTACTGAGGACTTTGACGACAACCGAACAAGGAACAGCAGGAGGGATAGGCACGTTTTCTAACGAGAGGGGGGTCACTCTTGAGTTTAGGACAAGGGCTCGCTGTGTAGACATTCTTGCTGATCGACCCTATTCGTGTGCCTACTTCTAGCTTCGAAGGCAATTACAACAAATTATTTCTTGGAATTCTTACAGGCTTTATACTTCGTAGTAAAGGTGATAACGAGACGGAGCAGGAGACGAGCAGGAGAACATCGGGAAATTCCAATCAAAAGCCGGTGTACAGAGTATGTGATCGAGGGGTCACCGAGGGCCCTTTGCGCTGTGCTCGGAGGTAATTACCATCGAGGACACGAAGGGAGGTTTTCATAACCGCACGATCAAGTGGTAGGTTTACATGAGATGTAAGTACGCTCGCCTAACTCTGACGATTTAGAACCAGAAGTAGAGGCACGGACTTTTTTAACTCTACACCGCCTTCCTCTTCTAAACAGGTCTGGCAGAATCCTCGACATGAGGACAAGGTAGAAGACTACAGCAATCACACAAGTGCGCCATCATAGAAGCACCTACGACTCCATACAAGAATAGAAGTTGCCCATGTTCTTAACCTCAAATCATCTGTAACCTTCTGGCGACGATATGGGCCCCATGACTCGATAGTCCCAGCTCATTCCCCCCTTGTCTCTCCACCGTCAAAGCTCGCTGGCAGAACCAAGCGCATCCCAAATGTTATCAGAATGCTGGATCAGCTGTCGCCCATTGCTCCTGCCAGAGTACGAGTAGTACTTCTACCAATCGGCCAGATCAAGCGGGCGAGATTTCTCAGTTTTGTAGAAAGGTTACAACCCGAGAATGTTGTACAGCTGCGAGACATCAGTCCAGATGGCCGACCTCATAGGAGTAGGAAGCTGCGCGAGCTAAAGTCCCATGTATAGTTGACTGATGGCATACAGATATGTTCTCGCCTTTGGCATTTCCAACTGGCATGATTGTATACGACCTTACCACTTTCTATCCGCCTCCGTCCCATGCCGCATTGTCGCCATTCGAGCTGTACCGAGAACCTCTTGTTATACTTGCGATTGCTGATGGAGCAGAATTGGACCGAAAGCCATATCGCGGCAACGTTCGAAGAAGCCTCAATGGAAATGGGCTACCGAAACCCGAACACAATTTGAGGGAACTCGAACAAGACTTGGAAGATGTTAGGGATAGATATCCAAAGGGGCTTGTTCATCAGTTGCTGCTCTTCGATTATGTGTCATCTAGTGGTGCTGGCCCTCTTCCCGAAGGTCTTGTTACGATTCCCCCTCCTACGGAATGTAAAAGGACGACATTGAAGACAATTATGTGCGATATAAGCTCAATGCTATTGGCAGAGATGACAACGCTAGCAAAATCCCTTCAGGCTTTACATACCATTGAATCTCCGAATCAGACGCAGATCAACCGTCAATTCGATGGGACCGCGTGGCAGGCAGCGCATACGGATGTCTTGTCTCGTCGCAACTCTCAATATTCCACCCCAGGGCAAGGTTCACGTTCTGGCTCACCAGCCGCCAAGCTTGACCGTAGCCATGTTCGAATGTCTATGCCAGCCCAATTCCGGCCTACAGAGTCCAACAGCTCCTCTCCCTCTGGTCGACCTTCGACCCCATCCAATGGGGTGTCTTCAGATCTACCTACCACTTTTGATCAGATTGTCGGTCAAAATGGTGATCCGAAGGCATCTCAGAAACCCATCTTGTCACGGCTAGTCAGTGGAGACTCAAGCAGAGATCGAAGTCGAGATCGAGTTTCCGTCCAAGGGTTTGGGCCTGGAAGTGTCAGTGAAAGGTCCAGAAATATTGGTAAAGGCAGAATCGGTATTGTCATCGGTTCACTGTATCTCCAAGCTGGACGGTGGCTGGATGCTACACGAGAATTAACTGAAGCTGCCTCCATCTCTAAGTACAATCTCGATCATCTCTGGCACGCCAAAGCTCTTGACTATATACTCGTGAGTATGCTTATGCAAGCTTGGATTGGATTGGATTTTCAGATCCCCCAAATCTGCTATGTTTCAGCAGAGAAGGCTGTCCAGCATGCGGGCACCGGCGAACAGAATACATCAAGTCGACTTGTATCCCTCAAAAACCTTACTGCATTACTACCCGAACTATTGGACAGAATAGTTAATCTTTATGCAAGAGCAGCTAACAATACGGGCGAAAATTTACCACAGTTCCCGTTCTCTGAATCAGTAATACGATTCTCCAAACTCTCTGCAGGCGTGCATCTGGCTGGTGGATTGCTCAACGACGATGTGCTCCAAATGATGGTTTCCGGGGTTCCTCTCAAGAAACTTCCCAATCTAGCCCCTCCTCGACTGAATATCCGTCCCACCCGCACAGAAATTATTACGACCCTTCTTCGAGCTTCCCCTGTCTCTAGTTCTACCGAGGCTTTGTCTTTGGTAGATAGAGCCATCATTCTCAGTGGCATTGCATCTGTGTTGGGATTGCTAGGCTATTATCGAAAAAAGGCTATTGTAATGCGAGAGCTAGTCTCTGTCTTGATTCCTGGACTTGTACAAGCACGCATCAAAGGAGCGGCAGAAATAGGCGTCCATCCTGCCGCTGGTCTCGCTGCACTCAACTCTATGAACGGGAACAGCAACGGAGCTAGTGCGCTTGATCTAGGCGAAGGAGATGTCGAGAATGGCGTTGACATATTTCTGGAGTTGCTCAGCCAAACATATGGTGTCGTCTCGTCGGCAAAGAGCTCTGGAGGATCTGAAACTTATGATGACTCAAACGAAGCAGTAGTAGCTCGGATAATACAGAATGCGACTACGCGCTCATTCGGAGGTCAGACCCTCAAAATGGACGTTCTTCGCTCCTGCATCAATTTGTCTGAGGCCTTGCCCGACTTCCATGGTGTGCTGAGGTTCACAGCCGATCTTTTGAGGACCGCAGGTAGTGGTATCGCACCAGGGCCGAGAAGTGAAGATGCTTCACCATCGATGACCCGCGAGGAGCAAGTGAGGCTTGCTACGAACATATCTAGAACTCTTGGAGCAGCAAGGCATCTAGGTGTCAAAGATCTTGCAGCTGAATACTGGGATGAGTTTTTGGTTCGAGGTATCGAGCTGGAGTCCTTTGCTACCGCCAGAATCCCAATACCACACAACAAGAAAGAACTCCCAGGCGCCGCAGAGGTTGCGATAACAGGCAAAATCAACCCTTTCATCTACAATCCATTTCTCAAAGCACCAGAGGCCACCGCTGTAGACCATCTTCTGGTTGCTGGTGAAGGGGCTGTTTTCCGAGTCACATTGCAAAACCCTTACGAGTTTGATGTTGAAATTGAGAGTCTCAAACTAGAGTCTGATGGTGCCGAATTCACCTCGGCAACGCAAAAGACGATAATTGGCCCATACCGGACCCAAATTCTGACAGTTTCTGGTACACCGAAAGCTGCTGGACCTTTGAAAATCACGGGGTGTATTATTCGAGTGCGAGGCTGTCGAGAACGTCGCTTTCCCATATTTGAAGATCCATGGTCTCCACAGAGTGCTCTCAAAATCAAATCGATTGGTGTCAAATCGATTTTCAAGCCCAAAGAACGTCCGAGCAGTACTGACTCAAAGTCTATAGTAGCTACACCAGTAATGGTTGCCCCAAAGGCAATGTCTCTCAGCCTCAATGTCATTGCTAGACAGCCTGTTGTCGTAGTGAAGTCTACAACATTATCTCAATCCGCAATTATGGTATTGGAAGGCGAACGTCGAGTTTTTTCTATAACCCTACAGAACCTGTCAAATGAATCGCCAGTGGATTTATTACTATTTTCCTTCAAAGACTCAACACAAGGACCATTGCAGGCGGCATTGAGCAATCGCGATGCATCACCAGCAGAGCTGT
Organism: Hymenoscyphus repandus; assembly: GCA_001414415.1. Classification (NCBI taxonomy): domain Eukaryota; kingdom Fungi; phylum Ascomycota; class Leotiomycetes; order Helotiales; family Helotiaceae; genus Hymenoscyphus; species Hymenoscyphus repandus. The sequence goes on along the minus strand of LLCE01000081.1, from coordinate 163,412 downwards.
ATGAGTGTGAGCTTATCTTTGCACGCAAGCAGGCGCTTCGCTGGATTCCGAAGGGTGATGAAAAGCCTTATATCAAGCCAGGCGCTACTGCTACGTTCGAAATTGAAGTTCTAGGAAAGCCGGGACTGACGAGCGCCATGGTACAAATTGATTATGCCTATCTTGGGGTTCCTTCCCACGAAGTTGAAGATACTTTCCACACACGACAAGTCAGCCTTCCTCTGACCATCACTGTTAATGCAAGCATAGAGTTGGTCAGAATGGACGTTCTGCCTCTTACTGGCACCATCCCAAAGTCATTGTGGAACGGAGGTGGAACGTATCATCAGGGTGCAATGCAGTATTCCCCCGAAGAGTATTGCCTCCTGCTGCTGGATCTTAGGAATGTTTGGCCGTCTCGCCTACATGTGCGCCTTGAGATTGTGAATGGCGCTCTGATTGAGGAGGAAGTTCTTCCCGGGAACTCGTCAAGGATCATCTTCCCTCTTCATCGTGTCTTCCTTGAGGATTCCATGGCAGCTATTCCAACATTGGATCCATCCAGACAGCGTCAATTTGTTGTCAGTACCGGAAAAATCTCTGTCGAGTCGGAGAAGACCAGTCGTGAAGCCTTTTGGTATCGGGAAGACATACTCAAAATTATCAAAGGCTCCTGGTTCACCAAGTCAGGTCCTGTTCGACATGGTAACATCGAACTTCGAGGGATGAGATTGACACAGCGCATGATTGATGCGATCAAGATTGACGATATTGGGATTGAGCTTCTTGTAGATGGTTTAACTGGTAAAAACTCGAAACACGAGGTTGCCACCGATAGCTTCTCGGAGGTGAAGATCCAAGTAACGAATCGATCGACGCAAGCTATCACGCCCTTGCTCCGCGTTCAACCTATAATACGAAGTCAAAACCATAATAGTTCCCTCGATCTTGCTAGGAAGCTTGTATGGAATGGCACTCTGCAGCAGACTTTGCCGCTCATATCGCCTAAGGGAACAGTAGAGGTCGTCCTTGGCATGACCCCACTTTGTCGAGGAGAATATGAAATCAATGCCTCAATCGAAGAAGCACGACTTCATGAGCCTAAGAAAGAGACAAACCCTAAAAATAGCTCATCTCCTGTGAGAGCACGCGCGAATACTCGGACTATGCTGGACTCTGTCTTAGGTGCCAAAGAACGAAGCATATGGCATTCACGAGAACCATGCTTAATTGTCGTTAAAGATGAAGACAGCAGTGACGACGATGACGAAGAGTAGTTGTAATGTATGGTATAGTGAGCATGATGCATTGGGAAGGTTACTTTTGTATAGGCACTTAGACGGCGGATGCGAATGATACCAAGATTTGATCGACCTATTGAGATGGGCACACTTTCAGACTTTACCTATAGAGAGCGCCTTCCACCACAACTTCCCGCCCTCTTAATAGCAACCCTATGTTTAATCAAACACCATCACATGATGTAAACAGCTAGTCATTGCTACGCTTCCGCAACAGCTAACCTGATTCGAGTATATCCCCCACTTACCCACTTCTTATCTCAGCGGAATTCCGAAAAAATTGTAGCATCTCAAAGAGTCTGTCAGCTCATATATCATCATCAAATCGTGTAAAAGTTGATATTCCACTAACTCATTCCCCCTCTGTCTTTTCAAGAACACCTCTCACTTGATCTCAAAGTCCTAGATTCTACCCCTCACCAAAAGGAAGGATGACCATCCCAACCACAAATCAACAATGGATCTCCTCCCAAGATGGTTTCTCTAACCTCAAACTAACCTCCTCCCTAATTCCCGTTCCAGGCCCCAACGAAGTCCTCGTCAAAATCAACACCATCGCCCTCAACTACCGCGACACTGAAGTAATCATGGGCCTCTACAATCACCATTCCACTACCGGCGCTACCTCTCCTGATATAATCCCCTGCTCCGACATCTGCGGCACCATCATCACCTCCAACTCCTCCCTCTTTTCCCGTGGTGATAAAGTCCTCTCTATCTTCAACCAAACACATCTCAGGGGACAGGTTAAAGAAGAGGATATGAAGAGCGGATTAGGACTACCGCTTGAGGGGTGTTTGCAGGAGTATAGGGTGTTCCCGGAGTATGGACTTGTGAGGAAACCCGAGTATTTGAGTGATGAGGAGGCGTGTACGTTGCCGATTGCGGGCGTTACTGCTTGGATGGCGTTGAATGGGATGAGGCCGTTGGGTCAAGCCAGGGGAAAGGGGGAGACTGTGCTTATCCAGGGCACGGGAGGTGTTGCTATTGCGGGGTTAGTTTTGGCGAGGGCGCTTGAGATGGAAGGTAAACTGTTACCCCTTCGCCTAAATCCCCCTATTTTTCTTTCAAAATAGCTTGATTCACTAACACCCACCCAGTAATCATAACCTCCTCCTCTGACTCAAAACTCAAACAAGCCCGCACCCTCGGCGCAACACACACCCTCAACTACCGCACCAACCCCTCCTGGGACACCTCCGTCCTCACTCTTACCTCCGGTCGTGGCGTCGACACCATCTTCGAAAACGGCGGCGCCCTAACCCTACGTAAATCCTTTAATTGCATAACCTTCGGCGGCCTCATAAATTGCATCGGGTACCTCAGTGGCAAAGAAGACGCACCTGGTGATCGTCTGAATACCAATGTGCTGGCATTGAGAAGAAATGTGACGCTGAAGGGAATCTTGAATGGGCCGCGGGAGAGGTTTGAGGAGATGGCGATGTTTATGGAGGGAAAGGGTGTGAGGATGGTGGTGGATAGGTGTTTTGGATTTGCGGAGGTGAGGGAGGCGTTCGAGTATTTGTTTAGGGGGGGGCATTTTGGGAAGGTAATTGTTAGGGTTGGTGAATAGGGATGGAATGATGCGAAAAGTAACGTGACTATCAGTGATAGTGAGTGTTAATTAAGTGGGATGAAGCGGAGTTAATAACTTCGTACTGTGAGCTACATTTCGTCATTCTGTCGATGCTTCATAGTTAAACGTCTAAATATGCTATTCAGGGGTATTCTATCCATCTCGTAAAACCCAACTTTCCTCTTCAGCCCAGACTCCACCAGATTACTTTCCGCCAAAACTCATTTTCAGAGCAATAGTAGGTTCTTTGCCTTCGCCATCATCAGCACTAATTTGTCTCGATCCTTGACCTGCTTTCCTCCCTGTAACAATAACACTCTCCATAAATTGCTTCTGTCCATCTGACATGCCTCCCACCGTACTCCGGAAAGCTGCCTGGTCTGCGGCTGCGAGCTCGAGTAATCGTGCGCTGGTCTCCTTAAAGACTTCCTCTCCTTCTTTGCTAGCACGAGAAAGAAGTGTTGGTAGAATTACTGAGATCGCTACTGTTTTCGGGGGGCCACTGAGGGTGCTGACAAAAGTGGTGAGAGCATGGCTCACGAGTGCACGAGCATTCTCCGGATCTTCTGGTTCGGTATTCGTCACAAAAGTGATGAGGCGAGGTAGTAGATGGCGAGCAATGCTTTGATCAGCCGATGTTTTCGGTGATTGCATAAGTAAAGTTCGAATACAATTCGCGGCCACTTTGGCGGTCTATGAGTTGTCGTTAGCCGAATTCAACTAGGATCAATGGACCAAGTTTACTTACCATACGATCGTCGAGGCAGTCGAGGACTTCCTCAAGAAAGCGTGCGACAAGAGGCTCGCTTGCTGACATGTAGTTCCTGCCGCTAGTCAGGAGAACAGTGGACGCAAGAAGTGTGTTCTTAACGCAGGGAAGAGATGCTTCTGTTTCACGCTTCTGCCCGTTCAGGTAGATGGACAAGAATCGCTTGAGACATCCCTGCATCTGTACTAGATCCGTATCTTGATCTTCACGTTTGGTTTTGCGTGATGATGAGATGCTGATGATAAATCGCTTCAGTATTGGGAGAGACTGTGGAACAACAACAGCTTGGCAACTAGCCGTGCCAAGAATCGTAGCGAATATGTGAATGATGCAAGCATGCAAGTCAGTTTTGATGATTGAAGGAAAGACCTCAGCAGCATCAACCAAAGCATTCAGTGATATACGAACCAGTGCGATAGCCTCATCTGTCATTTGATGACGGGAAGGCTGTCGAGCTTCGGTGAGATTTGGAAGCAAGCCAGCGAGGACGAGGACGATGATTCGTGTGAGCTCAAACAATTGCTCGATATCTTCCGACAAATCTCCGTTGTCAGGATCCGATGCCTTCGTTGCAGACGGGTGCGATATACATAAACCTCGGGCTATCTGAACAATGACGCTCTGTACATCTAAGCCTTCTGTCAAGACTAGTCGGTCGAGAAGATCCATTGTTTCCGAAAAGATTGCCTCGCGGTAGATCGCATGACCAGAAACACTTGGATGCAGGATTTTCTTGAGAGCTTGAAGAATTTCTAGAGTTTGTTCCTTTGTCGCGAGCGCGTCACTACCCGGTCGAGCCACAAGCGCTTCGAATGCAATCCCAAAGAGGACGAAGAAGAAGGCGACAGGCTCATCACGATAATTGATATCATTACCTTTGGAGTGACCATTTGTCGCTGGGCCATCAGTCTCCTTCCCATCAAGTGCGTCGAATACAAATTCACTATCTTGCTCAATCAAGCTTGCAATAGCATCGACGAGCTTCAACCAAGAGTCCTGATAGAAGCTTAAAAGGGTTTCCCGGTTGAGCGCCGAGTAAATAGTATCTAAACTTCCAGATAGAGATGGAGGGCCCAAGCTCATTGAAATATCTGGCTCAAACCTCAGTCGTGCAAACTCACGCAGCGAGGCAAGCCACAGAGGAGTGAGGGTACCAATATAAGGTTTTAAGACATCAACCAAGTATTGTTGCTCGGTGCTTGCAACTTGGAGTTCAGCCCATGCTGAGAACACAGCCATCTTGACCATGACTTGGGCATTGGAGCTTAAGCCTTTCAAATCGCCAATGGAGGCTACTTCGGATTCCGTTGAGAAGTTTTCGAGAGCCTGTACAATGGTCTTGAGAATACGACCCATACGATCAATATCTGTGACAATTCCAGTGGCAATAAAAGCTGCGCAAACATTGACCGCTTCAGAAGCTAGTTCTGGTGAAGAGTCAGATGCAAAGGCTGGTGTGAGAGCCGAGCTGATTTGAGCTTGGTACTGTTCTAACAGAGGTGCTTCAGTGAAGTCAGGATCCGGTGTTTTGCCAAACATTTTCAGAACAGCATCAATGATCTTCAAACCCCAGACTCGTAATTCGACAACATTTGAAGTCGATGCTGAGAATGCCATACGAATCACATCTGCGACTCTCCTTTGGAGAGCCACCTCGGCTGAACTTGTGCTGTCGGGCGATGCAGCTTTGCTAACGAGGACAAATATTTCTCCTAGACAGCTCATGGCGAATGTGCGGACTTGCCACCTCAACGGTTCCTGTCCAGAGGCTGGCGCACCGCCCTTCTCAGCCGTTCCAGAAGCAGCGGCGAAGCCAGCCACCTCCTCATCTTGCAAATCAGGCATGGCACTGACCTTGGTTGATGCGGCAATAGAGTCTTCCGCCTTAGTTCTTGTCATGGTTAGAACACCCTGACATCTTTGTAACCAACGAGCGGTTTCTGTAAGACAAGATTGTTGCAACCAGTTCCGAATCACATTCCGAATGCCATCATGACTAGGGTGAGAATCTAGTGCAAGCCACAACTGGTCCTCAAAGCCATCCTCGGCGGCTTTAACCACATCCTCTGAATTCCTCTTCATCAAGTTATAGAGTCCGTCGATAGCAATGTCCCTAACTTCGGGATATACAGAGTTCAGGTCTTTCTGCAACATTACTACGTACTCTGCAAAGACCATGTGGCCTGGTGCGTATAATGCAAGATGTTCAAGACACTTAAGGCTTCCCGCCAAAATAAGTGTGGACTCTTCTGCTTGAAATTGTCCCATCAAGGACAGTATAAGCTCTCTTGCGGTAGTCATGTCCTGAAGGTCAGGGCCTAAGACATTGATCATGGAGTCGACGCATCTTGTGATGGCGGCAGTAGTGGAAAGCTCCAATTCGAAGTTCGAAGTTGGGAAAGAAGAGATGTCCTCATTGTGAGTGTCTCCAACATACATTTGCGAAATGACGCCTAATGTATTGGACACAAAAGCCGAGAAAGTCAATCCGGCTGAGTCTGCAACGCGAGTCAACCCTTCCAAGGCCCAGAAATGAACGATGGGATGAGGATCTTGGCACAAAGACATAAGAACACCAGCGATGGTCTTCAAATGGAAACCAGCAGCCATGCCTCCAACCTGTGAATGAATACAGCCGAGGGCCATAGCACAGCCAGCTCTTGCTGTTGGCTCGCGGTTTGCGACAATGGTATCTATGAGATACTTGACCTCTTGATTTGTGTATGCGTTCCCAGAACTGTTACAAAGCCTTGCAAGGCCCTCAAATCCGATGTTTCGCACGTACTGATCAGGATGAATGACAAAAGGTCGTAACATTTCTTGCATCAACTTCTCCACTGCTGGGTTGGCAAGATCGCCTGGTGGCGATTGCGTTTCCTTTGTAGCAACTTTTAAAGTAGAAAATAATGCTGTGGCAACATTTATATTCATGGCAGCTCTTCGCCCTGGGTCTCGCTGTAGAGAACCCGCTGACATGAATGTCGCAACTTGCTCAAGGATACTCTCTTGGATCTTCGCTGGAGTGAGGGGAAATGCAATAGCAAAAAGCTGAATTGCTATGTTGACGACCTCCGTTGCTGGTGGATCCGGAAGGCTGTCGATACTTTCAACATTGCCTAGATATAGTGATAAGGAATCATGTTCCAGTGAACTACATATAGGAGATAGAAGGACGCGTGCGATAGCTGCGTCATAGCCACTCTCTTCCTCCCAGTCGCTTTGAGTCGTGGCTTCGTGCTGGCTAAGCAGCTTCTTGACCTTGAATCCCCGAACCATGCCAGTAACACCAAATCCGCAATTATCGCCAACATCCCATATATTGTCAAAAGTACTTGCATTGTTGGCTATCGAAGAGCTCAGTGAGCTGGGTGTATAGTTGTCTGGGTCAGCGAAGAAAGAAACAGCAAGAGTTAGCAAATTGGATTGAAGTAGAGCCTCGCTTCCGCCTGCAGGACTAAGAGTGACTAGCTTCGTGTAGCACTGTAGGACCCGTCGTTGGACCATCAGATCCAAATCATGCAATTGTAAAGAGGGCGTTAGTCGTTGGGTAATGTCATCGCTCGTTTTCTTTGGGGGTACAGTCTTAAGAAAAGCTGAAGTGTTCTGAAGCATAGCAGCTATACGTTTAGATACATCCACGGTCAAAAGCCTGCTATTGAACTGAAGGAAGGCCAATATAGAACCAAGAGCACATTCTCTTACATGAGTGAGAAACGATGATTCGAGATAGCTTCGCTGGGAGGTGTTGTCTTTAGCAAGTGGCTTTGGGAGAGCGTTTTTCCAAAGTAGAAGAAGTTGAGATAGGTGGATCTTGACAAAGTTCGGTCCCAATGACATGAGCCCGCCGATTAAAATCCATGCCACTTGGATTTGCGTACTTGATATTCGCAATTCCGACTTGCTACTAGATTTGAGTAGACCAGTTGCGAGTGATAGAACGCGACTGTTTACATCAACAGACCCATACAGAGGCTGTAATGGTGCTGTGCTAATCATAGCTGAAAGACCATGTGCAAAGCCAATACACCTTCGTGGCGAATTGCGTCCAGTTGAGAGAAGTGTCAATTCTCTATTGACACTGTTCATACATATGGTCAGACAAGGCAAGAGCTGTTGAGGGCATGCCAGAGCGAATGTGCGCAGGCAGTAAGACACATAAATCTGAACCGTGTAACTGGGGTGCTGGAGAACCTGTAACAAGCCATCCCGGCATGAATCAGCGAATGAATTGGAAGCAGATCCTAAGGTTTTCATGAGGGAAGCCAAGGCGCTCAAAACAGCAATAAGTGCATGCTTCGGCGGCTCAGGGCGCTCTTTGATGACTTGAGGATAGTTCTTCAAAACATCGTTGATCAATGCTTTTGCAGCATCGACCTGACCAGCCTCCCCCAAGATCTTTTGCCCAATAACCTCTTCTAAAATAATTTGAATAAAGCGTCGAGTTGTCAATAGGCGATATCTATTGTTCATGATGTTTGCATGGCTCAACACGTCAATAGTGAGATGATCTACAATTTTCATGTACGAGGTTTCGACCGCTCTCTCGCTTAGACTTTTGAAAATCCTGCTATAGCACACAGCTATTCCTGCTCTTGCCCTGGAAGTCGTGGAAAATTTGACGTAAAAGGTAGACAGTTGTCTTAACATATCCGCTAAAGAAAAAACAATAATATGGTTCTTCTTTCCGGGTGTTGGGCTCTCTGGCCTATGGATCTCCTCGTCATCGGCTCCGATCATCTTCGAATTACGCTTCGTATTTGACCTCTTTAGCTTTTTAATCTGGGGTGTCTCGTTCTCCGAAATGGGCGTTTCCGAGTAGTTCTTCACCATAACTTCTGCCAAACAGTCTGCGGCACCTTGCCGCACGAGTGAACTAGGAGAATCAATTGCTTTCCATACTGCGTTTTTGAGGTTCTCGAAATCATGTGCGTTGTCGAAATAGGGCGTGTACTTAGCTAGAGACTTCAAACATTGACATGCTGCGATCTGAGCCAAGGCAGATTTGTCACTTGCAGCATATGTTCTTGCCTGTTTCCAAGCGTCTTTCGCCATGGTCTCATCCATGCTGCCTTGAATCATTTTGGCAATCTTTCCCCATGTCTTGAAAATAGCCGCCCGTAGCCCTGCGTTGTTCTGAGCATACTTCAGCAGCTTTAGCAATGCAGTACACGCCAATGGATGCAATCCAATTGCGCTATCTCCTGCCGCCGCAAAAACATCTCCTAAACAGTATACCGCCGCATGCTTCGTCCTCAGATCACCCTCTGCCTTGGTTTTCCCACTGTTTATTATCCCAATCAAGCCATTTATTGTTTCAAACAATAGCTTCCTGTCTCCTTTCCCGAGTATATGCCCAAAACATCGCCCCAGATTGTTGCGTATTACTCGTGTCGGTGGAGGGGCAGCGAGATTAAGAATCTGAAAGAGCTCTCTCTTGAGATACAATTGTTGCGCTGTGCAATCGTCTGGGTCAAGCCCTTCGACATGTTTCGTGAGGGTAGAAATAAATTTCAGGAGGTAAAGATCCTGTTGTTCTGAAGGTAGAGATTGTAGCTTCTTGACATCGAGTTCAGGAGTCGAGGACAGCTCCGATCGCGAAGGGAGGGCCACTTGTGAGCCGTTCGCAGTACTCGAGATGTTTGTCGAGGACATTGACACGTCTTTACAAGTATTCGAGGAGCGTATAAGTTTTCTATGGTGTTGGTGAACTGATCTGGATTCGTCGATGTTATCACCCCGTCTTAACCCAGTCAATACATTTATGGTAAAACCTCGGGTAAATTATTTTGCCGGCGATCGAAAGCCTCGACATTTCCTACCTGGTCAATAGATTCCGATCAATTGGCATTGTCGATTCAAGTAGTTATGGCTTCATTTTCTAGAGGGCTTCGCTCTCTCAACTCCAAGAGTCACTTTGTTTGCTCACGATGTCTTCAATTTTCTACAACATCTGAGGCACAATCAGGCCATAATCGCTGGTCAAAGATCAAGCACGACAAGATGGGAGCAGATGCGAAGAGAAGCAAGTCCAACGGATTCATGTCAGAAGAGATCGCACGCGCCTCGAAAAGTAAAAACTCTATTTCTCTTCGTATTAATCCAATTGCTAATACTCTCTGCAGTGGGAGGACCTGATCCAAATCTCAACTACCAGCTAGCAGCTGCTCTTGCCACTGCAAAGAAAGGTACTTGATGGGGTATTATCTCTCAGAAATATTCAATTGCAGAAAGCTCATGCGAAACAGCGGGATTTCCCAAAGCGAATATGGAAGCAGCAATTGCACGAGGACAGGGAAAGTCTGCAAGTGGTGCTGCTCTGGAACCTGTAACTTTGGAAATGATCCTGCCGCCCCAAGTAGCGATGGTCATCGAAGCAGAAACAGACAATCCGAAACGATGTCTTAGCGAATTGAGACTTATCGTCAAGGAATCGGGAGGAATCGTGTCGCCGACAAACTATCTTTTCCAGAAGAAAGGGCGGGTCGCCTTCGAAAAGCACGAAAATCTAGGTGTCGATGAAGTTCTAGATGAAGCTATTGAGGCTGGAGCCGAGGATGTTGAGGCAGAGGAAGATGGAAGTATCATCATCTGGACAGAGCCTAACATGACAACTGCGGCAGCGGAAATGTTACAAAAGGCTTTAGGGTTGAAGCTCGAAAGATCCGACATTATATGGGAAGCAAATGAGGATACGAAAGTCCAGTTAAACTCTGTGGAAAATCAGGATGCTATACAAGCTCTGAAGAACTTCCTCGAACGTATACGGGATCATCAGAATGTGAATAGTGTGTACGCCAATTTCGCGCAAGGAAATCTGAATGAAGAAGAATGGGAGGATCTGCAAGCCAAACTAGATTAGAGGGTATAAACCGGAAAAAAGGCCAAGAATAGCCTGTATAGTAAATTTGTACAACTGATTGTAATTGTACATATAGAAGGGTAGTGGAGAGCAATCTTCTTTCCATCACCATGTGGCACGGTCAACTCCATGAAGAATCCAAACGCCCTCAATGCGAGCCATAACGCCAATTTTATCCCATTCTAGATGCATCCTATTGCTTCCACCAGGTCGCCTTCAATAACATCTTGCCCTTTCGTAAATCTCGGGATCTTCCCCTTCTCTCGTGGTGCCATTGCTGATTTCCTCTCCCATCATCCGCTAATTCAATTGCCATTGTTATTCCCGCATCCTTTCTCAGTCTCCAACCTCTTATCTCTCAGGAACAATCTTCTCTGCCGTAACCGTTCCAACTCGCTGCGAATCTCGTCCTTCTCAAACGGAATGCGGTTGGTCTGCTCAGGTTTTGGCCAGAAGTCGGGAACGGCGAATTTGTTGTCTAGATTCGTTCCGTAGTAGTACATGATGGCAATTGGAAACATGATATACATGCCGAACTATCAAGAACTAAGTGTTACCAAAGCTATGGACCTATAATTTGGAGGGGCAAAATTGAAGCCGGCATTGAAAGGAGCTCTTACTTTGAAGACTTCGAGATTAGGGCCACCCATGGTCGCAGATGTGGTGGGTTTTATGACTGAGGCTGTAGATGGCAAGTAAGTGGATGTTTTGTCACGATCGATCTGCTTTTGTCTTGCTTGAAGTCAAATCCTGATCACGATTCGCAGAGTCGTCCGATTATTCACTCGCGATGTCATCACGTGTCGGCTGTGTCGGGAAATTCGTACCCCTGCAAATAAGCTTAAATCAAGCCGAGGTGCATCGGATATCCCCAGGTTATTGGAACAGACAGCTCTTCACACTTCAATTACATGTCATAGCAAATTATTTATAACCCGGATTTCACAGTTATTGAAATTAGGGCTTATCACCATAATGGCAGAGGCAGTCACTCTCGAGTATAAAGGCAAGATTGCTGTCATCACAATAGACAATCAATCGAAACTCAATGCGTTAACCCAGGATGGATATTATCAGATCGCGACTTATATGAGAGAGATAGCTACACGCGATGAGGTGTTTATCACTGTTCTAACAGGCAAAGGTAGGCAGACGATTCTCTGAAGACTGAATAATCTGACATTTCTTGCTAGGCCGGTTCTTCTCTGCGTAAGACTATCGAATTGAAGTATGAACATCATATTGGCAATTTGCTAACACACATGTCAGAGGAGCCGATGTAAGCATTAGTAGATCCCAACCGGACGGCACAGATGTCACAAGACATTGGCTCAAGAACTTCGTTGCCAACAACTTGAACATAACCCAGGCATTTTACACACACCCAAAGATCCTGGTTGCCGCGCTCAATGGTCCAGCAATTGGCCTTTCTGCTGCCCTGATAGCTTTTGCGGATTTCATATATTGTGTTCCTCATACCTTCCTGCTGACGCCCTTCTCGAGTCTTGGATTGGTTGCTGAGGGTGGTGCGTCCAGAGCTTTCGTCCAAAGATTAGGCATAAGCAAGGCGAATGAAGCTCTCATTATGAGTAAACGCATACCTGCAGAGGAATTGCTGCACGTTGGATTCGTCAACAAGATCTTCGACTGTGGGAAAGGTGAAAACGACAAGTTTCAGCGATTGGTGTTCGAGGAAATAGACAATCGTTTGGGCGACCATTTGATAGGTGATAGTTTAACGAAGATTAAGGCTTTGATCAGGAAGCCAGAGAGGGACATTCTGGATGCTCAGAATGTGGCAGAAGTGTTTGGAGGGCTAGAGAGGTTCGCTGCAGGTATTCCACAGGAAGAGTTCAGGAGAATTGCCTGTGGGGAGAAGAAGCATAAACTATAGTTACTGGTTAGACTATTTACATATTTTGCAAATTTCCCGAGCATATATGCAAATTTCTGGAGCCGAAGTGGGTCTTACGTACCTGGGGAAGAAATCGAACTTTTTACCCGTCATGACTCTCATCATAATTTGTAAGTGTTTGTCAGGTTAATTTGCCCTAAATGAGAGGGTTTTCCAGAGCCAACCAGAACGGCTCGAACTGTTCTGCGGTGCTTTAATTATTGCCGTTCAATCGACCATCCTTTTCAACCTTTTCCAATTTTGCCATTCTTTTCTCTTCATCCCTCTTCCAGTGGCTCCCTTCCTCATAGTTTTTGCTTATACCAAGTGCGCTTCGAAATCGATCGTCCTGCTTAATCTTTGCCTCGGCCAGCTCGTGAACCTGATGCATCTTCAGGCCCTTCGCATTCGGTCCCCCACCTCGGCCACCCTCAAGCTCCTTTAATAACTTTCTTCGCAGAGCCTCGGTTTGCGTTTCGATTTCCTCTTCATCGATACTAATTATGACGTTAGTCCCAGATGTCCAAAGGGACTCAGAAAGGAATGTTAATCATACCCTTCGTCTTCCAGTCTATCTCTGAGTTCAAACACCTCCAGCTCTACTGCTCGTTTGCGATCGTGCTCGAGAATACCTTTATCTGGTTGTCTCTGTCGGTGCTTCAGACTGTCAAGGTCAGTCGAGTACGGCTTGCCTTGATCGCGGGGTTTCAGGTGTGCAAGATTTCGTTGCACATAGCCAGAAGTACCGCTACCTCGAGGAGTCGTGAGTCCGACGTTAGATGACATCGTGCGATTCGTGTTTTTGTTATTTGCTCCGTTATTTAAGAGTAACTTACTACAATTCCAGTTTAAGTGTGGTGAATGCGTCTCATTCAATCCGGATCAATGATTATTCCGCCGCATTCCGAACTGTCGGAAAGTAAAGTCAGTCACTAATTGGGCTTAGCGTACATCCAAATGATCCCACCTCTTCCTAGGGTCTAGCACCCTCACGAAAGGGGGGTTGGGGAATCCCCAATGTAAGAAACCAAAAGAATTTCTTATATTAGATGACTGCCTAAGCATCTCTCCGTCTTCTAATAGTTAAATCGTCTCCTTACGAAAGAATCAAATATACAAGAAGCTATACTAAAACCACTGATTTAAGTGAACGGCACCCTAGTAGTAGTGCAGGCAAAGTTGGAAATTCGGAAATGTTTGAGCTACCATTTGTTCAGGGTACTTTGATAGTAACCAAAGCGAGTAAGTATATTATATTTAACACCTAATTGCTGCTTGATACCACAGTTTAAATCGGGCATTTATCTCGATCGCTGTTTTGTAACCATTAGGCTAATCAGGGTCTATATCGTGAATTTAAAGCACAACTCAAGCCTAATTCATGACCCAAATCCAAAGCCGCACGAATGTTGGGGTTTCAATCGACCATAAGTTAACCATAGCAGGGCTTTTGAATTGAGTAATCAGAGAAATCACTTAGAACGACAGGACAATGCCACAGTGCCAGTTTTGCGCCTGTCCGTACCCGGTACTAAATTTAGTAGCTAAGAACCATAATAGACGGGCTTAGAAGTAGAGTTCAAGGATGTAGCATGTGGCAAATAGCTGCCTCAACCTAGCTTCCCGGTCTAGCATATTGCAGTTCCTTATTCGTCTACGAAGTTATACTAATACGAAGAAGACGCAGTCAGGCAAGACTTGATCGTGTATATAAAGCACCCTGCATAAGTGCATCAGAATGGTATTTACTTTCTAGAAACGTCTCACCTAACTCAGCATCACTCCTTTATGTAGAACGCCCGAAATCTCCAAGGAGATAACAACTTGTCTCCGATATTCCAGTTCATGTATACTTCATAAGTTCCATCTTTGTAATCCACAGTTTCGCAAGCCCCGGATGATAAAATTTTGAGTATCCTGCCTCAAGCCATAAACCAACCCCCATGCTCCCACGCTCCTGGCGCATAAACTGCTTTCAACCTTATAGCTGTTACATTGATCCCCAACATAAGCATCTCTAGCCTGTTATAATTAATCGGCTTCAAGGCCCATGCATCGAATCCATCCTCAATATAATCATATCTCTGCGCCTCGGACATACTTGCACTCACAGCGATAATGGGGATGCGATGTCTTTTCGCTGGTGGCGTTTTCGCTTGCTCTCGTTCCAATTGCCGAATCATTCTTGCTGAGACATGCCCGTCCACGAGCGGCATCTGCAGGTCCATGAGGATCGCGTCAAATTTTGGGTCGGTGTCTATGGTGGACATAGAGGTATGGTAGAAGTCGTAGCAAGACTGGCCGTTGACGGCGACTTGTACTTTATGCCCGCTCTTTTCGAGACGGCGCTGTAGCATTTTGGCGTTGATAGGATTATCTTCCGCTAATAAAATGTTGAGGGGGCGGTTTGGTTCTTCCGGATCATAGGACACCATGTCAGGGAAAGGATACGTGGAATGTAGTTCCGGGAGGGAGCCGCTAAAGCCCAGGCCAGTGGAGTTTATGGTCGGATGAGCACGTGCTAAGCGGCCAGCAGCGCGCTTTTGTTGGAGTGTCATGGCGATGCTGTGGGTGGGCATTGAAGCTAATGATGGAAATGTTGTTCCGAGGGCTAGGGCACTGGTTGGGACAATTTCATGAATTGTTTGGTAGTGAGTGCTGGACCCATCTCCAGGAGTCGAGATATCGGTCGCAGAGGGTGAGCATGCAACCGATTCGGATGTTGAAGAGCCTGGTGAAAGCTTTCCTGGCGAGATTGGGAAGAAGCTCGATCGCCGTGGTAGGTTGGCACCTGATATAGGGGTTCCGGGTGCGTGCTCAAATGGAAGCTCGATAGAGAACATCGTGCCTTTCCCAAGCTCCGACTTGACCCTGATCTGCCCATTCATGTTTCGAACGTATCGTGCGACAACAGCTAGGCCGAGACCTAGAGCCTCCTTGTCCTCAAGACCCCGAGGCGTATCTTCAGCTACATCTCGGTCTTCCTCATCCAGAATTTGTTCGAACTCTTGGAACAGGTCGTCGAGTTGTTTTTCGGACATGCCAGCTCCTACGTCTTGGACTGTAATGCTGATTATAGACCGTTCTTCCTTGACCTGTAGTGGTTTGATGTCGACCTTGATTCCACCTGATGCCGAGTGCTGAAAGGCATTAGCTGTAACGTTGGACAGAACTTGCCTTAACCGAGTGGGATCGCCTTTGACAATTCTTGGCAACCCTGGATGGGTGGACACAGTGAGATCGAGCCCTTTACGCATCGACTCTTTCCGGAATGTCGAGATCACCTCAGATACTGATAAATGTCAGAAAGTGCATGCTGTGCATTCAGTAAGGGGCCAGAGTGCTTACCTGTAGCACCTAGGTCAAAGGTGTCCACTGGTGTAAAGACTTGAGTATCTTCAGCTTTGGCCAAGTTGAGAAGATCATCTATCACATACACCAATGACCTCGAGGCTTTGTGTGCCTTGGCAATCATTTGACGTGTCGTTTCGTCGAGGTCATCTTCTAGTGCGATCTCCAAATAGTTGATGATGGCATTGAGAGGAGTTCGAACTGCCCTTAATTAGAGCTGTGCGTATTTAGCAGTGTGTTGCATACCTTCGTGAGATGAATTTCGAAGTAGTAGTCTAGTCATCCTGCTTCTCTGCACAGCCATCTCCTTTTGGCGCCACACTTCGATGAACCTCCCGTACAAGAGACTCAGGATAGAAGCCGTTTCCACTTTCAATTATCAGTCGTCGATGAACACTTTATCACCACCTATTTACTCACTTTGGTCATCAGTCCACTCTTTACTTGTGCCCAACACCATCTCAGTCCATCGATGAAAACTGCTCCTAGGTTCTAGATAGTCCTCGTTTCCTTGTCTAGTCATCTTCTCATATGGATTTCCAGCCCATCTCACTTCTTTGAGATGTGCTGTACGAAAAAACACAAGAAAATCACCGCCGAGTAACGATAGCGGGATAACTAACATCCCTGCAATTTCTTTTATGCCAGGCGCGTATTTGATGTTGGGAAAATCTGCTTCAATATTCTGAGTTGATCTGATGGTGGTGAGCTTTTTCTTCTGCAAATGGGCTAAAAGAGCGAGAGCTTCACGGTATGGCTTCGGCTTTCCAATAGTTCTAGCCTCATCCTGTATGCTCAGCATCCCAAAGTCCGCATCAAAAATAGAGAGCAAATCAGCTGAAGACGCTGCGACAAAACCAGAAGGGGTTTGCTTGGGAGGAGCGTTCTCGGGAGGCTTCCTTGCCACTAATCGCGAGGCCATCAACAGTCTGTCGATATTGATTGATGCACACTCGCCGATGTTCCGGCATAATTCACGAATAGGAAGAGGGACTTTTATGCCCTTTTCACCGTAAGAGTGGCATGCAACGAGCCCCCATAGTTCATTGTTGATGACCAAAGAAATTGACATGGAAGAACGAACGCTCATATTTCCCAAATATTTCAGATGTATTGGCGACATAGCCCGAAGGTATGAATGTGTAAGATCAAGGGGTAGTTTGAAATCAGAGTCGTCTCTACAGACTAGCCGAGCCGTTTCTTCATCACGATCGTATAAGGTTCGTATTTTATTAATTTTGTACAGCTCCCGAGCTTGTTTTGGGATGTCGGAAGCTGGGAAATGTAGTCCTACACGCATTTTAGTAACCTGTTTAGACAGACTTGCATGAAATACCAACCCCGGAAGAGATCTTCACTGGCCCGTGGATCTAAAAGCTCGGCATCTACAGCCCCATTGTGGTTTTGGTCAAATCGATAGATCATAACACGATGAAAATGGGTCATCTCTTGGACAACTCCAACAATCACATCCAGCGCACCCTGCAAAGTCGTGGTAGCTGCTATCTGCGATTGTACTTGTGACATTAAGTTAAACATCTCCATGAATCTAATTCTGTTTTGTTGTTGTCGGGCAACCTTTAAAGCACGAAGAGGTCGACTCCTGCTTGTGGTGCTTTTGGTCCGCTCCTCTTCTACAACATCAGTATTAAGGGTTCGCACTGGATCCTGAGGAAGGGTCTGCACGCCAGGGGATCCTGGAAAGAAAGTGTTCTCCTGGGCTTCGAACTCGCAAATCACAATATCTTTTGTCCCAGCGGAAAGATGAAGCGCGCACCAGTATCGAGCCTCCTTATTGCGGGTGAGGATTGTCATAGTAAACACATCTAGATCAGAATTTTCCTCCGCCCTGTGTCCCATCTCAAGAACATGCTCAAATCTGGCAAGGAAGTCCTTCTTTGAAGCTGTCCCCAATAAATCGCAGAAAGAAGTTAATTGAAACAGTTGTTCGGGATTGTAACCTAGGATATGTTCGCTATTCTCGCTGACAATCCGTACAAGCACGTTCTTGAGATCTGCATCGTATTCGTCTTGTGCATATTTCAAAGCGATTAGAGCACCGTATTGCTGTATTGCACCAGGAATATGAATCGGCTCATCCTCACAGCGGTGGAATGTCGATTTTCCAGCTTCCTCCAGTGCCGCACCTGGAGCTCTCCCATGCGCCTCCGGCACAAGCTGAACTCTCGCTGTGACCTTATGTATCTTGGGTCGTCCTCCATCGCCATCACTATGAGTCAAATACTCGGAAGTTGTTGCGACAGGAGGAGGTAATCTTCGAATCTGGTCTTCTGGCGGGATATTTGGGAATGGTGGTGACAGGAACAGGTCAGGGATAAGTTCTGGAGGTGAAGCTGGATGGTTGGCTCGTGGTTTCTCGCTCTCGCTCTCACTGTCGGTATGATCGCCCACTAAGTTTCGAATAGGGAAAATGCGCTCGACGATGAATGTTTCTGGGAGTGGAAGATCCGTACCAGAGCTGCTTTCGGTTGCCTGTTGGTCGGTCATAACCAGTCTGCCTCACGTTCACGGCAGGCTGATGCCCCTTAAATGCCGAGCTGAAGCACGGAAGCCGGGCTCAAGTGTAGGAGTAAAGCTTCGAGTCAAGCACATACTCGTTGGCAATTAAATGAGGCCATAGAGGAGAGATGTTATCTGGTGCTGAGGGTAAAGAAACCCTTGCCTGGCTCTATCAGCACGAGCCTCAGCATAACCCAGTAGCGAATGAAAATGGCATCATCCAGGCTTTTATGGGGAGAACGTACCAGAATCACCCTACAAGAGAGGGTTATATTTATCTTCACCATCAAGCAAAATAATGATGGTTTTAACATTTCCGAACATCCAACTACCTCTGCATGCACTACCATACATACTGTCATACCTTAATCCTCCGTAGGTATCACAAGCAGATGAAGAGGAACGCTGGATCGCATATATGCCCATGCGCCAGGAGGCGGTGGCTGAGACTGAGAGCGGTGTCCATCTTTCTGCCGGCATTATCAAATTGCCCCTCGTTCAAGCTGTGACTCAAAAAAGAAACATGTACCTCCGTACCGCTCAGATATTTCCATATCACTACTGCTTAATAAAAATACAATTTCTCCCTGATCTTCTCGAAAACTTCTCGAAACTCCTGCGCCTAAAACAAAGCCATCATGCCTGCTTTAGATACAACAGAGGCTCCTCAAGAGTCGTCCCAGCCTTTGACAAGACTCCCTTTCGAACCGATTTCGCGATCACACATTCTCCACTGCTCCTACGATCGCTGGCATCCAAAGTATGTATCAGACCCTCTCGGATTATCCTTGACAGTAAATCTAACATATATTGCAGGTATCGTGGTTCGGCGCTCAAGTCTCGCATAATCCCTCTTTCTGGAGAATTTCTTTCCTACCTCCGAGCTGATGGTATAGTCCTCCCTTCTGAGGAACCCATCATCAACGCGAACACAACAAACAACTCCACTAGTGATGGATGGGACGAAGATCCTGAACCGGATCCGTCACTCTCATTCCTAGAGATTCACCGAAAGATTAAAGACACAATTGCAGAATTGGGAGGTTTAGTCGCACCGAAGTTAAACTGGTCATCACCTAAAGATGCAACATGGATTAGTATGACGAAGAATAGCATGGAATGTGCGACACCGAACGATATATATCTCCTCCTCAAGTCTTCTGATTTTATCACTCACGATTTAGAACACGCGTTTGACGACTGCGCAGAAGACGATTCCGTGCGGAAAGAAGATATTCAGTATGTCCTTGTTCTAAGAAAGTGGTTCAAGGTCAATCCTTCTTGCGAGTTCCGATGTTTTGTCAAGAACAGACGGATCATTGGGATTTGCCAGAGAGACTTAAACCATTTCGATTTCTTATTTCCAATGAAAGAGCATATTCATGATATTATCCAAGAATATTTTGCTGCTACAATCAAGTCAACATTCCCAGATGAAAGCTTTGTCTTCGATATCTACCTCCCTGAACCATACAACAAAGTTAGACTTATGGACATCAACCCATGGGCTCCACGGACTGATCCTCTTCTGTTTTCTTGGCTGGAACTTCTTACCATGCCACTTCCCGCGCCATTGTTAGGGGTTCCAGATTCTGACTCAAGTCCCCCAATACATATTTCTAGCGGCGACGAAGATACTCAAGATGATGAGGTGGAAGAGGTCGAATGGAAGCCAGAAATCCGACTAGTCAAAAGAGATGACCCAGAAGCATATAGTTTCGCAAGTCCACAATACAGTGCACACAAATTGCCAAAGGACGTTGTTGACGCAAGTCTGGGAGGGGAGAGTAGTATGAGGGAATTCGCAGATCAGTGGAAGAGAATGATGGATGGTGGTGGAGAGATGCAGGGTGGTAGTTATGATGGAAGTGACACTGACAATGAACGAACTGTGGTCGATTCATAATGCAGAACCAATTGAGAGAGAGTAACATGTTCAATACCATGTATGAATGAGACGACAAGTGTCGTACTCCGAGTGGCCCCAAATGAACCATGAGGCAAGCTTCCATTCATAGTCAAATTACCCAAATAGTCAAGTCTGGTATATGATCGATTCGCCGAGACACAAGGAAGTTGCTTCTATCCTACACTTCCCACAATTTGACGTCTGAAGATGGCAGGCCTACTTTGACTTTGTACTTTACTTTGGCGATCTACGCCTTGACCTTTCCTTTTGTCAATTGAAGGCATTACAGACGGTATGTGTGGGTACAGAGCATTGTCAACCAAAACACATTTACATAGCCATTCGCCCTTCGAGTACCTTTCATTCACCAACTGTGCCATTCATAGGTAGTTATCGAACTTGAGTGCTTTAGCATCTATTATTAATGGATCTCAAGAACGGAAGAAACATTGAAAATAAAGCTTTTGATAATACTACCTCAGAAAATGGTATAAATATCTCAAAACTCTCACTTTCCTATTCTTCTCCGAAACACTTCGATTCTACAGTCTACAACTTCAACGAGCATATCAGCAGACCTTATACATATGTTTTCAACGCAAAACTCAAAATTTAAAACAAAAAATATTTACCAACAGAAACCACTTTCTGAAGTAGAATCGAAACAAATGTCTTACAACCCACATGGTTATCGACAAGTACACCAGCAGGGCCTTTGGGGATATGGAGGGGGAATCCAAGATCAACATTTACGCCAATATGCTAGCAATCCAGCCGGTATTGATCGATGGATGCAAGGTGCACATCAAGCTGGTGCTCCTGGCTTTCAGGCTTATAGCGCCAGTGGAAATGGCTACATCCGTGACTGGAACCGTCAAGCATATTCAGCCCAACGTTATGGTGCTGGAAGGTATCATCCTTATCAAAGTTGGCGTTAGGGACGGGAGGAAAAGGAGACTTCTTTGATCAGAGAACTTTGAGTGGAGGATTGTAATAACGGGGACCTTATGAAATATCATTATAGACTCGAGCTCGTTGGGTTGGGGCGGAGATAGACGGAAGTTACCTTCAGGAGTAATCTCACAATCAAGATCCTTTTCATAGTTCCCCATTAGCATGTCTGCTACTTTGACTTATTACATTTCCAAGATAGTTGGCCAAAGTGAGTGCCTAACGATTTGTGAAGTATTAGGCACCTCTGGAATAGCGATCCTCTGATTTCTGTATGTTGACTTGATATTGTGTTTAAAAGATCGTCCAGACAAATAAAAAATATTCGAAATTACAGCGACGAGAGAATCCTATTGCGGAGTGCAACGAAACTTAATAGTTTCCTATTTAGGTGACTCAGAAAATGGCAATTATTTCATTTTAACACAATAGTTTAAATTGTCCAGAAAGGTTAGTCCTACCAGAAAAATGCCCCAAATATTTGAAAGTACGTAAGACAATAATAATGCCACGGTGATCTAGCAAAACACCCATGATATTGCCTGCTCAGGATATGTTGCAAATCAGACCCACTATTTCATTATTTTCATTATTTTCATTTTTATAACTACAAACACTTCACACTTTCTGATCTCTGTATTAGTTGGCAATCCACCCTCTTATATACTGGACAAGTTGTGCATATAGCTTCTTTTCAACCAATCAACTGTATATGGCTAGTGTGACCATATACAGACTATTTTAGCACGATAAAAGTTGTCACGAAAGACTCTAGGCAGTTACTATAGGAAATGTACAAATAACAACCGTCTGATCTCTTAACATTCGTTTTCATTATCCCAAAGTATCAGTTCAATTACAAGAATATTTGGAAGGATACAGGCCAAGCATAAACCTGCTGCGAAATGCATCAAAACTATAAGCCTGCCTATCTAGGATATTTAATTTGCCATTTCATACAATTGCATTTCATAGTAGCTCCAATTTCGAGTTTGGGAAAATTGCTAAGCGAGGAGAGCAATGATCGTACAATTAAGCCATTATGTTCGAGCTTGCTGCTTAGGACACTCAGATCTCTCTCAAGTATTCTTATTGAGGGAAGGGGTGCGAAGCATAGATAACAAAAAGGGTTTTGTTTACAAAATTGAGGTCAGCAGCTTCATGTGATGTGTAGCAAAACTTTCATGTCGGGTCTGGTGGAGCTTTTTACGGAAGAACCTCCGGGCCGGAAAGCAAGTTACCGCCACTCGGATGGACAACAGCTATCTTGAACAACTCCCACTCTTGCAACATTTTGTATCAAATCTTATCAACAATATTAGGCACCAACAGGGTATATCTACCAATTATGAGACGATGCCAATCGCTCATACCTTATTACTGAAGGAGCTGTAGCAGTTGAAGCTACCACATATCAGCGAGTTGATATTGATCGGCCAACCTTCTCTCTTATCACTATCTCAAGCCTGATGGATGAACTCGAGGAGCTAGTCATCAGGCTTTGAGTTCAATTCAGGTATCTTACAGGCCAAACCAGCGTTGGTTGGTACCGTTAGATGTACCCCTCTCCTTGCAAGACGTTGTATCATGCAGGGGATCTATCTAAAGTCAGATAAGTTATGCCGATCTCTGGAACAGAAATGAGCCATGTCGAACCTCTAAGGGTCCTCCATACAGCCCTATCAACAAACCAGAAGTGGGACGTTAGTGTCCTACCATGATATAATTGTTATAATCACTTCTCCCCTTTCCCCGTTTTTGCTCTTTCGCGTAACTTGACTTAATTCCGCAGTGCATTCCCATACTGATTCAGAGATGGGATCCTCAGAACATCACCATGGTCATCTTGAGGAAACAGCAGTACCTGGCACTGTTCACCTCGTTGATTTAGAGGGTGTGATGAGAGCGAAGCATGCGGCTGGTTCGCATCTCAAAGATGTGGTCCTTGTTCCAGCACCAAGTGGTGACCCTGACGATCCCTTGAACTGGTCATCAAGACGGAAATGGCTTTCGACTGCTTCTCAAAGCATGTATACGTTGATGGTCGGAATTGCGTCTGCAGCAATCTATAGTGTTCTGGTCCCAATATCAAAGGATACTGGTTTGACACTTTCAGACCTCAATGCTGGTACTGGTTATATGTTCTTATTTTTCGTGGGTACATTTTCCCAAAGGGCTCGTTCAGTCCAGCTAATAATTACTAGGGCTGGGGATGTCTTTTCTGGCAGGCAATTGCTCTTCAGTACGGCAAAAGACCAGTGTACCTCTTTTCACTGTTAGCAACATTAGGTATCATGATATGGGTCCCGCACGCTACTTCAAACGGCGCTTGGATAGGTAAGAGTCTTCGATTCTCTGCGTAGAGAAGCTCAATGTGCTGACAATATCTAGGAAGTAAGATCTTACAAGGCTTCGTTGGCGCACCGATCGAATCCCTTTGCGAGATTAGCATCACTGATATTTACTTCACCCATGAGCGAGGTACTTACATGGGTCTCTACGCCTTCATGCTAGCAGGCAGTAACTTCCTCGCGCCAATATTTGCTGGGTTCATTAATGATAGTCAAGGTTGGCAATGGGTCATGTACTGGTGTGCGATATTCCAGGGCATCGGCTTCATATTCTGCTACTTCTTCATGGAGGAGACTAATTACGACCGCAAACCTCTTGAGATGATTGAAACACCGTCTGCTTCAGGGACCGTGACCCCGAAAGAGGAGATCATGACCCCCAGCGATCCGGAAAAGACTGCTGTCGTTGTTGGCCGTGAACCAGAAACGCAGCCAGGACAAATCGAATACCAGAGGAAGACCTACATCCAGAAACTGTCTCTGCTTGACAAAAAGCGTCCTTTCTATCTCTTCCGCATGATGATCAGACCGCTTCTGTTCTTCTCGCTACCATCTGTTGTCTATGCCGGCTTCTCGTACGGAAGTAATTTGATCTGGTTTAATGTTCTCAACGGAACTGCATCTCTCATCCTCGGTGGGGCTCCCTACAGCTTTTCCAGCTCAATGGTCGGGTTATCTTATTTCAGTCCGCTGGTTGGTGTTGCAGCTGGATCGTTCTACTCAGGGGTTGTCGGTGATCGTATCGTTCTCTGGCTTGCCCGACGAAACAAAGGCATCCTCGAACCTGAGCACCGTCTCTGGCTGTTTGCTGCATCATTGATTCTCATCCCTGGTTCGTTGATCCTCTGGGGAGTAGGAGCTGCGCATCATGTCCACTGGTTCGGTCTAATCTTCGCCATGGGGGTAATTGCGGCGTCAAATTCCATCGGTATTCAACTCAGTGTCTCTTACTGTATTGACAGTTATAAAGACCTGAGTGGCGAGGCGATGGTAACTGTTATCATTATCAGAAACACTATGTCTTTTGCTATTGGATATGGAGTGACGCCTTGGGTTACGAACATGGGGTACCAGAACGCTTTCATTCTTGCGGCATTTGCTGGGTTGGCGCAGGTCTTGACCTTTTTGGCGGTTGTAAAATGGGGAAAGAGCTGGAGGGAGATGACGAAGGCGAGGTATTATCGGTATGTGAAGGAGAGTGTTGACCTTGGATTTACTCATTGAGAGAAATGGGGTGGAATACGTGTGGATAGGCTGTAGATCTAAGAAATCATAGTTTCTAAAGAATAGTTCGAGAAAGATTCGTTTATAAGTTTTGTTCTTAGCATTATACTAGATTTCCATCGAGGTGGGAAAATACCGGTATGATTCAATAGTTGATCTGGCTCCCGATTTTCACACTGAGGCTCCAATAGACCAAAGCCACGTGTATATTCAAATGAGGCTTCGGCTAGGTCTCCAACGCGATAATTCGAGGGTAGTCACGAGATGTCTAAACCATTGTCACATGTGATGCTCCCCCATGAATGGTCGCCCCACTTCAGAGCTCTCATCCGACATCCTTGCTCACTTCTCGTATTCTCCTCCACCATCAAGAACTTCCTTTTCATCCATAACTCTCTCACTGGAACCACCCTTTATATCGCCACTTGGCAGCATTCAATATTCGCCTGCATGATACAAACTAATGCAAGGACTGATCGCATTGTTTCTCAACGCCATTGCGCTGTCGAAAATAAGGGTCCTCCTCGTATACCTATTGCTTAGGAGAAAGGGTTGACATCATTTGGCAGATCTCCGGGAATCAAAACACCAGCATGAGCTCTCCAAGCAATTGAGATTGAGTCGGCGGGACCACAGTCACTTAGCCAAATTGCTGACTGCTTGTTTACAACTACACAGAAGAATGCTCCATAGATCCAGAGCTTCGAGTCTACGCGGTGTACAAGATGTCTGCGAGTGCAGCGCTGCGAAGCAACGTTATGTGCATAGTGCGTGGTACAGATAATGTCGTTTTGCCGGCAGCATCGTCATGCTCTGTCACTATTCGTGTTATGTCGATGAAAGGCAGCATTTGCGTGTTCAGAATCAGGGGTTGATGGAGATTTTGAACAGAACTCCATTCGGAATTTCGAGGTGGAGTTCGCGAAACATGTTTTCCGTTCTGTGGACATGGGGCGAATCATCTCCGTCTTCTCCACGCCATGCTTGCTGCATCTCATCCGAGAAACGACTCATATTCAGACCCGATGCATTGGAAAAGGAAGGTTGTACATGATGTTTTATCCCTTTTTTCCACATCCCGGGTTTAAAATTGGAAGAGGATTGATTTCCTCTATCTAAAGCAAGTTCACTACTATTCTATTGCAGATCAAGTGATCAGACGAAAACCAAGTGTTGGGAACTTTGGTCAAATTCAACTTTCAAGGTGGTTTGACGATTTTAATCGTCCGAGTCAGGGTTTTTGTGGCAAGGAGATCCCGATCTGAATCAGATCATGATCTGCACTTTCCTGCATCTTCCTCACAGATTTAGCCCCCAGCAAGTCTAATTTTGGGATACCCCTCGTTCTGATTCGAGGGCTTGCATTCGTTGCATGACTTCTGCTGCACAGCATTTCTTCCATTTCTTCACTCTACGGTCACACTCGACCGCATTCGTCCATTCTCGCTTCTTTTGCCCTCTATCTTTGCCAAAATAACCAACCTATTAGTCAAACCAGCCCAACCGCCTGTTCGGATTGTGTTCAAAGTGGTAGACCTGGAAAATGACCTCAATATTGCGGTCAGCTCCATCAATCTACATGCATTACCATTAGAACTGATTGTGGATCTCTTGAGCCAAGCTCCATTCCGCTTTGGGCACAAAAGCATCCCAGCAAATATTTCGCTTGCTTCGGATGAAGTGTGCTGTCTGTGCATGCAAGTAGCTAGCCCTGCTCTGTGCGATCATACAAGATGGCCGTCATTCCGCTTTTTTGGCTTTCTGACGATTTACTCATCCATTGAACTGTTTCTTCACTGAAAAGTTCCTTTCAGCAGTCGCAGTCCTTCGTTTATCTGTGACGCAAATTAGTATACCCAACGGCTAATTTTATAATCAACCCCAATCATGAAATACTCTGCAATTTTTGTGGGAGGATTGGCTTCCATTGCAACTGCTCATTCAGTTGGTCGAGATGCCTCTGTCCCTCAACTTGTCGGTGGCCGAAAGTTTTTGTCTGAGCTCGCTGCTCGAAATGCTCTGCCAAATGCAGCTGCTCCCGTAGAGGTTCAAGAAAGGCATACCGTGGAAGAGAGACAGGATGCGAATGGTAGATGTGGTGCAGATTTTAACAAAGTCAAATGCACTACTGGATGCTGTTCATCTGCTGGGTGGGTTGTTGAGTACCATGTCTCGCATACAGAAGTGCTTATATCATTCTTATAGTTACTGCGGAACCACTTCGGAGTACTGCGCTGCTCCAGACTGTCAATTGGCATATGGACCTGGGTGTGACGGAAACAAAGTGCCCTCCGGAACTTCTACCTCATCAATTGCGCGAACAAAGTCCGGAAGCGTCCCCTATGGAGGAGCTGGCATCTATGACTGCGCGGTTGCTGGAGGTATTTATGAAATTATGGAGCATAGCGCGAACGAAGGGAAGCTTACACTATGGCGCAGACATTGCTTTGACTTTCGACGATGGACCATACCTTTACACCTCGGATCTACTCGACAAGCTAAAGGCATACAACGCCAAGGCGACTTTCTTCATTAGTATGATAGTACCTTATATACTATGTTGTATGAACTGACATTAGCAACAGCTGGAAACAATCTTGGCAAAGGGGCCATTGACAGCACCGCGCAATGGTCAAACCTAATCAAGGTAAATATTGTAATAAGGAAATCAACAAGAAAGTTGCTGATAACAATCGCTAGCGTATGGCAACAGAAGGACATCAAATCGCTTCCCACACCTGGTCCCACCAAAATCTCAGCTCATTGGATGCAACAACTTTCCAGAACCAAATTGTGTACAACGAGATGGCTTTCAGAAACATTCTGGGATACTTCCCCACTTACATGAGGTAGAGGCCTATCTAGAGCTTCCAGTGTAATATCACAATCTAACATTGAGACAGACCCCCCTATTCCGAGTGCAGCGGACAATGCCCTCAGAGACTCGCCGATCTTGGATACCATGTCACATGTCAGTAAACTCGTGGGAAATTCCACTCATCCAGCTAACAATTCCGTAGACTTCGACTTGGACACTGCCGGTTACCTTAACCCAACTACGACTTTGATCCAAAACTCAAAGAATATATGGGATGCCGCGATCAATCCCTCGAATAAGGCCAATGATGCTTTCCTTCAGATCGAACACGACATCCAATACCAAACTGTCTACAACCTTACAGATTACATCTTGGCTTCTTTGACTTCCCACGGATATAAGGCTGTCACTGTTGGAGACTGCCTCGCAGATCCAAAAGCGAACTGGTACCGTGCCGCTGGCTCTGCTGTTCCAACTGGAACCACCCCAAGCACGCCCACCGCCACTGGCAAGACCGTTAGCACCGAAGGAAACTGTGGAGGATCTATTACTTGCCAGGGCTCTACCTTCGGCAATTGCTGCTCGCAATATGGTTACTGCGGTGCAACCGCTGATTACTGTGGAACTGGTTGCCAAAGCGGATTTGGAACTTGCACAGGTAGCACCAGCACAGCACAGGTATGTTCCAATCTTCCTTAAATTGATCATATACATCGCCCCATACCCTTGTTCATATGAACAAAATCCCCCATGCTTATTGTACCAATAAGTGAACCACAAAATAACACTACTGAAGCCTGTAACTTCAACCTCCAAAACCTCCTCTAAATCTTCCACATCTACCAAGCCCTCTACTACCTCTTCCACAAAAACCACTTCAACGTCAAAATCTAACACATCTTCTACGAAGCCAACGTCCACTACTCCAGCTCAGAGCCTCAGCACCGATGGATCCTGCAGCTCGACAGTGACCTGTAAGGGAAGCACCTTTGGAAATTGCTGCAGCCAATATGGCTACTGCGGAAGCACCAGCGCGTATTGTGGGACTGGATGCAAGCCTGCGAGTGGAACATGCTCGTAGATCTCGAAGTCATCGGTTGCATTTCAGGAGTCTAAAAGAAGGAAGAGTGGGCAAGCGGCTATAGAGGAGGTGTGAAACGACTTGGGCGTTAGGAGGTGCAAGATCTGATGTACTAATGATTGGGGATAACGAATATTGGAAATTGTGGAATATATATGAGAATTTTAATGACATGTATGATAATCAAAAGCAATTTCTTTCGTTTATCAAACGCATTGGATGTGTGGTATGGAATACTTAGAAGATGAGAGACTATGAATCGTCAGTCTTATCATCTCGGAAAAGCATTCTAGTGTTGAAAACATGTTAAACGTTTAAACAAAGTTCTATGGAGATAGTAATTCATAGAGGAGTTTGAAATGAGGACTCAGCTTCATATTCCACTCGTCCATAGCACAGCAATTAGTCGAGTTGGCGAGCATTTGAATGCCTTATAGTGTAACTTTAGTGGTGAAAGAGTTTGTTCTCTTAGTGTGTTTTAGCCATCAATAGGCAGTCCTGAAGACCGAGAGGAGTTCAAACGAAACCTTCCTCCACCACGGGCAAATCTTCAGATCCAAACATCGTCAACATCCACACTACAGCCTCTTCACGACTAAGAAATCACACATAAAAGTTCCAATCTTTTCACGTATATATTTCCGACAAATCCCTTAAATACGAAAATACCATCGTGTCAAATTCGATGTGCTGTCACTCTCAGCCTCTATCTCGTCAGCCCCGCAGATTCAACGCCACCATGCCCAGCCCCAGGCCGCTGGAATACGGGGCCCACGTCGTACTCATGAGTCCTCTCTAGTGCCACCGCCTCTTCTCTCGCAAACTTTCGCGCAAGACGAAGATTTTGGATATCGCCATGGAGACTGGGCCGGAAAATCGAGGGTTAGACTTGGAGAAGGAATTGACGTGCTCTGTAAGTTGAAAGTCGAGCGATTGCGGGGAAATATAAGAGGGGGTTAAGGTTCAGCCCCCAGGTCAAGGATCTGAGGGTTTGAATGAACTTTTGCGCCTCTAAGGGCGTTTTTTTTCTGGTGGTGAAGTTATGAAGGAGAGATGCTGATGTTTCGGTGTTTTAGATATGTACAGAAGTGCTCTACCAGCCTATAACCCTTCTCGATTGCCTCCATACCTTCTGCGCTTCTTGCGCCAAAGAATGGTTCTCTTTTCAACTAAGTTCCTCGCGCAACAATCCCAAACCTGGCACGGCCCCATTTACTTGCCCCTCATGTCGCGATCATGTTCGAAGTACACGGCATGATGCCAAAGTTACTACCTTACTCGAGATGTTCCTGGCAGCGAACCCGGCCAAGGCGAGGACGAGGCAAGAGATGATTGATCTGGAGGAGAAATACAGACCGGGAGATATAATTCTACCAAAGGTTGAGGTCAAAGAGAAGAGCTTGAGGGAGAGACGGGCAGATGATGAGGATGCAAGGCTTTTAGAGGAGGTGAGGGGACTGAGCTTGCGGGAAGTGGGAGTTGAAGAGGGGTCGAGTGAGAGGAGGGAACGAAGAAGGAGAGAAGGTGAAAGGCTAAGGCCTGATGGTACAAGGCACAGTCGTGAGCAGAGTCGGGACAGTAGGGACAGTAGGAGTGGTGATGACAGAGAACGAAGGAGACGACGGGAGACAGATTCTGGGCGACGGAGAAGAGATGACGCTACATTACACCCCGAGACTGAGCATGTGGAAGAGAGGAGGCGACGACGAAGTAATGATGAAGCTAGAAGGAGACATGAAGAGACCAGTCGAACTGCTGCTAGTCAGCTTGAACATCAGTCCTCCCTACGGTCGCTGATCAGTAGCTCTGATGTTGATGCCCGGGAGATGGAAGAGGAAATTCTACGTCAGATCCGCGAAGAGGGACTATTAGATGGGATAGATCTGGAGAACATCGATGTCGGCCAGGAAGACCAGATTAGTGAAAGGATAGCAGAGGCTTATAGGAAGAGGCAGGCTGAAAAAGCCAGAGAGGAAAGGGAGAGAAGGAGAGCAAGTGGTCACAGAAGGCAACATAGTCGCTCAGCGCCTGAATCACGAGAAACTTCCGGTGACGATAGGAGTACTAGAAGACGGACTCATTCGAGGGCTATCAGCGCCGTGAGCGCTGTGAGTACTGTAAGCGCCATGAGCCAAAGCGATGAGCCAAATCGTCCACCTCCTGCCTTAAGTGCTGTTCAGGCAGGCCACCTCGAGGTTCATTCTAGCGACGAAGGTAGACGGAGACGAAGGACCACCAGTGGGAGTCGCAGTTCTACCGAGCCTGTTCCGGTGGCTGAGACCCAGGCAAGACCAGCCGCACGCTCACAAACGGATTTAAGCAATAGACCTCATTCAGCTGAAACTAACATTCGTCGACCTTCAGTCACCGCAAGTTCAAGAAGCGCGACCGAGCCCAACAATCGACCATCAGTCGAGCTCGCTGGCTCTGAACCAGTACTACGAGACCAAAGATCGACCAACTCCAGTCCAAGAATAGGGGCATCTGTTCGAATGGAAGATTCTTTGAATACTCTCAACTCGTTGTCACAGAGTCACTGGAGTCCGTCTCACGATACCCTCACAAGCGCACCGTTTACTGGCTCTGCGCTGACAGTGGCAACCTCAGTCGACCAAG
Source organism: Hymenoscyphus repandus (assembly GCA_001414415.1). Lineage (NCBI taxonomy): Eukaryota > Fungi > Ascomycota > Leotiomycetes > Helotiales > Helotiaceae > Hymenoscyphus > Hymenoscyphus repandus. The sequence continues at coordinate 132,213 of LLCE01000081.1, read as the reverse complement.
CTCTTATGCCTGCCCCACTGTCCCCAAATCACTCGCCCAACCACTCGCCCAGGACTTCTTTTTCTCTCTCAGATAGAGCGACTGCTTTCCAAAGTGCTGCAAGACCGACATCCTCCAGTGGAGCAAACCGTGAACGTAAACACTCGGCACTCTACCCAGAGCCATCGATAACTTGCGCCCGCTGCTCAAAGACACACATCGAGTACGAGCTCCATTACAACTGTGCTACTTGCTATGGTGGGAACTATAATATCTGCTTGTCTTGTTTTCGGGCTGGAAGTGGCTGTCTCCATTGGTTTGGCTTTGGCTATTCTGCTTGGACGAAATGGGAAGCTTGGGCGAACGATCAAAACTTGTCTGATGCTGAGAAGCCACACATGTTGATCGCGTCACGATACCTTCCTCCTCCTACAGTACCGGGTGGTGCTCCTGGTAGGAAAACGCTCACCAAGAGTAACCCACAAGAGAGGCTACAAAGTGGTGTATTCTGTGCAAATTGTCTGGAGTGGGCCAATGAATGCTATTGGCGGTGCGAGACTTGCAACGAGGGCGATTGGGGCTTTTGTAATACATGTGTGAATCAAGGGAAATGCTGTACCCACAGTCTTCTTCCATTGACCTTCCAAGCTCTAGAGTCGGACAAGGGAGATAACACACCGCCTGGACAGGCACTCCCAGCTTCCGCTTCGATTCTGACCGGGCCTGGCGTACAAGATATTGGACGCTTCAAGCCGCTGACGTTCACTACGCAGTGTGACATTTGTCATTATGGTATTCCACCGGGAGACAGGAGATATCATTGCTTGCAATGCATGAGCAAAGTTCCGGGAACCAACACCAAGCCCGGTGACTACGATATATGCATGGCCTGTTACCCAAAACTCATCACATCTCGCCGTATCAGCGCTGAAAATGGCAACAAAGGTTGGCGAAGATGTCTTCAAGGCCACCGCATGATAATCGTGGGCTTCAAAAATACCCACGGCGGTCTACGCCGCTATGTCGCAGAAGAAATGGTCGGCGGCTGGTCTCTTAAAATCGAACCCTTCGTCCCCCCTCCCACCTTCTCTCCCCTTCCTTCCGATCTTCAAAAATGGTCTTGGCCCTCCCCACTTTCGAAGGATTACTTCAAGCTTGTTACAATCAACCCTATGAACACGCCACCTCCTCACATCGATAGTGTGGATCAAGAAGAACATTTTCCGCCCTCGGGAGGATCGGGTATGAGATGTCTGGCGAGGTGGAGCTGGTGGCCGGCTGAGGGCGTCAGTGACGAGCTGGCTTTTCCAAAGGGGGCAGAGCTTAGGGAGGCGAGGGATGTTAATGGAGAGTGGTGGTTTGGGACCTATATGGGGAAGTGTGGACTTTATCCTGGTGGGTACGGGAGGATTTTGGAGGGTGGGAGATGAGTGATTTGTGGCAAGTTTTGAGGAAATGGAATTTGTTGTGGTAGCATGACTGGGCTTTTTTTATGTCATAACTTTTTGGGCAGTGCGGGCATTGCATGATACCTATTGGTAGTTTTATTGAGCGCATGGATACATGATTGATGGATATACCCATATTTGGGAGTCGTGTGCATATTTAATAGGAGGCATATATTTGAGAGGGGAAATTGGAACCATTGGCGTTTTTGTTGTACTACTGTGCTGCTCTTGACAGGGTATCAGTTATGTTTGAGTCTGCTGTTCTGGGAAGAACATTTCGTGGCGCATTGGACTACCCAGTGTAAACCGCTTACCACCACGGGAAGTATCAATTATTTGGTTGCAAGTCGACGCTGGTCTGAGCTTCTTGTCAGGTTGCGGAGTCTTTGTGTCTTCAACTTGGCTGGCTTGACGACGGGGTTGTGATCCAATCTCTGATCATTAACTCTCTTTGTAATCATGTCCCCATCAGCTTGCTGTAGAACCCACAGTGATGAGAACCGCTCAATGAGCTTGGGCAGGTTCACCTACTCAGGATAAGTCGATAATATCCTAGGTGTTTTCCCATACAAAGCTCAGAAGTACAGATCAAACTTTCGATGCTTTTAGCTACAAGATCTTCTTAAAGAATTTGTTTACAGGTTATTCCCCCTGGCTCATCATCTCCCAAGAGATAACACAGACTTGTTACATGTAGAGTTGTGCTTTTGGTGACTCCCTATGTTATTGCCTTTCACATCATGTGAGACAACTGCATATACCTTTCGTTGCAAGTCGATTTCCAAGGAATGGAAGAATGTCACAAAGCCAGTAGTGATTCGGTTCAAGTTGACCTCCAAATGAGGAAAGGACACGTACAAAGCTGGCATTCGCACATCAAACCCGGTCTGTGCTTCTAGTTTGCCTCTAATAGGTCAATATACATCTTTTGTTGCATGTCGAGCCCGGTTTGTGCTTCTCTTTCCTATTTAGGTCAGTTTAAAATATGAAGTCAAATGGCAACCTGTATTTCTTAATTCACGTTTCGTATTACAGAACTGTCCTATGATAAATATCTTTTCCATCTCTATGTTCAAAACAAAGACGAAAAGAAAAACGGAAAGTTGTGCAGGCTAAAACATTTGGTGGAATATTGAGAACTTCCCCTCGGTCACCGACCAAAGCACAAGTCACCCCCAAAATCTCAGTTATCGCCTCATCAGCCCCCAACCCCACCATCTTATCTCCCAGCTCGAAAAACAAAATGAAGGCTTTCCCCGCTGACACATCTCTTACGATCCCCCATTTGATCCACCCCCCTGACTAATACCCGGCTTATCGAGAATGCAACACACCATCCTCGTAACCGCAACAGGCATGCGCATGGCAGAACCGAAGAGCCTCATTCTCAATCCTTCGTGATCGGCAAGACCGACATCATGCATGTAGAGGAAAGTCTTGGCGTGAGTAATGTTAATCGTAAACGTCAAAATATTTACGGAGTGACTTCAAGCAAAGTATCCAAATAAGGGAAAATATGATCAGGAAGTTTGAAAGACGGAAGATATAAAATGTCTGTAGATATTCCTTGTCCGCCAATTGATACAGAACAGACACTAGGTTAGTTCTGTTGCTGCCGCCGCCCGGAGCAACATGTCGACTGTCCACTATACACAAGAAATGTCATTAGCCAGAGTCCGCCCCTTAAGAAGAACTTGGTAGGAGAGCTTCCTCTCAAAGAACACTTGTCCGTACAGAGTAGGAATGTGGAGGTAAGCCAGGAACATTTTCAACCATTGATTATGGTAAGAGCTCCGGTGTTGTTCAAATTCCGCATTGTTCAGCCAATAATAAGGTAACTATCAAGGACGTACTGAAACCCTCGTAATCATAACTTCATGTCCACCTTCTTCGCACCTCTCTTCGCAATCAATCATGTTGGGTATCGAATCTTTAGCTGTTTGCACCATCATTTCTGCATACTCGACGGTGACACTCCGATCTTGACCGCAGTACACATAAGTCGTGGGAATATATCGCCAAGCAGCATACGTGGTTGTGCTCCAAAACACCCCCAGACTTTGTGGCTGGAGTCGAGAAGTCCAAAAGTTGGCTTGCTGAGGAGCCATGTCGCTAAAAAGCGTTTCGATGGAGACAGTTGGTATTGGCGTTGCGGTGCTAGTCTGGAGAGTGGTCAGACAATTGATCCTCCTTTCCTTCGGTGTACCAAAAGCAGGTTGGGTTTGCTTGAAAGAAATTGGAAGTGGAGCATGCACACTTACCTGTAAATCTGCTTGCAGATGTGGGAACATGTTGCTGCAATCTCCTCTTTGAGCCCCCTGGAACCCTTCTTTAACGACCCACGCCATAATGAAGACTATTCTAACGACGCCTCCTCTTAGCCCTCTTCGAGTTCTCTCGGCCTTCCCCAGTCCTTGGAGTGCCTCTCCCCCTACCACCCCACTCCAACCATGCAACACAACAATCACATCTGATCCGGATTCGAGACATCGGGAGATAATGTGTCGTATAATGGCGATATCTTCAGTAAAGTCGTAGTTCGGCACAACACCGCCAATCGAAGGTAACTGAACCGGAATGGCGGTGTAACCATGAAGTGCTAGAGATGCTTTGATGGGATCGTATATAATTGCTGGATGTGATGCCCCGGGGACGCAGACGAAGATTGGTTTGGACATGATATATCTCGTAGAATACGACTTTTCTCAAAGGCCGATAATTCATATTAACAAAACTGGGCACTTCTCAAACTTGCAGCCATATAACAATAGGACTGCTATTGATGCATGATATTGGAGGCATAGAATCTATATCTGGGTGACCATGATTGACAACGAACTCTCCTCGTCTATCATGTAAGCCTGCGGCGGAGAACAATGTGCGAAATGCAAGCAGACAAGGGTGGCATCCTAATCTGACTATGCCCCAATCATGATAGCCGGATCGCTGAAATGGCCAATAGTTGCTTATATAGGTAGGATTGATCAATTCATAGAAAATGATAGATGGTCAGCGTGCCCACGCCCCCAGAACCCGAAAAATTGAACATGGGAATAAGAATTTTAATGCTGAGTAAAACTGTAACAATATCATGGTTTTTCCCGCCCAAAATATATGGGATGAAGCCGTCAAGAACTGATTGGGACTCGAGTTTCCTGCTGACTTCTCTGATGGCTCGTACTTCGGAACCAGTGAGATTTTACGGTGGGGTTGAGACCGTGAGGAAAAGTTCATCCGGATGCCCGAGGGTAATCTTGAAGGATGCAATTGTCAAACGTATCGACTTCCATCAATCGGACAGATTGCTCGGTGGTTTGTCAAAAATCAAAGCCACTCAGTCAGGATCATCCCGTTTTCGTAGTATGTACGATGTAAGCCTCAATCTTACGAAGAGGACCCACATGCATCGTACAGAAACGTACGCAGCGGCTAACACTTTTCTCGAAAAGCATACGGAAAAATGACAAAACAAATGCTTGCATGGCGGAAAGCCGATGGGGTGAAACTAGCAACGGCAACTCCGTTGTGGCTCGATGAAGAATTGGAAACGTGTTTCGAACTCGAGGGGTATTGTTAACCCACATACGATGTAGCCAGTGCAAACGCAAGGCATCAAACCAAATTCGCAGTAACTTCCGAGATATACTCAATACAGAAGAAAAACGGCACAGACCACTACCGCAGTAGCATGGGGACAACCCGACAATTTGGTCCAAGCCCAGAATGGCACCGATACATGGATACGGAAGTGCACTTGTCTTCGTCTGAATACCGGTCTTCCAGGGGTTGTCGAAGGATGCCACGTGCACTCCACATCAACTGCGATGTGTGCCGGAGGAAAGCTCACTTGAACGATGCTCTTCGGATCAGTGAGGGGGCCCTTCAACTTTATATGGAAATCAAGAAATGTCGCTTCTGTGAGGCTGAAAATGCTAAGAGAGACATGTCGTCGCGGCCGTCAAATCAGGTGTCGAAGTAAAAGCGGCAGCAAGGAGCTGAAAATATGGATATACGACGGCCAATGAATAGCTTTTGGATAGACTTGCGAAGTGGTGATAGGCTGATGGACGCTGGAGGGGCGTTGATGAACTCAATATCATTTGAGTTGTTGACGTGAGGTTGGAAGGCTTGCAATCGGAAGTCTCTAGGATATTGCGGAGATGATTTCGGTGGCGATTTTGTTGTTGTAAGCCGCCGACAATAAGTTCAATGAGGTTCATATGCTGAAGTCACCCAAGCCTTTCGGTATCGAAACTAGCATTACATCCCGCAAAAGTCAATGCTTGGCATCAGCCAGTATATTTTCCTGCTGCCTTAGATGTCAGCTTGAGAAATTATGTATCGAGGAGATGAGACCTGGTCGGGAATTGTTCCTTTGACGGCAATAATGAAGATACGACGAAATATATGCATCCCTCCGACTTTAGGCATAAGGCGCGGATAGAAAGACGAAGCTGTGTCAAAGAGCCCCAGAGGAATGATCCCACTATTGAATCATCATTCTGACCTTCAGATCTGTATTCCAGCACCAAATCTCGAGCAATAGGAATAATCTACACATATCCTACCGCCATCTCAACTCCACGGGCAACTCACCTCTCACTAAATCACATCACGGGTCACAACCAAGCTTGAATCCTACAGCTAAAACTGTCACCGATTATCCACAAAATATTACGCAGGAGCCTGCACGCACACAAGTTCTACAAGTAGAGTCGGTTCCAGGTGCCTATAATCACTATCGGTGGGAAGACTGGCTAGCATGCTACCCCGATTGATGTTTGGATGCGAAGGTCTGTTAGAAACATGTGCAAGACATGATCTCAAGGTTATTTGAGTTGTATAGACTTGGTTTGGAGGATTTGTGCATGTTATGGTAGGAATGCAATCTAGGGAAGGCAATGGAAACGTTGAAAGGCAAGTTGAGGGATTCTACCAAGAGTAGATAAAGAGCTATACAGTGAAGTTGAAATTGAGATCGCTTGTGGGACTTGCCTTGCCTGTCGAACTTCCACGCGAAAAGTTGCTGCAAATCTCTATTGCTCCTTCCTATTCACTTCATCCGCCTCTTTGTCAAGCGACAATTCTTTCACTACCCATTGACACTCGAGTAAAGGTGTATCATAAGTGTGAGCTGTAAACCCTGGATCTTTTCTTTCTGTGCCTACATACATCACTGGTATCATTATTGTCGTCCTCCGATATTTTACAATTCGTCTCGCTTCCTTATGGCAGTAGGAATAGCTCTCAACCTGAACATGGCTGCTCCATGACGATCAACATTCGCAATGATCGTCCCAGAAGGCTGCACGGTTGTGACCACACTTCCGAGAAGAAGCGAGCTGTTTGCTGCCAAACCATTGGCATACGAGGTAGCAGTCGCATTGTATCGACCTTGGCCAATAGTCGTCGCGTTGTATCCTGTGGTAGCATTTCCAGAATTGGTGGATGCATTGATGATAGCAGCAGCAGTCTCATTACTCATTCTGTCTGTCCATAAATCACGGACTTCCCAGCTCATCTGGGCTTGAGGGGCAGTGCCTCTTGGTCCACTGTCAACAAAGATGTCCTCGAGCGTAGCGTTCATGACGGTAGCATTGTTGTTACCGTTGACCATGAGGACAACGTAGTCATTGTAGTCCTCGCTGACCGTGCCTTTCAGGTTGCCAGACCACATTTGGATCTCGGCTTTGCCGTTCTCATCGACGTCGGTGGTGTTGGTCTGATAGAGCCATCTTCTGGCAGCGCTCTGACCAAGGGGGTCTTGATTGACTGCAATGACAGCTGCGTTAGACAGAATAGAGAGATCTTGAGGCTTGATTATGCGGATGTCATTGCCCATGATGAGAGGACTCTTAACTGCGGACCACATTGAGAAATGGGCGACTTGTGGAAATGTCAGTACATCTGTTTTAGGGAATGGTTTCATTCAACTTGCCATATTCAGCATCACTCATTGCTCCTCTTCCAACCTCTAACATGTCGAGGTCATTCCAAGCACCGGGCTGGGCTTTTGACACAATAAAGGCAGCCTTGTTGAAGATATTGGTCACAGAGCAGTGGAAGCCTGGAAGCTCGCAATTCCATGCGTCAGGTCCCTCGCTAAATAGATGTTAGAAGTTGGTCTTGCCATCACTGTACTGGAGAAAACCTACCAAGGACATCTCGCATCATACTCATCCCAGTTGTCAAATATATCTCCAGAAATTCTCCAGCTATTGGCAATAGTTGAACCCCAATTCCATGGGTAGTCCTCACCCCAATTGCAAAGAGAGTAGAGAATTGGACGTCCGGTGGCGTTCAAGGCATTGCCCATGGTACGGTATCTGGCCGATGAAATCTGCTGGTTTCCAGCATACCCCTCATTGTAACAATTGTCATATTTGAGATAATCGATACCAACATCGGCAAAGAAGTTCGCATCTTCAGTCTCGTATCCAAGACTTCCCTCATACATCCCGCAGGTGTATCTCCCAGCATCCGAATACATGCCAAAGAGCAATCCCAAGCCGTGGATATCATCCGCAACAGCTTTCATACCACGGGGAAATTTGTTTTTATCGACGATGAGAGTATTGTTATTGCTTGCATTCCGGCCGGCACTCCAGCAATCGTCGAGGATGACATATTTATACCCGAGGTCTTTGAGACCATAATTGACGATCAAGTCCGCGGTTTCGACGAGAAGGTCCTCGGAGACGTCACAGCCAAGTGCATTCCAGTTATCCCCTGGGAAACTGTTAACTTTCGATTCTAAAGATCTAAGGGCGGCAGCAACTTACAACCCATCTGAGGTGTTAAAGCGAGGCCATTGTCAACAGCATTGGCCCCAATGGCAAACAGTGCTGTAGCAGCCGCAAAATTTAACTTCTTGAAAGCCATGGTGTCTAAATGCTATTTGAGGAAAGAGGTGATGAGTGATGAACACAAAACGAAATTACCCCTCCTTATATATTCTACAACATGTCCTCAACCCCACCCACTATCAAGGTAACTTGCATCTGTGTAATCACTAGAGAGGCAAAAGTCCCCATGACTTCACAATGGACAGAAAGTCTACTAGGGACAAACATCGGGCAAACCTACCCCACAGTGCTAAACGGAAAGGGCTTAACAGACTTCAAGCGTACGACTAAACCGCAAATCAAGTTTCTCCAACGGCCCGAACTGAGAATTTTGACAGTTCAATTCCGCCGCTGTTTCTCTGCAAGAAACATCTAACTTTTCTTTCTACGAGAGATAGAGCGGGGCTCCTCCAGGCGACTTCGGGCAAAGAGGGGAATATCGCGGGGTTTAACTAGGTTGTAGTGCCGATCGATCAGGGGAGCTTATGCATATACGTTCACGTGACGTATTTATTCTAGACATCTACATGAGCTAGCATGCTAGTGCCAGGCTAGACTAGGCCACTTGACGGCAAACCCCCGACTAGTCCGAAGGCGCTGCATATGCCGGACCGAAGCTTTATATGCCGACCGGGGAGGGGAGCTTGGTTGATTGGTGCGGATTGGCAGGGTGGCGATTGGGAGGAGAGTTCGAGGGGATAATATGGGGGAATTGAGTTTTTGGATGCTAGTGTGAGCAAGCGGCGGAAAGCTGTTGTGGAGGGCGGGTTTGGAAAGTTAGACGATTTTCGCTCTAGCTACATACTAAGTGTTAAGTGCTAAATTTTAGGTTCACTCTGTGAGCATTGCTACTTAAAATGTAAAAATAAAATATCGATAGATGAAAATGAGCCAAACATGTGTCTTCGTGAGCTGTGTCATCATCATGGATTGGTTGTGGTGGAGAGGACTCTTTTCTTACGGCCCTTGGAGTCCATTCATCGGAGACAGCTGATGTAAGAGCGTGCATTAAAACTCTGAGTACACCCGGAAACTACTCTCAAGGCTGTGACTGTTCTATTAAGGAGTACATAGTATAAATTAATCTCTTGCCCTATCTGGGGTAATTAAAGTTATTCTTTTAGAAGTGGAAGGACAATCTAGTTCACTGTCTTATGGTATCTAGGATACTGAGACAATGATGGATGTAGAGTTTTGACCTAAGCCCTGAGATTGTTATTCATTGAAATTAAAAGGCATCCATGATGTTATACGAGACATTGTAGCTTGAATGACTTTTATATGTAATCAGATACCGCCTGTCAAACCATCCGAAATCCTGATCTATCTCCATGCCGACCAAGCTATGTAGGAAAGTAAAGGCTCGCATAGTACACATAGCATTATGATGCCATCTTCTATGATCATACAATTATGCAAAAGAGGAATATATACCTTTCATCCCTCATACCCTTAGGTTACCATTTATCCACCGACAGCCTGTCCCACCATCCCTCCCAAGGTCCCAAACACAATCCCTTTCAAGATTGTCTCTCCCATATCCTCGGCCCAGTACCCAGCATCCTTAAGCTTTGCGAGCCATTTCTCCCGCTGCTCGAGCGTCATCTCTTCCCAGGAGTGGCCTGTGTGTATGTCCTGGTCGTGGTGATGAGCAGCTATCCCATCTGAGGCGTGTTCTTGGATGAAGAATTTGGGGGAAGAAGTTGTTGAGTCTGCAGTCTTCTTTACGCTTGACAAGAAGTCGGCCTTGAGGATTGGCGTGGACTCTGTGCCAGCTCCTGGGAGCGGAGGATCATTTGGCTCTACAGGCTGGCCGAGGTGGTGGTTGTAGCCAGTTATTTTTGGGCCATCGGGGACAACGTTGTAGCCTTCTGGGAAAGCGTATGGTCTTCCGATGAGTTCTTGGAAGCGTGGTGGGACGTACTCGCGGGCATTGAGCCAGACTGTGACACCGCCGCGAATTTCGAGGACAGATTGGAGGATGATGGATGTGAGGAGAACAACAACTGTGATGAGGCCGATGACTAGGGCTGTGAGCATTGCGCTGGAGGGGAGGGCTACGACGTAGCGAGGTGTTCGAGATTGACCACGCTTCATGGAGAGAGGGACGGGGAACAGTGGTAGGGTGTGTACGACTACTGTGTTACTGACACCCACACTCGCTAACTTCAAGACTTGTGGTGGTGTGCTTGCTGTAACGGGATGAGGTGGTGGTTCGAAGTTCGAAAAGCTGATTCCTGACATCTGGAATGGGTGAACGTTTTTAAACGTCCGGAATAGCTTGATCTTTGAGAACATGGAGACAGTGCCTTCGACCTGCAAGTCGACTTTGTAAAGCGATAGAGAAATATCTTGTGCTGCGACTGCGATTACGAATTGCGTATAGTTTTGAGGACTAGAAGGAGATATTGGTGGCGTCAAATTGGAAACTGCTAATGCGGATGCCTTCTTAACTCGGTCTGGTAGTCGAACCGACTTTGCAACCCGACATGGACCCTTCCCACTCGGTGGCAATCGAAGAATCTGAATAACCGCACCGCCATTGCTATGTATATTGGTGAGCATGCAGATAGAATCTTTCGTTAGCCACCTCAAGCCCCGAAATTGTGGTACCGTGACTGGCTCGAGCGACCTTGAAGCTGGAGTCTCGTATATAGTTTCTGGCTCTTCATCCACTGTGTTTGGGGATATTTTCTTGAGAAAGACATCGTGGATATCGCAGGAGGCGACCAAGTACTCGTTCTCTCCAGTTTGTATTATATCCAAATCCACGGTCTCTCGACCACCTTTTACCCCGCCCCGCGAATTCGGTGGATTCGTCTTTCCCGTATCAAATAAAACAAGTTCTGGATCCTTGGTTAAACCAGTCGCGATGGCTCCTAATTGCGATTGTCCCGGGTATGGTTTCGATAATCGCAGGAGCCGCTGGTATGTGTCTTTGTCCGAACCTTGGAACAATATCGACCTTGAGACTTCTGTGATCTTGTTTGGCAAGCTTTTCTCGTCAACGGCCTTCGCTTTCCCTTTCCCCTTTCCTTTCGATTTCCCGGCTTCTGCTATCTCAAAGACCCGGAAATGTGCATTTGCTCCTCTCTCCACATCTTTTGGACTGGTGTTTGCACCCGCGAAAACTAAGGTCTTGCTCCCTTGTCCTCCAAATGCTAAGCTTGTAACATTGTCTTCGTCCTTGCTGAGGTCGATTTCGCCGATTTCTTCCAATTCACTAGGGTTTGAGGCGTCTAGAAGTGTCTACATAAGGCGAGTTAGGAAATGCGACAACATTTGGCACGACACCGCAAAGCACTCACAATTTTGTTACCAACACCACTTCTTCCAGCTCCACCACCTCCACCGACTATCAGGCGTGAATTATCAAGCGGATCGAAATCGCACGCATAGAGCGGGTAGGAGAGGGTGGCTTTCGCGTGGGGGATTAGAGGAGGCATTGCTGCTTGTTGGTGTTACAGCACAGTCAAATAGTGCCAGAGATCCTCAATAAATAGAGGTTGCAGCGAAGAGAGGGAACGTCAAAAGCAAGGCAACTAGAACCCGTCCTCGCTTCCTATCGATTCTGTGTAAGGTGTCAATTCCAGATGCGGCTGTCGATATTTTGGGTCGAGAGCTCTCTCATCATCGCGTGAGGGAATGAGCCAATGAGGTGGCGTTACCGGAGAAAAATACGCCGCTCGCCGAGGCAAACCAGGGTACTGTGGCAAGGGTAAGGAGACGCCGAAGAGCTTATCTTCAAATTTCAGACTTCCTCAATAACACGTCTCGTTGACTCGTCTTCTTTACTTATTCCCAAATTTTATTGATGGGCCAGTTACGCTACAAATTCCTTCTTTGCTTCAGACTATGTCGGACTTGTCCTCTTTGATGTCCCTTGTGAAATGGTGCCATAGCACGCAATGAGACAAATGAGACAAAGGAGCTCTCTCTTCTCCCTCTCTTGTTTAAATGGACGACAATATACAGAGGGACTGAAAACATTTGGGACAAAGTTGCAGGATAAGTATCCATGGATGTCTAGCTGTGAGTGTCCGCATTGACATCTGTTAGAAAAGTGCTAGCATCCATGATCTGTGGTTTGTGCCCTTGCACTTTGAAATAAGGTAGACTCTATGACAACACAATACCCTCAACGTCCTTTCACAGCTCCAAATTGCAGCGCAAGCTCAAGCGGGATCATACTTTACATTTTGTAAATATACAGCTCGGTTGTTGTCCTCATCTGGTCCAAGTCGATGTGAAATTAAGCGAGGTCTGTTTTCATGAGCATGTCACATCTGCTATATTCAAGGCCTCCTCAACCCTTGACCGATTTTGAGTCTTCATAGGTGGTGTTCGAAACCTTTACAGCGAGCGCTGAGAGTTTTGTTGATCAAAGATGAATACCGAGCCACCCACGTAAATATGTCAGATCTGTGCCCCGTGGAATTGTATGTAAGTTTCGAAAGGGTCGCGCTTACTAAGTGTTAAAATTAAGACCGCTTCGTTCTGACTCACAAGCAGCTCAATCTTGATGCTTCGCCGCATCATAGGCAGCACTGATTCATCTTCTCGTTCCAAAGCTCACGCTTATGTTGACATCTAATTGGTGGGCATTCGGATTTACAGGGGTCGACTGAGCAGGACCCACGCGTCACTCGTTTCCTGCCTTTATATCAAAATACATGTCATTTTTACCTGAGCCTGCATATATTGTACCTAAGGTTTTCATAAAAGTCTTCTTTCCAAATCATCAAATTACATCATACATGATTACCTGTCAACTTATCAGGTTGCTCAGAAAGGCTCAACAAGATCACCTCAACAACACTGCCACTCGGAACAGGCAATTCACGCCAAAGCCTGCCAAAGCTCTGACTGGAATTATAAACATAGGGTATTCGTGATGTCAAACTTGTCAACTGCTACCACTCCGGACAACAGTCAACAATGGCCTTCGCCACCAGAGCAAAAGCCAATCGCTAAGCCAATCCGCCGCCGTGAAAAAGTACAGCTTTCGTGTACGCTGTGTAGAAGCAAGAAGTACGAGTCTCTCAAATACCTCATATTTCCGCTCGCTAAACATTCCCAAGGTTGAAATGCGACCGCAACCAGCCATGCAGGTCATGTTCTGGTCGAGGACTCGCCAGTTCTTGCACATATCCAAGTCATAATGCTGCGAGTGGAGTCGACAAACGCCGTGCTTCTCGAAACACAACAAACAGCAACATTCAGAACAAAATCAATCAGCTTGAAGGGCTAGTTGTTTCGCTCATGAGCTCTTTGAATGCTTCGAAGGAAGCAGATAGCAAATCATCTGACATTGTACCTCCCAAACGGGTAAGCGAGCCTATTCTGACGCCCAGAAATTTGGAAAAGCTTGAGGAGGGAAAGCTATCTGATACCTTTGGACGAATTACTCTTGAGAATGCGAGAACCACGTATGTGGATGGTAATCATTGGACTTCTGTACTCGATGGCGTAAGTCCATTCTCTCCCAGTATTTCTTGCAGTACGAGTTTGGTGTTTTCAACATTTATGTTCCCAACTGATAGCTGTTCTGTCTGTCTTATCTTCCCTGTAAGAAGTATGATGCTTCCAGAGATCTGTCATTTCAATGAGAATCACAAATACTTGCTATCAATGCATACCTGCCACTGATTACACGATTACTAATTTAGGTTTAGATTTCTGAGCTGAAAGACTATTTCGAGGAAGAGGCCAGTCCAGTCGAAGAGATGACCTCCGAGATGCCAAACCTCAGCGTCGGTGATCCACAACTTCTCTTTGGTCTGAATAGTCGAGCCACGAAACGTGAAATCATTTCAAGCCTCCCTCCTAGACCCCAACTTGATAGAATGGTCTCATCATACTTCGAATCAATGGACATGGCTCCAGGTAAGATAACCAACCCTGAGAACGAACCAAATCAATAGCTAAAATTTGCTCAGTAATTATCCACGTTCGGACTTTCTTGAGAGAGGTAACGCTCTCTTGCTTACAGAAAATTTCGGGTATCTCTAACGAAGTTTTAGTATGAAGATTTCTGGCGCAATCCATCAGAGACTCCCATAATATGGCTAGGTTTGCTTTTTGGAGTCATGTGTCTTTCAATTCACTGTCGCGATCGGGAGTCTCGTAACCAGGAAAAACTACCGTATGGTCTAACACATAACCGCGAATTTCACGAGTATCGAGAAAGGCTAGTTCAATGCTTGATCCTAGGAAAATATACTAACCCCACAAGATATACTGTGGAGACGCTTTGTATGTATTTTGCTGTGGAACATTTCAGATGCCCAGATACTCAGTTTGGAACCTATGTTTTGCTCGGAATGATTGTTCGCATCGCTATGCGTGCTGGATATCACAGAGACCCATCTTACTACCCCAAAATGTCGCCTTATAATGCAGAAATGCGGCGACGGACTTGGACGATGGTTGTCCAAGTCGACATGGCAATGTCCCATCAAGTTGGGCTTCCTCGCATGATACAAAAAGGCATGTACGATACGGAGCTTCCACGAAACCTCGTCGAGGATGACTTTGACGAACACACTGTCGAGCTTCCTCCACCAAGGGCAGACACGGATATTACCCTCATGTCGTACGTTATCGCCAAACACAAGATATGCTTGGTAAAGGCAGAAATCATCGATTTATTAGCGAACGTTAAAGCTCCACCTTACTCGTAAGAATAACGCATTTTCTTCTCCAAATGCACCCCACAGAAACTCTTTCACCTTGCAAATTGTATTGCCATAGAAGCAAAGGGTATCAATCTACTTTGAGATACTATCGCGGTAATAAAAGCTAATATATAGTTAATTTTTAGGGAAGTGTTGAGGCATGACAGTCTTCTGGACTCCACCCGAGCTGCGTTACCATCGCCATTCCAAGCTCATGCACCAGATTATATACAGAATGAAACGCCTCTGCGCGCTATGCAGCGGATGTACTTCGAGATATTAATAGACTCATCCCGCTGCACCTTACATCGTAGCTACCGTATGCTCGGTCGGACGAACCCCGCTTATATGTACTCGCGCCACGTTTCACTCAGTGCCGCCATGCATATCATACAGCGCCAGGCCAAAGATCTCAGTGCTTCTCAACTACGTGGAAACAAGTGGAAGTTGTCCAGTGCCATTCATCATGACTTCCTTGTTGGTACGACGACACTCTGCTTGGATATGAATCAGACGCTTGAGGAAGGCGACGTTGAAGCTACTTGCGCTGGGGAGTTTGATACCCCGGAGGGTAAGGAGAAAATCATAAGCGCTATGCGGCAATCATATGAAGTATGGACGTCATTAAGTGATCAATCCAAAGAAGCTAGAAGAGGTGCGGAGGCATTGAGAGTTGTGCTGGGCAAGCTTGAGAAGAAAGGCACGACTTTTTCTTATACTTCTGCGGAAAGCAGCCAATCGAATCCTATGATGGCGACCGCACCATTACAACAACCACTGCCTACAAATTTTGCGGACCTTTGTTTGGGCCAGCCTTACGCTCCCCTTACTACTAATTTCCCAACAAATGTGGGTGGTTTCATGCCACCGAGCGAATATCTCAACTGGGTAAGTACACAGTTTTATTGGAACTCAACGAGAAACTGACAGTGTATAGGATGACTGGAATTTCCAGTTTGCGCCATCAACTGATAATAATGCGTTTAACGACATGGACTTCGATTTTGGGATGGGTGCTATCGGTAGTGCACTGGGAGGGGACTTTGCATTCTGAGAATCTTCATTGGGTGATACTATGAATTATTGGAGTAAGAATGTTGGTTATCATATAGATGGGTGAGTTCTTGGGTTATTACAAATCCACCATGAGCAATGTATAGTAGTCCTATGAGGCGTTTACGGGATGATCTATGTGGATCCAAAACTCTCTACCTTTTTCGAGAAAACCCAACTCAATTCTAGATGTAGAATATAAAATAATAGAATTACATCGAGAGATATTCATCTGCACAATAGAGTAGAGCGACTAAAGGCCCGCAAAAATTATGAGATTCAAACAGAGGTTCGGTTCCTAACTTAGCTTGATGGTCTACTTCATATGAGGTTAACGTTCGTTCTCTTATATGATATCAATTTACAATGATTACATTCAATATTGTCTTGTCATAATGGCAAAATGACAAGTCTGCTTTGTATAATCACCCACCTGAAGCTCCTTCCTACAAAAGCCCAAACACTCGCTTAACTTTCTCCAATCTCACCTCTAAGCCCACAACTTCCCTCGCCTTCCCTCCATCCTTTTTTAAGGGGGCAGGAAAAAAATGGTAAAAAGTTGTTCGAAGATTGAATGACAGTTGGCTGTCACCCGCAGAATTGCGGCTTCTGTGGATCGAACACAGTGCCTCCAGATAAACATTAAATGATCCGAAGTTGACTTCAGTCTGGC
The DNA here is from genome assembly GCA_001414415.1 of Hymenoscyphus repandus. Classification (NCBI taxonomy): domain Eukaryota; kingdom Fungi; phylum Ascomycota; class Leotiomycetes; order Helotiales; family Helotiaceae; genus Hymenoscyphus; species Hymenoscyphus repandus. The sequence continues at coordinate 115,538 of LLCE01000081.1, read as the reverse complement.
GCTCTCCCAAGTGAGCTAAAGCCGCTGATGGGACATGATTGGATGAAATACTCTTTTTATATTTATCATCATGAATGATTACAGCAATGGGGTAATTGAAGCTTGTCCGCCGGAAGTTGAGAGTGGATATGAAAGTGGATGGTGGTGGGGTACAGGCACGTGATTGACTGGTGAAGAGAATAGATGCCCGGATGGAATTGATAGGCTGATTAAGTTTAAAGTTATGGATTAAGTTATTTGAACTTTGAACATTTAGTCTCTTATGATAGCTACCACTGGGGCCTGTTAAGAGGGCAGGAAGTTTAGCATCTCCAAAGAGTGTATTCAACCACTATCGCATAATTTCATTCATTCAATTTGCTCAGATTTTAGATCTCAGGAAAGGTTTCTCACTCCAAGTAGCAGGTAGAAACTCTATTATGATAAGAACATTACGTTCATAGCTAAAAGACGCTAGAGAAACTATACTTATATACCTAATAATAAACCAAACCAAAGCAGGCCCCAAACCCATTGTGAGACGTTTTAACTTCATCAGCTACGAATAAATATTTCCAGAATACTGCACCCCCCTCCCTCTCTTTTTATCCCACCACGTCCTCAACTGCCTCTTGATACCCTCGTTATACCCATATGTAATCGCATTCGCCAACCCTACATACTGACTACTACTCTGCAGAATACGAAGCACCATACTTTCGTCCCCACTAAGCTCGTAGATGCGATTAATGATACCAGGTAGCCAGAGGATGACATATGCTATGGGATAGGCGTTGAGAAGTAAGACTTTCTGAATCTCGTGCTGTTTTCGCTGCACAGAAGCGGCGTGTGGGTAATTGAAAGGTGTAAGGGTAGAGGGCGAGGAGATTGATTGCGTGTAAGATGTTATATTCGTCATTGCTTTCGATGATGAAATCGGGACTGTGTCTTCAGCAACGTCGTGGGGTTTGATAAAAAGTTTCTTATTCCGCATTTCGAATTCCTCGAAGCTGTCTTCGTCTTCGCGAATGGCGGTTTGTTTGAGGCTGTTGAGCTCGCTAGTGGAGTGCGAGGAGGGGCGCATGAGGTCTTTGATCTCGGAGAAGTGCGCGCGGAAGTAGAAGTAGAGATAGATGTAAAGACAGACGGTTATAAAGATGATGATGAAGCGCCAGCCGTGATTGAGGGCGTAGCGGAGGACGGGTTGGTTCTTGGATATCCAGCACCAGTTGCCGGAGACGGGTGCATAGGCTCCCAAGCCTAGTGCTACAACACCTGGTGTATAGGTCAGTATTTGGTTTTGGAACTTGGGATAAACGAGTGGCTTACTTGTTGTGATGGGTACCAACCACACACAAACCGAGAGGATGACTTTACTCTTCAAGCTTGTGTCCAAAATAGGTTGGTTTCCTCGAAGCGCGAAGACAGTTGCCATTGCGATCAAGAGAATCGCAAAGTCTGTCCCTTGGACTGACATCTGCCCAATGAATCCGTTCACCGTACATTTTCCTCCATCACTGAGCCCCCCATCGTTAGCGAACATATAAATCCCAGAGACTGAGTTGTTGAGGGAATTGACGAAGTCTATAGAGTCATTTAGCTAGACATAATCTGTCGTACGGAGGACAGTCTTACCGGCCAGCGCAAGGTTGAGAATGAGAACATGACGAAAATGGGGTATTTGAGGAAGGAAAATATAACACGCGAAGATCAACCCCGATGCCACACAAGAAAGTAAACTTCCGACCAGCGTTGGTATTGCGACTGCGGGCTCAAAGGAAGACATCACATCACTGTTGCCAAATGAGAGCTGATAAGAAGATGGAAAGGGTGAAAATGCAGTAACAAAGATCAACGAAAATAATCTTGGGTCATTCTCGGGGACTCACTGATTTACATCTTAATCATGGGGGGCTATGGGGAGAAGTACAGACAGGTTCTCGTGACCCCTTCTCTCCTCCGGCATTGACGTTCATGATATTTTCGTCGTCTTAGACGGGGTTTGATCCCCAACTCGATGGGAATTTCACGAATTAAAGTTTACGCCTTGCTACTTCCAGCGACATACGCCAGCTTGACAGGTGTCGCACAGAACCCATCGTGGCTTTGCTTGAGGCTCTGAAACATGAAAGTCCGCTTTTGCCGATAACATGGGATGAAGGGGGCTGATACCCCATACTCTTTGGAGCAGCATGATACAATAAACAGCGAAGTAATATCAAATGCAATATAAAGACAAGAAGGTTAAATTGTCAAAACAAATTAGAGGGCATCTAAGAAATGACGATATAGATTCAACTCTTGCTCCAAGTCTGAGTGATGCAAATATTCACTTACTGTTGTTTTCCCGTGCTTCTGAAAGCTGAAGGGGTCACAGGGTGCTTGAAAGGTAACGTCTGACCCACATACAAGACTTCAACAAAGCGCACGCGATTGGATCATTGTATCTACTTTCAAGCAGCATCAACAGAACTGCAGTCCTACGAAAACTTCCAAACAGTACTGGTATTATGGATGACTAATCCAGACAAGATGTATGAGTTCCGGGAGGGTAGCGAGCTGGTTGACGATGTAGATTACAACTCGTTGACGAGAAATGAAAGACAGAGAGTCGGTGGCAACGAGGTTTTGGGATATGGAAGTGCCTTCAACTTTGGTCGATCGTGCCTTCAAGTTGAGATGACCTCGACGGATTTCGAAGTACTGTGCTAAAGCTTCATCTAAGTCATGCTCGTAGGTTCAACACCTGAGAACACGGGCAGACACAAGGAGTACCGCTGGAATAACGAGACAGCATGACACACCGTATTCGGTAAGAAGGATTTTATAATTTAACGGATGTTTTTCGAAGTTGAAACAAATCGTGGTTCCCAAAGTTTTACAGCTGCAGAAGGTTTGTTCCAAAGCCTGTTTGAGATGTCTTGTCCCCTGAGCGCTGTGTTCCGGCACAGAAATGTACGAGTTCTTGTATGATGGTCCAGTGTCTCTTAGCCTAGATTAAAGGTGCGTAGTGAGCACAGGTTAGCAGTTCATTAGTAATTCAGATTGAAGATAGTGATAGAAAACAAGCGATGGATTATCGACTTATATATTTGAAGAGGCTGAGATCCTGAGATAGGTGGAGAGCGGGGCCGTTTCATCGGCTGGATCGAAGAGTGGAGCGGAAGGAGCTGATCCGTAAGATGATGGGTTCAACCACATATCAGCTCTCTATAGTCGACTACTAAAGAAGTGATATTAGGGGTAAAAGCTTGAACATAACAGGATGCAGGAGTTTAAAGATGTGTGAATAGCATCAAAGAGAGCTGAATCGAGTATGCTGAATTCAGCCGTCAACCCGATCTTCTGCCAACTCCACTGTACACCAGAGTGACGAGTCATGACGCCCGACTTTTTTCCCCTACCCCTCTAATTCTACCTGAACTCTAATTCTAGCCCTAACCCATCACCCTAACATTTTCTTATTTTCATCGCATTTTTATGTTCTTATGAATCTTTTTCGTTAGCAAAAAAATGCCTAAAAATGTGTTCTGGCCTGCCGAGTACAACGCAAAAACACACCTTTGCAAATTATGTGGGAACCCTAAAGGAAGGGGATTTCCCGACAACTCCCTCTTAGTCATGCTCGAGATGGCATCCGTAGAGGCTCGCGGGAGGTCATCAAAATAAGGTTAGCCCAGAAGGATCTCAGCCACGAGGCCCCTATGTTCATTGGCTCGCTTAATCTACAACTCGGCACCACTGCGCCTCTAACATGCTTACGAGGCCTTCTTGCGATTTTACCTTCGATTTGGTGACATTGAGTTGATACAATCTCCAATCACAAGTTTTCCCCAATTGGGCGGGCTCGAGGCTGGTTACAAAACACAATTGGCAAAAGAAACGAGACAATTAAACCAGACAAAACGTCACTTGCGCCACCACAACACGGTGGGCACCCAACTTCCAAAAGCAATATGTAGCCTTGCGCACTTTGTCCAGACTGATGAAATCCTCAACAGCTGTTTGGGCACTACCCACCTGGGCGATAAGGTCACTGTCTAACATTGCTGGAAGACTCGACAGCGGCGGCAAGACAAGCAGGCCATGCACGTTGGACCTAGTTAGTGGGATTAAATCTTTCGGGACTCGCCGAGCAAGCAAGTCACTCACTCACGACCCACGACTCCACAAGGTAACGATTCTCCATTTGTTGAACGGTAACTGCAATTCCATTGGACTCTCTGAATCTAAATTTGATAGCGCTTCCGTATCTGTCAAAGATTTGAATCCTTTGATCTGAGATATAGGAAGGATTTCGGCGCATGGCAAATTATATTTAGATTATCAACGAGAAACTTAGCATCACCTCTTCCAAGCGAAGTTTGAGAGTATGACAGGGGCGAGATCTCTCTTCCCAAGGTGATAGATTGTGTATGAATGGTATGCTGTCAAGACTTCAGAGCATAATGGACAGCCGTTGTGGCAGCGGCATGCTGTTTCACACACGGACACGCAACTTCTTGAAGTCATAGGTTGAACCCAGATGAACTCTTGTTTTCTTGTTTCCACTTTGTTCATTTGTCTTGATCTAATGTTTTGAAACAAACTTTATTAGCAAATTGTTATTTGTTCTGAGCTGCGAACGGTACGCAATCGCAATGCCCCTTTTGGGCGTGCCGCGGATTGTCCGGAGAAGATCGTACCAACGGCGATTTTGCCCCAGAACTGGTCTATTTCAGGCATTTACTATGCTAAGCCTTTGCAATGACCACTCCTTCTGATTCGACAAATCCTAGAAGGCGAGTCGTTAAGCCTAAGCCTGTTGTACGACGCATGTGTGCTGCGAAAATGAGGCACTCTCAGTTCATGAGGGTGGGGCAAGGCCGCGAAAGAGGATTCGAAGCTTCACTCCACTTTCTTGCGCAATCTATATTACTACACGACGCTGCTGCTTGAAAGTCGTTGGCGTACTCTTTTAATGTTCTTTTTCCAATCTTGATCTCTTTACAAAGGCTTCGAGCTCATGTCTGTCATAATGTCGTCGCCATCTAGAACACCTTGGTTTGGTGCTCTTATCCTACTTTTTCTTATTTGGACGTTGTATTCATTAGACCTGACTTCTGTAAAGTCGTCTATTGTGAGTTTCGTCCTCCTTTGTGGAAAGAAGCAGGGCTTACTAACTCGCCACAGCATTCGGCTATTTCAGACGATGTTGAGGATAAAATTGACAGGCCGTTGATCCTCTACGCTTATGCGGATGGGAACAATGAAAATGCTCGAACAAATCTTGAATTCTTTCTCGAGCACGGTCTCCACAATGGCGCCGATTTCGTTTTTATTTTGAATGGAGAAACGAGCGCCAAAGACATTATTCCACAGGCGGAGAACATCAGATACATTCAGCGAAGTAACGATTGCTACGATATGGGTGCCTACGCCGAGGTCCTCCAGAAGGACGACTTGTATAAGAACTACAAGCGATTCATCATGTTGAACGCTAGTATTCGTGGGCCTTTCATGCCATACTACGCAGAAGGCTGTTGGTCAGACATGTATCTAGGAAGGGTCACTGAACAAGTAAAGGTACTTAGCTTTGTAGCCACTTTCCTTTGGACGACAACTAATCCACTCTGTGAAACAGCTTGTAGGAATGACAGTAAACTGCTCGCCCACCTTCCATGTCCAATCCATGATTCTCGCAACCGACATTACTGGACTGGAAGTCCTCCTTCATCCCTCCGAGGACGCACTCGCCGCCTATCACGCCAACCCACCAGAGCCATTCTACCAAAACGGCGAAGCGCTAACGGACCAAGTACCCGGCATGAATGGCTGTTTCCACAGCTGGCTCTCCGCTGTTACTGCAGAGATTTCCATTACTACCCTTATGCGCCGCGCTGGGTACAAAGTCGATGTCATGATGAGTGCCTTCCACGGAATAGGGGATGGATCGGAGGAGGAGTATCAGAAGATTTGTTTCGATGCTGGGGACGTCCTTTGGGAGAACAAGTACTATGGGATCAACGTTCACCCCTTTGAAACCATCTTCATTAAGAGTAATCGCGATATTGCGCCACTCGCGCTCGAGAGGCACTCCGAGTGGGTGAGAGCGAGCGGATACTCGAGTTACGACCATTGCCCTGCGCCAAGAACGAGGGCAAGGCAGATGAGCTGATCGAAAAAAATTTCTTTTGTTGTTGTATACCTCTTGTACCGATATCATAGGGAGCGGGTGTTTTGGTGTTCAGGTCTGTCATAGTGATATGGGTGACATGGGGTGGCATTAGCTTGCATGCATTTGGGTTTACATCATATACCACCGACTTCGAGCCGTAACGACAGCTCGAGACATAGATTTGAAGACAATACTTCATTCTCCTAGAATATAGATATATATATCAGAAAACTTTGCACAATTTATATACAAAAATTACATACTTTACACAAAGCCCGTTTACTCTGCTAAAACAATTGCGAATTCGTTGGAATATTTTACAAACTATAGTGATCTCTAAACCTCCTGCAGATAGTGACATATTAAGCAGACAACGTGACGATTGTAGCATACACACCGCACATCTAGCACTCTGTCATTGAAGCAGGATCAGTTGCGGCAGTTGATGAAAGGATTATCAGTGTTTGTTTTCCCTGCATTATGGTGTACCGTTGTAATTGCGTATTAAGATAACACACTAATTGTGGTTTTTCCGTCTGCTCGAAGCTGCTCTTCTTACAAATTGTATCTTAATTCACGCTCATGTTCTGCAAATTATAACATTATTTACCAAGAGGCTGTTTGTTCAAAGCTCAAATAGCGCGTGTATGCTTGTACCACTATTGAGTGCACTCTGAACTCCCCATCGGATTCCTTCAAAGGTTTCTTAGATGTGACCCAGGCCCTCCTTCAAGCTCCTTAGGAGATTTCTTCCTGAATCCATCCCCTGCTGTTGAAAAGTGACCGAAGTAGTGGATTGTCGGACATTCTAGTGAATTCTTTATGAGAAGAAAACTTTAAGTTGATCTCTCTACTTGGACGATACAATGGCATGGCATGTGAACTAATTATAGTTTAAGAATCTTTTAGCTATATAAAATAGCGTGTTTAGTATATTCACAAAACTCACTATATCAATAACCTTTTAAAAGCGTGAAGTTCTTTGGGAATGCTATTATGTTATTATCTACAGACTAAAGCTCAACAATAACCATGTTTGCAAAAAATAAAAATTAGACTGGCCTTAACATAGATTCTATGCCTAATCTTCACATTTAAAGTGTCACTTCTTTCCCCTCAAACACCCAAGCAGTCCTACTGTATATTTGTCTAGTTGTTCAGAGGACAAACTATCTAGAAAAGAAACTTCCCAGCGCTGAACCTTATCAATATAAGAAGATTTTAAAATACAACTTGCGTCATTTATACATGCTGAGAGTCGCACACTCAGCGCAATTAAACTCACTTTAAACCTGCTTTTAAATTCACATTAAGAGAATGGACAATGACTGCTTTCTCGACAACAAACCACATCACTATCTCAGAGGACAAATTCGAGAGACTGTTCTCTGTCATTGATTCTGACCACAACGTAAGTAAGAATAGCACATCTCTAATATAAAATTCACCATACAAAGCCTCTGCCCGAAATGATAAAATATATTAAAGGCGTCTCCTAGCCCCACATACCTCAACTGTAAGACAAATTCTTGAATAATTTTTGAATTCATAAAGCCCTAAGCCACACTAGTGGTAGCCTTTCGGTAGCTTTTGGGTAGCTTTTATTCACAAGGTTGAAGATCTGGATATCTATCCTTGAAATAACCTGTATCTTTTTACTTAAATTTCCCCTTATATATCTCTTCTTAGGGACCGATAAATAGTACTACTAGTCCATGAACTTCTTCTATATCTAGTACGAGTAGCTTGTGTGAAGGTTTTACCTTTGCTGGAGGCTAGGTTATGGGCCTAACATACGATTCATCCGACTCATCACCCGACCCGACCCTTCGCTTATATCCCCTTACCTCTGTGAGTCTCTCTCTAGTTTTACTTTCTTGAACCTGTTTCCCAAAATACCTTAGCCCTGAGCAACCCATGATAGATTGAGAGGTTATTCCTGATCTTAACAGCTTCTCTCTTATTGGCACTTTTCTTTATAATCCTTTTGAAATTACTTAACCCTGAAATTTTACTATCTCTCTTTATGTTGAATGAAGAATTGACACCAAATTTCTTCACGACAACAAAGCCCTAACTAGTACTATAGAATGAGCTGGAATATTCACGCCCACTCCTAACTCCGCTACGAAAGTAACCTTGTGCAGCCAAGTCTTCTTCCCTATCTAAAGATACTATATTTTATATGTCACTCTCATAATGGAGTTTCAAGAGAGTATCTCGTCTGCTTGAGTACAATTTATAGGACAGGCTCTATTTGTACCACTCGAGTTTATAAAGCTCTGTAGAACTCTTAACTTATGTGAAAAGAGCATGAAAGCTAGTCAATGTACAATTGGTCTTAAAAATAGTACGTGAAATAAACGAACACTAGTATCAGACAGGATGTCTAAGAAGTAGTAGAACAACAGGAGCTTATATTATCACTAAGAAAACCTCGCTCCATCATGTGAAAGATATATTATTTTTAGATTTCCTTATTAAACAATACATAGATGCCTTTGTTCCTTCTTACAAACCTGCTCTCTTCTCCAGATACCTAAACCTATAACATAAACTAAACACTAACCAAATATATCCTTCTCCTATTTAAGCCCCTTACCCCAAATTAAATAAGAAATATCAATCCAGAAATCCCCAGCACATCAGCAAAGCAAGTCAAGGAAGCCCGCACTATGTCTCTGAACACTTTCTTATAGAAGTCCTTCACTAGTCTTTCAACTTTTCAAGCTCCAGAAACCGCAATTACCATAAACCCAACAGTGCCATCTTTCTTGCGCGTATCTTGAATACTTCCAGACAATAACCAGTTTCTCAACAACAGAATCTCAACAAGCAAAACCGCACAAAGATGGTCCACAAGATTCCTCCTTCATGCCTGTCCCCACCCCCAAGCAACCCGCAACATGATAAACCAAATCACCTAACAACCACTATAGAGAAAAGGCAACATTGCTATTTGAGCTTCACCTCTTAAAGCGAATGCCATTTTGTGGCCTGAACAGTGTCCAGACTATAGGTAATTGCCGAATTCTTGGGGACTCTTGGAACCACATCGCTCTGAACAAGATAGCAATGGCATTATCAATAAATACACTTCTGTCCTTGCATCCTCCTGCCCGAGGGACTGATTCTATCTAGAACCGGCAATAGAGGCTTGGGGACATACCCTTACCGCTATTTACTCAAGCCATCCTATCGCGCTTCTTTCACTATTTTCCTGATATCGTGTGATCTGTCTAGAAATCGACAACAAACATCTTCTCGACAATTGAAACATCCCTTCCACAATTCCACTTTTCTACACTTCTACTTTTTCTTCTACTAAAAAAACACTACACATGAAATCTTAACAGACTTTCGCTAGTCACAAGAACAAAATACATAAAATCATACATTATACATATATCTGCCTCATTTATTCAGTGATTTCTCCATCTGAAGGGCATCCGACACTAATATGAGCTAAAGATCTTGAAGTTCGTACTTGTAACGCCTGACTTGTACCCAGTATGTAGTGTATATATCTGGTGGTTCTTGTAAGAGATAACAAAGCTCGTTGTGAAAATCATTCATCATATCAAAGAATTCAAGAGTGGCAAATCAGCAGTCCCTCCCAATCCCCCCTATTTTCCTTCTCCCCGCCTCTTCCAGTCCCTCTAGACATAGTAGAAAACTCAAAAGGTTAACTCACCTTCGCGGCTGTTCGTAGCAATTTTTGAATATTGACGAGAAAGAGCAGTGACTCAAAGAAAGGCAATTTCTTGAGACACCGTTATAGAACAGCTGGAGTGGCTGCTTTGAGTATATTATGGATGGAAAGGCACCGGAAAATCTGTTTAGGAGAGGTTAGACACACCAAAACGTTCCCTGATCCTGGCTTGTTTGTGATAAATAGTATGTGACTGATCACACACCTAACCCACTCAACTCATTCACTCACTACCAAACACAGCATTGCATAATACTTTTCTTTTATTCGCTAATCTACCCTAGTGTTTAACCCTCGCATTCATGTAAATGAACCATATCCACAAACGCCAAATACGGAATCTCGTAATCGAGTCCATTTACTTGCTGCAATTGAATTTGGGCCATGCCTGCTCATGCCTACTACTCTCATGGAAAACAGTAAGGATCTTTACTCTCATAAAAGCCATATTCCTCATGATGTTCCCCTCCTTCGAGGCATCCGAACCAACATTAACATCATTTGGTATTTCGTTGAGGGGAAAAATCGGCAATCACTCCTCCTCGGTGGCATGGCAAGATATTCGAAAAGTAAACAACACGAAATGAGTTTTTCCGGGATATTCCCTGGAAATTGGAAAAAAGCCTCTTCTTCCGAAAATGCACAAAGTAATGTGTCCCTTTATCTGCCTTTATAGAACTCTATGTAGCCGGCACCAAATCGAGTCTCGTAAACGGCAAAGCCATGGGGTTGAGCTGGGGAAATAACGCAACGCTATCATAATGTGAGATCCTGACCAGAGCAAGTATGGCCGCCCTAACGCCGAGAAATCCATGTCGAGCATATGTACTGCCAGACACGAATTAATGCATGCAGCCTGAAGTGAAAAAAATTGCAAGCCAAATGTACCGAGGCACTGAAATATCAATCCAACCGCCAATTTAGGCAATGTGGTTAATTATTTGGCGTGCTTTCGGAAGGCAAGCAGACCTGCCAGACTTCCAAGCTCGCAGCCATGCTTCAAGAAATCGTGTTGGAGGAGTTCATTAGCAGATGCTCTGCTTCGGATATCCACGCAAAGACAGACCGATAAGAATGCCTTCAGCTCCTTGCTAAGCTTCTCAGGCTTCTTGAGGCGAGGTGTACCATTGGTTGCGATGAGATAGAGTGCTTTGAGGGGCTCCTCGTTCAGGTATGGTGGTTCAGACTCAATCATCTCAATAGCCATGATACCTAAGGACCAGATATCGACTTTAGGGCCATACTCCTTTTGCTTGACAACCTCAGGAGCCATCCAGTATGGGGTTCCGACCATGGTAGCACGCTTCGACTTGGTCTCGGTAAGCTTAGCGCAGAAACCAAAATCGGCTAAGCGGTTATTAGCGAAGGTTCACATAAAGGGGGGTACGATACATACTGATCTTAACATTTCCACGTGCATCAAGAAGAACATTGTCAGATTTGATATCACGATGAATAATGTTCTGTTGGTGAAGATGCTCGAGGCCACGACAAGTCTGTAAAATGTTAGCTTGTGATACGCAACAGTAATAGGCTGATATCTTACCTCGAGACAGATGGTGGAAATCTGGTCCTCGGTGATGTTAGAATTATTGTCGATGACATCAGTTAAAGCACCTCCCTCCATATACTCCATGACGACCCACAGTTCGGTAAAGTTGTTTCGTAGAAATGCATCGAGGAAGTTGACAATGTTGCGATGCTTGCTATCCTTCATGACCATGATTTCATTGACGATCAACTCTTTCCGTGGTTGGTGCGCGAGATCCATCTGCTTGATAGCAACTTGGGCCTTGCTTCCTTGTTGGCGGATAACCTCTCTTGCAATGGGAGACAACGGATTTTCCTTGACTTTGGCAACATAGACTGATCCCGAGGCACCTTGACCAATCTTCTTTTGCTTTGAGTAAGACATATTCGGATCATCTTTGGATACGGCTTCCTTCAGCTTAGCCATAACCTCATTTTCAGACATGGTAGACATGCGGACGTCCTTTTGTCGCTCTGATGCAGCAGGCTTAGCGGTAAGAGCTGCTTCAGCCGCCTTGACTGCATCGTTAGACGGGCCATTGTTCGCTGGTTGCTTGTTGGCAACGTTAAGAGGCTTGACAACAGGTGCGGGAAGTCGAGATGGTGGCGGGTTCTGGTTTTGAGGTGGTCGGGATTGAGATTGTTGTTGCTGAGCTCCATTTTGATATCGAGGATCTTGTTGTGGGCGCTGGTTGCTTTGCTCAGCACGTATCTGTGCAGGCGAGCGAGTACCTCCATTTTGATCACGTTGGCCGGCCATTTGTTGATTTGAAATTTGAGGACGAGGCTGATTAGGAGTAGGAGCGGATGGAGCTTGTCGTTGAGTTCGGAGAGATTGTGGTGGTTGAGCTTGCTGAGGTGTACGAGGTGCTGGAGGAGCAGCTCTCGACGGGTTGTATCTATCTTGGCTTGAACTACCACCACCATAACCGCCAATCTCTTGTTGGGCCATTGGTGGGCGAGACTTTGGAAGAGACGCGTTGTATGTTTCCATATCTCGGCGGTTCTGCTCTTCGATCTCTCGTTCACGCTCCAGACGCTGCGCCTCGAGCTGCTTTTGGCGCTCACGCTCTCGTTCGCGCTCACGTGTTTGAGGGTCGACGTAGTTGGAAGCCATTTGCTGCATTTGCTGGCGTTGCTGCTGACTTTCGGGAGGTGTTGGGCGGCGAGGTGCGGGCGAACTGGAGTTGGGAGGAGTGCCATAGCTGTTGTTGCGTTGGGTTTGCTGAATTGGTCTTGGAGGAGCTACATTTGCACCACCCATACTACCACTGTTCATTCCATATCCCAATTGCTTGCTTTGGTTGTTTGTAACAGGTGGAGTTGGTGTGAGACTTGGGTATTGGTTCGGGTTTTGGGCGCGTTTGGTGATATCGGAGTAGAACTCTAGGACCTCGAATACAGCCTGTGGATTGCGCTCGTAATCCTCTTTGGTAATGGCGGAAGAATTGAGCAACTTGGACCACTCAGGTGGAAGGCCAACAAACTCGCCAGTCTGAGGATCAAAACCAACGTGGACGGAATGATTGAAGTTTGTCGGGTTACTGACACCACCCATGCCAGGGCATCGAGCATATACGAAATCAATCCACTCATACAAGTCTTCGTCACTCTTGACTCGGATCTGCAAGGTCTTGGAAATACCATCATCGTCACCTGGATTTGTGGAAGTACCACCCAAAGCTCGCTTGATTTCAAAGATTGTGCCTGCTGCCTCAACTCGGGAAACACCCAGTACATCCTTTAGGATAATTTGATAGGACAGCTTGCCACCCTCAGTCTTGTGAAAATCGAGAGCCTCTTTCCGTAAGATGAGCCACTTTTGCTTCCAAGGACTGATGAAGTTTTTGCCTTCTTTGACAGATGCCCACCCTTCCTTGATGATAGCCACACCCCCTTGTCCATCCATATTGGATTGTTGTCGGGCGAGTGGAAGAGAGACCGTCGAACCTGTGTAGGTCGAGGTGGCCGTTCGTGTGATGGGGGAGTTAATGCTCATCTGGGATAGATTTCCTGGTAGATTTGCAGTAGAGGGAGTGAGGTTTAGTCGGGGTCGATCTGTCGGAGGCCGTGGTGCTGGACCAGGATTCATGAACTGGCCAGGCGTATAGATGCTATAAGAGAAAATTAAGAATCAACTACATACTCGGGGAATAAAGACGGATGACAAAACGGCTACATTAACCCTTGGGCTGCAACCTGATTCACGGACACACTGGTGTATGAATTTGAGTTCGGGCGGAAGCGGATAGTTGGTCCACCCAAGATCCCCTGTGTTTGAACGAATTGTAACAAATTGGGATCTGTGCGAAGGTGAGGAAAACAACATACCTTTGTTGGGAAGCCATTTTTGCGACTTCTGATATTCTACCGCTCGAATGACCGTGGCAATATGTTCACTTGAAATAGAGGGCGGGTTGGTACTTTGGCGGCGGGGTACAGGAAATCCAGGCGTCTCGCAATCTATTCACGCTGCCATGGTTAGTTCTTATAATACGAACGACACAAGGTGAGAAGAACATACATAGCACGATTGAAGACTGTGCGAACGTTTACAGAGCGCGTTAATGATCGTTGCAGTCAGGCTCGCTCAATTAGGAGCGCCCCCTTCTTCACCGTGCCTCGATCGAGAGGCGTTCTCCCGAAGCGCACAGCGTCGGAAAGGGTCGTGATTGTGTATCGCAGACTCGCTGACGACAGTGAGCAGCCGATCTAGGCTCGTGAAGAATAGATCGTCGACTGCAGATATTGCGCAGTCGTGTTGGTGAAGTTGAAGCTGAGAGATGTTGAAGGGAGTTGGCGAATCCATGGGCCACTACCGTTAGCGCCGAACGGGGATTCTGAACAGACGCCGCTTTTCGCCCAAGAGGATTCCGGGTCAAGGAGAGAGAATTAGATTAGGGGAGCACCAACTGTTGATATTTAATCTACATTAAATCTAAAGTAATTAGAACGGTTTCCTGTATCTATCTACGTATCATTTTCGACTGTCAGTAAAGTCTGTCAGCCACTAATACTATTCATGGTATTATTATCAGTATCAGGTTTCATTTGAGTTCTTGTGCTTGTTCTACCAGCCCCCGCTGCTTTGTCCCAAGCACCAGCAAAGTTTGAAGCAACCATGGGGAGGAGGGGCACTTTGTGAGACGCTACATGGCTTTTCCAGGGACTTGACTGCTGCGAGTCTTGGTGCCTGACACTGCCAAACCATATGCCATTCAGCCTTCAGGATCTAGCCTAGCAATCCGGGCTGCTCTGTAGGACTCAGCTCCTGCAATGTCTCAATGACTTTGAGGCTCAATCACACCCATCAAAGAAAACCTGGCTGCCCAGACAAAATATCATCATAACATATAATATGTCCCCGCCCCATTCGCGTATTTAATCAAATCCATAGAAATGAGAGAAATGGTAGAATCCCAAGAAGGCCCGCGAAAGCCTCAAACCCGGCTACAAATTGAAGCTTTAGGTCGTGCAAAGCGGCTCGCCGTTCCTTCTTGGCAGCTTATCAAGACGGATCTAACAACTGGAACGCTGTACGAAAATCCCCATCTCGAGCTTGTGACAGGCTGTGGCTGCACTCGAGGATGGTTGGTTTCAGGAGGGCTAATTCCCACCTCGGCACCGTATCATCAAAGACCGCATATAAGAGGTTGGCTTTCACCCAACGGCAGCAAGACACATTGAAAATCAACTTGGCCCAATCCTAAATCACTAGGTCCTCCATCCTCTAGAAACTGTCTGCGGTGAGATCTAAATTTGAAAGGAAGCGGCCAGTGCAAAGCGGCAAAAACGATCGACAAGCGTTCGGGGCGGTAAACCCTTCGCAACTATGGCACACTGTGCTGAAGCTTGAAACAAAATTGATATGCTTGCCATTTTGAATGCTGATGTTTCCAATGGGTGACGCCCCTGTAACATGAAGACACTGCACGGTCCTGCAATGTTTCCGTCGGAATTTAGAAGTGGGCTGCCTGTGACTGGTTCCCGTTGGTGCTTCAAACGCAAGGCATCCTGCACATGGCTGGGATGGACGAGGGAATCATAAATTCACGTTTCTGGAAACTCAGCCTTGTGCCTTCGCGAAACACGTCCAAGATAGGAGGTGAATTTCTGGGCGGTGGGAATATATGTTTCGGCGGCTCCTTCACGTGATGCTTTCCCGAGTTGGATGGGGGAAGGACCGTTGAATTAAGAAAAGGGTAGCTGCGGCTTAGTAGAAGAATTTCTTTTGTGCATCCCATTGGCGGACTAGTCTATAACACTTTTGGTCAACATCAAAATATATGCCTCAGTATCTTGCAACATGGCTGTAGATACTTAGCGAACAGGAACCTCTGCCTCAATCTCCTGGCCTTCAAATGCTGGAAGCTCTTTCTCAATATCTGCCCATACTTTAGTACCATCAACTAAGGACTTGATAGCGGCCAAGATTGTATCTTCATCTGCTCGAACTTGTTTGGTAGAATCCCGATCTCTGAGAGTGTACGTCTTGTCCTTTACACTTTGGAAGTCGATAGTGATACCAAGTGGGGTGCCCAACTCATCGTTTCGACTATATCGCTTGCCAATTGAAGCAGAAGAGTCATCAACTCGGCTAGAAACACCAACAGAACGAAGCTTAAGCGACATGTACTTGATAAGAGGCTTGAAGACTTCGTTAGAGGAAAGAGGGACAAGCAGAACCTTGGTTGGTGCGACTGGCGGAGGAAATGACAGAACCTATTGAATTTAGCAAAACTTCTGACCTAAATTAGTGATTAAACTTACACCACGTGCTTCGTCACCACCGTCGCTGCCACGAGTCCAGTAGTTGTGTTCGTACAAGCAGTAAAGAATTCTGCCGATACCAAATGAAGGCTCAATGACGTTCGGAGTATATTCTCTCGTGTTCTCGACCCGAGTTCTTCGTTCAATGACAATTAAGTCCTTACTGACCTCAACCTTACCACTACCAACACCCTCGACATCGATAGTGATTTTACCATCGGCTTTCAGATCTTGAGCAAAAGCTTCACGCTTATCTTGTGGAAGAGCCTCAATTGCTGCCTCAATTGTCTTACCATCCTTCTTGAAGAATGGACCGAACTTCTTCTTGTCAAGGTCGATTTGCCACTCCTCGATGCTAATGGGGATGTCCAATCTCTCACGAACCATTAACGGCGCACCAGTCTTCTTTGCATGAACTGAAAGATCATACGCGCTTCTGTCTGCACAACCAACACATTCAATCCAGCCATAGCTGGTCTGCAATTCAGCATCCCAGCAATCAGCAGCATAATGGGCCATCTCGTTTGCCATGTGTTGTCTAAATCTGATCTTAGATTGATCAACACCAATCTTCTTCAAGAAAAGGTGTATTCTAGCCAGGAAGTAACCAAGAGTCTCGTTGTCGACAGTACCATCAGCGACTGCTTTGCCAATTGCAACTTTCTCGACATTTGTCTTGCCAGATAGCTGGGTATGACGGTTCAAAAGGACAAGCTCAACATCCTCGACTTCATGAAAACGTGAGTGCTTCTTGCCGCCTTGAGGATCAACATAGTGCTCAATCTCAGCCATCAAAAATTCTCGAACGCGCAAAAGACCAGATCGTGGCGAGATCTCGTTTCGGAAGGATTTGCCAACTGATGCACTGGCGAATGGCATTTGCTGTTGATTGAACTCTAGAAGCTTTGCGAAGTTGAGGAATTGCCCTTGCGCAGTCTCTGGTCGTAGGAAACCAGGTGCGTTGCTGCTGGGGCCAATTGCAGTCTGGAACATGAGGTTGAATGCAACAGGTGGCTCTGGCTGAACACCAGTAGCAGGGTTCTTCAAGTCATACTTCTTAATGAGCTCACCAAGCTCTTCGCCATTGTAGTTGTCAATCTGCTGCGATCAGCCGTCCATCTTGATATCTTTAAACAACCATCCTTACCTTCGCCAATATTTCTTCATACTCCTGTACAACAGCGTCATCCAATTTGACGGCTTCTACCGCACCCTTGGTCTTCTTCTTCTTCTTTTTTGGGTCCTCCTCTTTGTCTACAACTTTCACACCTCTTGCTGTCTTGTCGCCCTTCAATCGACTTTCTAGGATTTCCTCTACGAAATGATCTGCTCGGATAATATCGCCGTTCTTTGGATCTTTGCACATCCAGTCGGCAAATTTGTCCACGTGGCCACTCGTCTTCAAGATCTCAGCAGGTGTCAGAGCTGTGCAGTCTACCTCTAACATATCCTCCTCGAGCACGAAGTGTTTGCGCCATAGATCGATGACATTGGCTTGTAATGCGCAACCTGGGGGACCGTAATCGTAGAGACCAGCCGTACCGCCATAAATTTCGAAAGATGGAGTGTAGAACATGCGCCGCCGCAGCATGGAATCGAGGACTTGCCGATCGAAGGGCTGACCCTTAAGGGTAGTGGTAGCCATGGTGGGCTCCTGTGTCTTTTGGAATTGGGGAGGTGCGTATCTGTGGTTTTGTGCGGTTGCTGCGAAGCTCCGAATTGTAAGTCGAGGTACTGATTTTTGAATTGGGATAGCAATTCGACAAAAATAATGAAAGGATCGCATTCACTTAATATATCGGGATTTGCTACCTTCGTGACTCAATTGCGACGCGATCTTCGGAATGTCGGTTGCGTTTTTGTTTAGAGGATCTGGATGACTCTTCCGCGTCCTTAAATTTGAGAGCCTCGTCGGCGAGAACGAGGGGCACGGAGGCACGTTTTTCCGACCGATAACTTTTTTCGAGGCGGGACAAATAAATTTTGGTTGATGCAACAGCAAGTACAACACAACATAAAATGGGATCCAACAAGAACAAACCACTGTCTGCGAAGGCGGCATTGCCATTCAAAGTCGGTAATAAGTTTCGAAGGCAGGATTTGCATGTCAAACAAAAGAAAGCTCGTGAGACTTTACGAAGAGACGAGCGGTTCAAGCGCAAACGAGAGGAAGATAGAGACCCCGAATTACGAAAGGAACGGTTGGAGCGAAATGTGCCCCATTCAATTGACAAAAAGCGAGTATGGGACGACGTCGAGGGAGACGGACTGGGTGTCAGTGTCGACGTAGAACAATTGAAGAGACGGCGAATAGAAGCTGCAGAAGCTGATGAACAAGAGGCATTGGAAGACGCAGAGGAAGCTATCGATGACGATGTGGACAGTATGTTAGACTCCGACTCGGAAGATGAGGATGGAAAAGACGGTGAATCAAGTAAGAAATCTCGACAGAGACCACGAGCAGCTTCGAATGCTCCATCAACGACCAGCACAAACTTGGATCTTACGCCAGACTCACTCGCCCTCAAATTTCCTACACTCTTCTCAGATGGGCCTCCACCAGTTCCTAAAGTCCTTCTCACAACATCTATCAACTCCACTCTACATCACGAAGCAGAATTGCTCTGCACACTCTTCCCCAAAAGTACATATATTCGCCGTTCTTCCCACTACTACGGCCACAAGTTCTCATTACGAGAAATCTCCAAATTCGCAGCAAATCGCAATTACACCTCCGTCATCCTCCTTAAAGAAGACCAAAAGAAACCCACAGGCCTCACAATTGTACATTTACCTTCCGGACCAACTTGCCATTTCTCGATCGCCAATTGGGTGGAAGGCAAGAAACTTCCTGGCCACGGGAACCCAACAAACCACTATCCAGAACTGATACTGAACAACTTCCGCACTCCATTAGGTCTCTTAACTGCTCGCCTCTTCTTAACGCTCTTCCCACCACAACCAGAACTCCAAGGACGCCAAGTTGTCACGCTACACAATCAACGTGATTACATCTTCCTCCGAAAACACCGCTACGTATTCCGTGACAAGAGGGAGACAGAAAAGAGCGTTGTTGGACCAGATGGGAAAATAGTCGAGGGTGTGGAAGGCATTCGAGCAGGGCTACAGGAACTAGGGCCGCGATTCACTTTGAAGCTGCGGAGGGTGGACAAAGGCATTGGAAGAGCGGGAAGTGAAGGTCCTGATGCGGTGCAATGGCAGTGGAAGGCACATATGGAGAAAGAACGCACTAGATTCAATCTCTAAATCTTGTTGCTAGATATTCTAGGAAGAATTTAGCGATACCCATGAATGTCATGTTTTCCCCCCTACCAACTTTCTCAGATGTCCTTCTGGAAGAAATTGTGAACATGAGTTGATTTGCTTTTAAGGTCTCGTCCACCAACTATCTGATGACTTCAGTCCGCTGCTATCATACACTTCTTGTCCTAAAGGACCCCTGCTTGTTAAATGTCGCCAAACATCAAAGTCCTATCGCGATCGAACCCTAACCCTAACACCTTCCACAAGAGAGCTTGTCAATCCTCCTCCCCACAAGAGAATAGGACTTCCACTCACCCATTACATCGACAAGCCCATCCTGCCCCATGGTATTCTCCCCCTGATCAAGAACCTTAACAAGCCGAAAATAATTATCTCGTCAAATCTCCCTACCTCACCCCAAACTCTGAATTTGGAGTTTGGTGTGCAAATCAACGCTTTGGTGGTACTAAATAGATTGATAAATAGCTTACAGGATCAGAAGTGGTAAGAGTGCAAAAACTGAGCTTAAGGCTGTGGGGTCGATCTGTGGTAACTTCTTTTTAAGTTCGGTGAGACTGGTCCTGTGGGGACTATGCTTGTGTGAAGTGCAAGGGTCTGTGTAGTTGTGCTAAAAGGTGCTGGTTGATGGTAGGTTTGCCTCGCTGAGACTGGGGAGGGCTAATGGGATGTGAGATTTGACTGTTTTGTAAAGGGGACTGGATTAGAGATGCTAAGTAGCATAGTGTATCTCTTCCTGACCTAAGGATATCCAAACGTCTTTCACTCTTCGGCGTTAAGTGATGGTTTTTGGGATAAGAGCAATCGCCCAGGCTCGCTTAACTACGGACAAGTAAGTAATTTTAAGGTGAATAATACCTATAGTAAGCAAAACGATATAATTCATTCTTTCTCTAGAGTGTTATTTATCCTCCTAGCTTATAATAAAGGAGATGAAACACTATAGCCTTTAATGTTTCGCTCTTACTACAAGTGTATCGTGGACGAAGGAAATATGCACTTTCGCCCTCTTCTTCGCGTGAGAAGCAGCTTATCTTTCTCTGCCCTATGTAAAATAAATGCATATTATATCTTAACCTTACCTTCTTCGCGCTCCTGGAGTTTAAAACTTGTACTTCTAATTTTTGTACTTATATTCTAGGAGAGCCATCTGTGATTTCGCGTAGAGTGCTCTTTAACAATACTAGTAGCTCTAGGATTGCACCTAGAATTCGACTTTGGAGACAAGCGAGATTGCAATCCCGCGCGTGAAAGAAGACGCCCACTCATAACAGCTTCCCTAAAGTCAAATAATCACAACTTTTATACATCCGAACCTCAAAGGAAACATGACTTAAAAAAGACGATAGGCCTTGCTAGAAAAAACAGTTAAATCTCCGTGCCTCTACCAACCCCAGGAATTCATGGGATAACATTCATCCTAAGTCTATATTCGATACACCTATGTCACTCGCCTGAAATCATTCCTCCTTGGCCTCCCTCTCCCAACCCAAAAAAGAAATCCCATCAAATCTCACCCCTCATCTACCCGCGTCCAAGAATAGATCTGAACCTACTTCGTCTTTGTATGTTTATACTTTGAAATCCCACCCACCCCAAGTGGGGCGCAGATTATTATTCCTATCGCCTCATAATTCCCATCCCCCTCTTCTACCCCGTGAGAGCAGTCATTGTATATTAATTTGTGGTTCAGTTTTTGAATCAAATAGTTTCACGAACTTAAGAAATCAATAGGATAATAAGTGTCCCTACTAACCATGCTTCGATGGCATGTGTCTACCCTCAAACGGAGTGTGTCCCCAGATGTTGTGTATTAGTGTGCCAAGGAATGAAGGTGTTAGCAGGTGGTACATGGATTCCCGTATCTAATGAATGAGGGAGTGAGATTTGACAATTTTTGGCTTACCCGAGTGTTATATTGTGTTATATTCGCGAGAATAGTGTCGAAAAGATTTGAGTAAGGCCTATATCGAGGTTGATGAGGGTTAGGGGGCTGCGGACAAGCCGTCACCACCGTATCACGAAAAGCTTCAGTTCATCGAATTTCATCCTTTTCATTCATCTATGTATTTTACCTCATCGCTCATCCACAATACCGCTCCCCTCCCGCACCCCATTCCACCCACCAAGAAAATTTAAAATAAACAGAGGAAGGAAATAAAAGGTATGTAAATAAAGGTTTCCGCCAACGCCATCCTGTAATCCCATAGGCACATTAGAACAAACGCAAGCCTGAAACGTGAGGAATTAAGTTTTCCATCAAACATCTACCAGCCTTTCAGCATCCCAAGCTTTTTTCGCCGCCTTTGCTAACGCGTCTAAATCCCCACTCATCTCACACATGCCTTTGAAGACAGCTTCGTTTCCAGTCTTCTGCAGAAGCTCGTGAGGATGACCATACTCCACGACAGAGCCCTTATCAAGGACGAGAACCTTGTCATAATCCACGATTGTTTGTAGACGATGCGCGATGGTGATGATGGTGCATTTCAACTCGCGGATAGTTTCTTGGATCTTGGAGTCGGTGTTGTAGTCAATTGACGCCGTAGCTTCGTCCATCATTAAGATCTTAGTGTTCTTGAGTAAAGCTCGAGCAAGGCAGAGGAGTTGACGCTGGCCTTGGGAGAGATTGTTGCCAGACTCTGTAATTGTGGAGGAGAGGTTGAGGAATATATTCTTATTCGTGGGCGTGGTGGTGCCGGTAGGTGTGTCTGGCACGGGGATCTCAAGGTTTCGTCCCAGGGTTGCTGATGGCGAGCTTGTGACGGGAGTGGAAGGGCCAGTAGTTGAAGTCGGAACACCGATCAATTGGACTCTTCGTAGAGCGGTAAATATATCTTCGTCGGTGAAAAGGTTGAACGGGTCAAGGTTCGTTCTGATAGTGCCAGTGAAGAGAGTAGGATCTTGCGGGACGATTGTTATCGACTCACGAAGATCCTGCAGGCCAATCAAACCGACATCAACGTCATCGATAAGGATCTTCCCTTCTGCAGCTTCAAGTCCACGGAAAAGCGCCAGTGCCAGAGAACTCTTTCCAGCGCCGGTCCTTCCCACAATACCGACCTTCTCATCAGGCTTGATCTTGAACGTCACATCTCTCAAGACAGGATCGAGATCTGCTCTGTATCTTGTGGTATAATTGATAAATTCCACCGATCCTTGACTTGGCCAGTTCGCTGCCGGCCGAGTCTTCTCAATGACTGCGGGAGCTTCTTGCTCCACATCGAGATACTCTTTAATACGCTCCACAGAGTTCATGTTCTGCTCATTAACGGCGTATAATCGTACGAGCCACAGTACATTCTCTGTGAAACTGATAGCATAACTTAGAGACAAACCGGCTGCACCGGCGTCGATCTTGCCGATACTGAAAACAACGAACGCGCCGGCAAAGAAGGCGACAAGGTCTCCAACGACATCGATTCTGAAAGCCAGCCATCTGTTCGCAGCCCAGAGGTAAATAAATGGTCGACTGTGATTGTTAATTCGAGACATATTGTCACGAATGAAGCGTCTCTCGTCTCCATAAGCACGAATGGTAGTAATGCCGTTGAGTGTCTCTCCAAACTGCTGGAAAAGAGGACTTCTCTGGACAGACTCGAGTCTTTTCAGATCTCGAGATGATCGGAGATAGAACTTGCCAACGGCAAAATACAGCAAGCTTATAAACACACCAGCAATAAGGAAACCAGGTGTAATGGCGGTGATCAACCCGATTGTGACGACGATTGCCAGGGCGCAAGACATAACGCCGATAGCAATAGGTGCAACCTCCTGATCGACTGCTTCGATGTCTTTACTGAAGCGGTTCATCAATTGTCCGAGAGGAGTTGCATCGAAGAACTTGAATTTAGCTCGAGTGACAGACTCCATCAATTTCTTGTGAATTTGCCAGCTTGCTGTTAGAGACCCGAAGAACAACCAGAAGTCTCTGAAAAGTGCTACCAACATGCACGCCATGCCAATCATGGCATAGATTGCCAGGTAATAACCAACATCAACGGTTGGCGCAATCTTTACTAGTATTGAAGTCTGGTTCGGGTCGAAATAGGGCTGAAGCTGAGCCACTCGGGAGGAAGCGACTTTGATAGTTGCGATGGTATTGCCAATGTAGTTGGTTGGCGAAAGACTATGGTGAGCCTTCACTTCCATCTGATATTGGTTTGCCCATTGCCTGATCCAGATGTTGGCTGCTAGACTACCAATTTGTTGGACCCCAAATACAAGCACAGCGAGAACCCAGAACCACCTGTAAATGTTAGTACATTTTTGATACTGAATCGCAGATACTTACCAAGGACCCATGGACCTCAAATAGAGCGAGAGAACACTCCATTTGACACCACCTTCGGCCTTTGTCTCCTCCATGGCGTCCTTCTTGGCACTTTGGGCACTCTTGATTTTACTCAATTTGGCACCATTGTCATCACCAGGATTGGACTCACCCACCAGAGTGTCACCGCTTTCGTCTCCGACACTAGAAGGCACTCTTGAAGGAATACGAGAGACACTAGCAGATGTAGGCCTTGACTTATTGACGTCGTCACCTAGTTTCCCAGACGCCATGACTTTGTCCGAGGATCCTTGGATTTCAATCTTGCCATTATCTAGGAGAACAACATATCGAGATTGCGGGACGCATAGAGCCAAATTGTGGGTCACCAAGATGCAAGTTCGTCCCTGCATGAGTGGGCCTCGGATACAATTGTCGAATATCCACTTGGCGGTATGCGAATCCACGGCACTTAGACAGTCGTCAAGGAGCAGATGTCTCGAATTCGAGTATAAAGCTCTAGCAAGAGAAATTCTTTGTTTCTGACCGCCGGACAAGGTGACACCTTTCTCCCCAACGAGCGTCTTATCGCCATTGTCCAGGATTTCCAGATCACGTTCTAGAGCGCATGCAACAATGACGTCTCTATATCTCTTCTCTTCGAGAGGAGCAGCGAACAAGATATTCTCCTTGATATTGGCATTGACCAGCCACGCTTGCTGGGCACAGTACGCAACGCTTTCTGTCAAATTCGTGTCAGGATCTGGTGAAATATCCTCTCGACTACGGCCACCGCCTGGCAGAGACACCTTGCCGCTGATGCAGGTCATTTCACCCATCAAAGCCATTAGAAGAGATGTCTTTCCGGATCCGGTTGGACCAGCAATGATGTTCAAATGACCAACTTCGAATTTGATGTTCATGTTCATGAGTCGGAATGCGTCAGATATATCTTCTGTGGAAGATTCTTTACCACCCCATGAAAGGGTGGCATCCTTGAACCCAATCATGGCATTACCATCATCATCGACCAAAGTCTGGCTAAGCTGCTCATACTTTTCAGTCTCCTCCTCGTTCAAGAACTCCTCCACGCGATCTACGGAGACTTTCGACTCTAGCACATGCGCAATCATGTCACCCAATTGATCGAGGGGGACACGGAGAATACTGAATAATGAGATGGCCGTAAAAGCGATTGAGGGGTATAATGGCTTCTTCTCAACAATGGTGTAAGTGAGGAAAGAGAAGAAAGTGATCACAACTGGGACAGTGTTCCAGACAGCGACTGCGAAAGCCCAGAGAATATACTTTGCTCTGAGAGCTTTAAGCTCAGCGGCACGTTTGTCGTTGACCAAGTTACTGAAGCGGTGCTCCCAAGCGAAGAATTTGATGATTCGAATATTCTGCAGTACTTCGTTTGTAGTGTGTATGCGCTTGTCTGTAGCAGCCATGATCTTTTTCTGAAAGGCCCCGAAGCCTCGTGCAAAAGCAATATTGACAGGAAGCAGGATCACCATGACCACAAGACCAGGAATACTACTTAGACCAAGGATCCGATACAAGAGGTAAATAGCAACAAGTAGTTGAGTCGGAGCCGCTGCAAGAAGGAAATGAAGATATGCCGTGATTTCGCTGACTTTGAAAGAGTCAACAGACATGAGATTGATGATTGTTCCGACGTTGACTTGTTCGTCTGATCCTTTGGTTGAGGTAGGGTCCTCGTTTGTACTGCTGGCGTCCGTCTGCTTTGCATCGTCACTCTTCTTTTTGCCCAAGCCAAAGATTCTCTTGAAGAACCCAGGCTTTGCGGCATCCTCTTTATCCTTTTTATCGCCAAGTACGGTGTCGCTTCCAGATGCTGCTTTTCGTCGCAGCGACTTTGCATAAATTTCGCCCACCATGATGGCGCGCAGTCTGATGTTGATCTTTCGGCCAATCCATAGTGACTGTTGATCTGCCAATGATCGCAGAACGTCCGTGAAAGCTAGTAAAATAACATAGAGCCAGATGACATTCCTAGGCGTACTTTCCGGATCCTCAATATACTCCAGTATAGCTTTCAGCAGTAATGTCGGGGCAAATGTGAAAAGACCCGAGAACACTGCATACGAGCATTGAATAATCAGACTTCCTTTGAAGTAACGTGCAAGGTGCCATGTGAGAGCACTGGTTTTCCGCAGCTGCCGATAATCGGCCAGAATTGCAGCAGCTTTGTCCTTGGGTAACAGGTTCCACACGTCGGGTAACTCGAACGTTTTCTTGTAACCTTTCCACACGATTGGATCGACCCACGAGAACGTGGCAATGGAAAATAAACTCGCCAGAGGTTCCCTCGAAGGCTCAATGTTTTCTTCCCATTCCAGAATCACAGCCTTATTGCCTTTTCGAGTAGTCATTGCGATGAAGAAGAGGAGAGTAGTTAAGGAGAATTCGGAAATGAGTAAAGCTTGTTGGACTCGAGATCGTGGGTGGATGATGGATGATCGGAAAATGATTATCGAGAAAAGCCACAGCACCGTATACAGTGCCGCAGTGTGGTTCCAAACCTTCGGGATCCTCCATTTGGTATTCGAGAGTAAAAGGCGGAAGCATGCTAGTGTTAAGATATACGTCCAAGTGACAATTCCAGCTATGGTGGCTACCGTCCCTTTCGAACCATACGCATGTAAAATGTATGCGGCAATGTTGATCGAAAGAACCCCAACTATTCCCAGAAGCTCTACCACTAGTACTGTGTATTGACCGCGGGGACTATCGATCTCGGCGATTGAACCTTTTGTTGTGGTTTTTGCCAATTTCAATCGACCGCCACTCATCGTCAGAGCCTCATCGTCATCGTCCACCGCCTCTTCTTCTGTCGAACCATTTATGTATCCAGGAACGTTGCTGTGTCCATTTGATTCTTCATGGTCACCATTTGCGAGTGGCTTGTACCCAGAGCTGTTTTTTAATTTGACCTTTCTGCGGATGGATTGTGATAAGAGGACGATGGAGGAAATGAAAATGCCTATTAGCGGGAAGAGCACTTTCAGGAAGCTAGCAAACATTAGCAATTGCGGCGCGAAAGTAATTGCGTGCGAGACTTACTCCCTCTGTACGCAATTCGAAATATCATCGATTTGCCATACCGGCCCTTCGCACTGTGCGAACATATTCCAGGTTTGTTGACTCGAGCAGAGTACGTTGGTGGGGATAGGAATATGGAACGACACCGGAGGTTGACCGAAACTAATACACAGCGAGAGATACTCCAGCAAAAGAAAGCTTTTGTAGAGCAAAACTGTCAAGATTCGGGCACTTCGCCCAGCTAAGGTCGAATACACATATTGTGCTAGTGGTGGTGTCGATTGTCAACGAATATTTCAGACTAGAACTAGTAGAGCGCAACGGGACGGCGCTACTCCGTAGAGCTTGAGTCGAGCTTCAAGTGCTTCCTTCCCCCTGCGAAGAGTCAGACCGCATCTACCCCACTTTGGTGACCATGGCTTGGCGACAGGAACGCCCCCGAGTAGCAGCAAGCACTCCATTTTTGCTAGCGTTGCGTCCCACCAAAGAGCGCCTCTTAATTAGGGATACTCTCTATTCTATGGACAATCAATGGAGACAGGTGGCGGGGAAATGCATTTCACGATGCAGTCTACGGTGCACAAGCATGTGGGATGATATTTTTTATTGGTAGCATATGCAGTCATTACAAAGCACAATAGCGTTGTTCGGAGAGAGAACTTCAACGGCTTTTTGTGTCAATGGCATGGGCAAGGGTTTGCGGTAGACTAGCAGTAGCGTCTTTCTCGGCCACCGTAGCTCAAGGGCTCACCGCCCCGCCTTTCTGCCTTTTCTTCTATGATTCAATCTGGGTCTTTCCTAGCATCTTGTCAATGTCTCATATTAGTTTTTAAATTATTTCCTGGACAACGTCACCAGTTCGCATTAATAAATTTGCCCAAACAGCAAGCACATACTAACAATGATAGAGATCATAAGCCATTTCCCAGGCAACATGATGCTCATCATTCAATATTCAGCTAATACAAGAACATATAATCACCCAAGGAAAGGTTCGCAAGAAACCATGGGTAAACACATGCAAGACATTCAGATCTGCTTGTCCAAAATAGGCACGGCGAGTTTACGGTAGTCGTAATGCCATGTCGTGAAAGACGAAGGGTGGAGAGTAGGGAAGGGATACTGGCATCGAGAGCTATCTCCTTACAAGCTTGACGCTGTCTTCTTCGAGCAGCTAGTCAAGCTACAATGCTAAACGCGAATTCTCGAAGAGCATTAGCTTAACTTCGTTCAATCTACTGACAACCACATAAACTTTTCACAACAACATAGTTCGTCTTGATTTTATTATGTCAATTCTTGAGGGCATGCTACCCAAAGACAGTATCTAAAAAACTTCCATGAGGACAGTTCTCTTTCAATGAGCGTACTTTTCCTCCTTGGCCTTCTCTGGGAATCTCTCGGTTCCTTCATGGTGTATAACTTTCACATCTCTCCTTTACAAGCCTCGGAATCCCTTGACTGGGAAGCGGAAGTTCACGTGGTGACACTCCTCATCAGTTAACTGGATGGCATCAGCAGCTGCCTTGCTCTGCTCCATGGAGTCCCATCCAGCAACAGCGACGAAGTCCTTCTTGCCACAAGGGTATGTTGCCCAGCCTCCTGAGACACCGTTGCAACCGTCCTTGCCTGCCAGAGCTTCGATCTTGCTTCGGATATCTTCTGAGCTGGTGACTGTAGATTGTTAACTAATCAATCGCGGCATTGCGGGTTGAGGACACTTACTGCATTGGACGAACTTGCTATCAATGAGTGCTGGTGGAGCATATGGCTTAAACTCAATGAAAGCGGTGTTTGCTGGGCCAGTAGTGATTGGCTTGATCTTCTCCATCATCTCAGCGAAAACTGGAGAATCCGCGAATTTCTTTTGAGCCTCAATTGACTCCCAACCTTTGAAATTGCTTAGTTTTGGAACTTCACGGGTGGAAATCTCCGGGTATTCTCACCAACCAAGAAGTCAAGCTTGTCCTCATTCTCAGCGTGAGGACCCCATCTTGTTCGGATGTTGCCTTCTTGAACCTTCAAAGTTTGAAGCATGAACTTGACAGACTCCTTCCAGGCTTCGACACCTCCAGTGACTGGAATGATGATTCTCTCGGTGACAGGCATTGTGATTGGGTTTCGAAAAGAATATTGTACCGGACAATGTTTTGTTGTTATTAAAAGATGTAGCTGTGAGATGAATAGTTGCCTGTGATGAGGATAGAGAATTTTGTTAGAGCGAATTGCTTCCTTTTATCTATCTTCTCGAGGCTCTCTTCAAGGTGTGTTGTACTCCGGAGTTCGCAAGAAGCATTTTCCCGAATGTCAATTCGCAAAACTAAGCCAGCTAGGAATTTTAGAAAGCCCTGAAGCTGATGAGCGATCATTGAGCTTGACAGTCTGACAGTGACCGTGCAAGGGAGAACGTCCGATGTCTCACTGGTTAAATAGTCAAAACGACGTTTCATCTCAACATATGTCCAATCGCTATTTGGAAGACACCGAGGTATTGTGACTCGCAACTCCAAACATTGAGCTGTCATTGTTTACGTGGAAATCACGAGCCACCAGCCACGAGACTTGCGATGCGATGCGAATGAGGTAAATTCCTCACCCAACAAAAACCATGTCAATAGGATCCTCAAGCTAATCTGCATGCTCACGACCGTCAGCAATAACAGGGGCTTCTTCAATGATTTTCAATACACGAGAATTATTGCTATTCAATACTAGATCGATCACATGGAGAACGTCGTCGATATAGAGATG
The DNA here is from genome assembly GCA_001414415.1 of Hymenoscyphus repandus. Taxonomy (NCBI): domain Eukaryota; kingdom Fungi; phylum Ascomycota; class Leotiomycetes; order Helotiales; family Helotiaceae; genus Hymenoscyphus; species Hymenoscyphus repandus. The sequence continues at coordinate 86,018 of LLCE01000081.1, read as the reverse complement.
CATGCGCATTCCAGGAGTGAACCCTCTTGGAGTATTATTTCTTGAACAACAACCGCCAAGAAGATGATACATTCGACTGCACACTTTAACCTGCAATGAGCAGGATTCAATAGTATGAGGTCTCTTACTGTTTGCTGTAAAAGCAACCAGGTCGAGTCAAGAGGCATGATCAAAATCAGCGCAAAGATGGACAACTATCGCAGGGAAGGACTAACCCTCCTAAACACATCCATATCCTCGCTGTATTGTCACTTCATCTCTCACCACACTCATCAAATACACATGTCAGCAGAAACTTTTACTTTGCATATACGCTACGAATATCTCGTTGCTGTCATTCTCACTTTTTGGACAATAGTTCCATCATTGTTCGAATATTGCTAGCGAAGCGTACTATTGTCCCCATCGAACTTATTAGAGCTACATCTGGCAAACGACATTTCGAATCGAGCCTTAATTGTTTATCGGATTTTGAAGCGCTTCATTGAATAGTGGCAAGAAAGCGAAGAGGTGGTCATGCTAGGGAGAGCAAACAGAGCGAGAAGACTTCGAAGAGTAGACATAATGAGTCGATGTGTACCAGAAGCGAAGTTTCAAGTGGTGCAACCACCCAAGTCTCTCCCAAGATCAAAGCTCCATACCAATTTCTACATGCCCCGTCTCTCGAAGAGCGTGTCAAGCCCCATATTCTGCGAAAACTACAATGGAACGATCTCCAGGACATCACTGTCAATTCTGCGATATCGGAATGCCACGATACTACAAAGAAAGACATCGAATTATGGCGCGAGCTTGTTGAAAAGCTGGTTGAGATGCCTATGAGACATCAGGTTATGAGCTCTACATTCAATTGGGCTCAAACATTGGGAATGACAAAGCCATTGGTATCGCTGAAATCAGACCAGATAATGTGCGACCAAAAAAACATATTCGAATACGCCACCTGCCGTCAGAATGGGATGTTCCAAATCACAGACGATGCTCCTTACCCGCCTCTCCGATTGTATTCCAAGAACATAAAAAAAGTCCAATGTTCCGGGCCTATTCTAGAGAGCCAGGTGCGCCGCGGGGTCTCCATCAACCAGGAAAATGTCGCAGTAATGTTCGAGCCTGTTGGTATGACCTGAAAGACAAACGAGATGATCGTCGCTATCTCCGAATCGATTACGATCGTGATACATAACTACATAGGTGCTGCAGATTTCTTCACAGGAAGATGAGATCAGGTAACAGCCAAACCGCTACACAGCATAACTTCAACTACAAACTGCTTCTCCGTACAATCGCCAATGACCTCGAGAAAACTGATCTTCCCTCGGTCGAAGAAACAAATGCATTGACATTGCGAAACAAATTAGCGTCCGGGGAGCGGACAGAGTTTGTCAGGTTTCTTGAAGGAGAAAATCGCCTTCCGCTAGGCTTAAAAGCAGGGCTTGATTCTCGCGAGAAATTAATATATGTAGCTCCTGGTTCAATGTACTTCCGCCGCCCTGAACCAAACGGTGAACATGTCAATTTTAGTAAGAGATATCGTGCTCAGCGTGCTCAGCGAATTGCAAGGATGGACCTGCGAAGAAAACCTGCGATGATACTGCAGACAGTTTCTTCACTCTCGGTATTTGAAGAGCTTCACCGCGGTATGGTCGTTGATATGGACGACCTCCCACCTTACAGAGAGCGAGCGCGTTTACTTAGAACGCCTGTTGACTTGCACATTCTCGAGCGTCACGTTGCAATGTGGGACGAAATCAGCGCTGATAGACCTCCGAATGATGAAGACGCGTCACATAAGCACCTCTTGAGGTTGGAATGGGGTGATCTGCCTCTTGCTGTGAAAAATGTCTGGAGCTGCCTTAATATTTGAAATCATGGTCCAAACGCTGACTTCCTCAATAGTGGTATCTGATCCAATGGACGAAGATGATCAAAGTAGAATCCTTGCGTGATCATTTTTAGCCATGATCTCAAAAATTGATCCTTGTTTATTCTCAGACACGGGAGCCTATTGGCTACTATTCGATATACAAAAGGAAGGATCCTTAAGAGATTATTATCCCTATATGAGCAAACCACAAATTCCAAGCTCTCTTTACAAAAAACTCGTTCAAGCAGAAGTCCCAAAGGACGTCCAAACAATTATTGACTTAAAATACTGGATAAAGCTCCACCCGGCCCCAGGCCGAAGCATCATAGATGGACTAACTGAAGATGAAAAAGCATTTTGGCAGGATTGTGCCAAAGGCGATCCAAGCAGGTCTAGGCAGGAGGCTGATGAAAAACTAGAAAATTGGCTGTTGCAAGTTTTCCCACAATTCGACATAGTATGGGGCCACCGACAATTATGGAACTTTAATACTTTACGAGAAGTTGATTTCGTAGAAGCTTTCCGGACAGCATTGCCAGAAGATTTAGAGGCGGTCATGGAGACTGAGAAGAGACTCTTTGCTGAGACTTCCACAGCACAGGTTTTTGAGATATTGAGGAATATCGATAAAAGAAAGACGGATGCTTTGAGATGGATCGCCCAGCCACCACTGGAGCCTACTTCTGTTGATGCAGTTCTCAGGAGCTATGTGATGATCGAGAAGGATGGCAGCGGATTTGCATTCCTTTTCTGGCCGGAGTCTACAGATGAAGCTACATGGGAGGGTGACTTGCTGGAGTTCGTAGAAAGGTTAGCTAAGTGTAAGAAGTCTTTTAAGCCATTCTCTGATAGCACCTACAAATCCTCGAGGCCCATCGATAAGACCAAAACGGAGGTGTCTGACAATACCGAGCTTGCTTCCAAAGCAGTTACGCTTCCCTCAAAGCACAGACATGCCGCTGAGTTGAGACTCAGGAAGAGGAAAAACAAATCTTCACGAGTCAATGAATGCAAGAGATTGCAGGATAAGTTTCGGGATCTTCCTAAGAAGATTGCATGGGGATGCCCAGCGGATAGAAAAGGCATCTTCGATCCACGGATAGCTACCCTTAAAATAGAAGAAGCGATGACTGCTTTCGAGACGGTGATGCTGATTGAGAAATTGAAGATGGAGATGGAGGCTGAGTATGGATTTGTCTTGTAAGTAAGCAGTTTCGAAACGTTGACGAGCGCATAGATATGAGTTGGGGTATTGGATTTTATTGATTTGGTCATGTGTTAGAAAGAGCACTTAGGCTGTGGCGCTTTCATGGTGGGACTTTGACAGTGTAGATGATGAATTAAGGATAGAGATAATAATCACTAGTAATGAATGATTGTTGATTCTGTCAAAATAGTAAAATACGATTGTATGCCACATGGACGCTCATTTTTCAGAAGCCCAGTGCTTCCCTCACTGATGCACATTATGGAATGATCCTGCAGTGGAATCCCGTACCCGACTCAGCAAGCAGCACACTAGACATCAAGAATTGTAGGCTTAATGAATGCACGGGTATTCACCTACCTTTATCTCTTGCAATCCCCCATTAAATATACAAATGCGATATAATTTCACAAGACCAGATGCTTAATTTCTTTTCATTTATAAGTGAAGACTAGAAGAGACCTAGCGCTAGTGAGATGCCCTCCTGCAGTGCCGCTTCCACCACAAGAACTGCTGCCAAGATGCCACTTCTCCTACAAGGCATTATTTTTGTCATGTCCGAAATACGAGAAGAAACGGCAAAGCCTGTCTGCTTCCATCACATGGAATAGCATCACAACGCAAGGTCCAAATATCACGTCATGTGTCATTCCTTTTGCATATTGTGTTTATCTATCATACTAGTCGGAAAATACCCTAGCTACACTGCCATCTATCGCAAACTGGAATTTGAAAAGTGCTGCCATCCTCGTCAGGACCTCGCAATTAAGCGCAGACGCTCAATCAAGAAAGTCAAATCCCCTACGGCTACATTCCATATTGGAAATTCAAGTCAAACAAAGCAGTAGACAACTTTGAAGAGAGCAATCTAGAAGACTTCCGAGACGCAGCTATCGAAGATAGTCACGCTCTTGGTCAGTGACGAAAATGTCTATCTAATATCCCATGTCCCTAACAACGCAAGCAAATTTTAAGTCAGGAAAAAAAAGGACAAATTACATGAGGAATTAGGCAGTGGGTATGTTGACCTATTACCTCTTCCCAACCTCTGTGACCATAAACGCCAAACGACCGGGATGATATGCTTTTTCGTTGATGCGATTTTGGGGTCAAGATGTTCGAAGTCGTGGTCGATCTATGTGCTCGCGAACGAACGAGTGACAATGTCTCGAAACAATGCTGGGCCAGTCGATCGATTGGGTATCTACCAACGTCGATTACCTCCTAACGGAGCAGCGTTAGTACCGGTGAAACCACCTAATAGTGACCTTCGTTAGTTCCAGCTTGGTGGAACGAGAAGAAAGATGTAGACTTACCACCACCACCACGGCCACCACCACGACCTCCACGATAACCACCACCTCCTCCATAACGGCCTCCACCACCACCTCCCCCATAACGTGCCATCTCTGCCAGTCGTGGATCGATCTGCTGCTTCGCCTCTGTCAGAACACTAACTAGATCACGAGCCTGTTTTGAGTCTATCACAAGTAAGCAAAATTGTTTCGCAGGGAGTTGAAGATCCTTACTGTCAGTTGTGAAGAGAGTAATGGCAGTACCCTTAGCACCAGCGCGACCAGTACGACCAATACGATGGATGTAATCCTCAGAGTTATTGGGGTAGTCATAGTTGAACACATGAGTAATGTTTCGAACGTCTTCATGGATGGGTTAGCAAGAACAAGAGAAGGTGTATAGCAACGTTCCAGGGCGACTAGTGACGGAATTGCACATATATATATGCTTCCAATACTCTCTCAGCATCGACATGGACTGTCTGTTGCGAGTAATGCCAGGGCGGGGAATCAACACATCCTGGTCCTCTTGTTTGGGGGCTTGGAGACAGCTTGAAAAATCAAGAAACGCCAATTCCACATCTTGTACCGGGAAAAGTACTAGTGGCTTTGGAATTACGAGCAAAGCACAGAGTATGCTGCACTCCACATCCAAGACACCCTTGAAATAGAGAACCGATAGACACGAAAGAACCCGGGCATGTTACGCAATCTAGAGAGGGCCTGAGCGTTGAGAGTAAAACACTATTGTTTGTGCTGCCAGGCGTTGTTGTAGGGGGAAGGGGGGTGTCAATCATACCAATACCACGGGAAGCCACATCGGTGGCAACCATGATGGGACTCTTGCCGGTCTTGAACTCGTTCAAAACCCAATCACGCTCGTTCTGTTGCTTGTCACCATGGATAGCTAGATTATGTTAGCACTTAATCAAAAATAAGTAGAGGCATCACTTACACAGCGCCGGCCATCCGTCCTGTCTAAGGAAACGTGTTATATCGTCAGCAACACGCTTAGTACCTGTGAAAATCAAGATCTTGTTGTCCTTATCTTCCATGATCTTCTCGAGATGCTTTGTCATCTTGTCGCGTTTTTCGAACTCCGAGACGACCTCAACAACTTGGGTAATTCTATGGTTAGCAGAAAGTTCCAGAGAACCGATATTGACTTGAATGAAGTCTTGAAGGTAGTCGTTGGCAAGACCTCGGACCTCCTTTGGCCAGGTAGCAGACCACATGCAAGTTTGTCTGTCAGGGCGAATTTGGCCGAGAATCTTACGGATTTGCGGCTCGAAGCCCATGTCCAACATGCGATCAGCCTCGTCAAGAACGAGGTAGGTTACACGTCGAAGATTGGTCTTGCCGGATTCGAGCATGTCAATAAGACGGCCAGGTGTAGCGATGCAAACTTCAACTCCTTTAGCAAGGTCACGGATTTGTCCACCCTTTGGAACACCACCATAAACACAGGTATTGCGAATACGAGATGACTTTCCGAACTTGGTGATTTCCTGTTGAATCTGAACAGCTAATTCACGAGTTGGTGCCAGAACCAAAACGATGGGTCCATCACCAGGGGCGAGGAGAGGCTGAGCGTTGATGTGCACGATAGCTGGTAAACAGTAGGTTAAGGTCTTTCCGGATCCAGTCTCTGCAATTCCAACAACGTCACGTCCAGATAGAGCCATAGGCCAACCTTGAGATTGAATGGCAGTTGGTGCTGGGAAACCCTGAGCCTTGACCTCACTCATGACATATGTTGGAAAGCCAGCTTCATCGAAGGTCTCCACTGGTCGTGGAACATTGGTGCCTTGGACAGCGATTGAGTGTTCTTTTCTGAACTTGGCAACATCTGATTCGGGTCGGTTGGTGACAAGTGGGTCCTCCTTGTAGAAAGATTTTTCGAACTTGGGCATGGCGTTGAGATCTGGGGGAATGGTTAGCTACTATGAAATCAGGGCTCAAGGTTGAATCACTCACCCCATTGTTGTTTTTGCAGACCAGCACCGAGATTAGACATGCGATCACCTCCAGCACCACCACCGCCGTATCCACCACCGCCGCCTCCATACCCACCACCTCCACCACCAGAGTAACCGTTGACGTTGCCGCCACCGTATCCTCCTCCACCACCTCCACCGCTGTGACCGTTGCTTCCTCTGTTTAAAAACCGTTAGCGTTTGATGTTAGAAAGTACGCAAATTCAAGAGTTTGCCGGCTGAAGTGATGACGCGATCCGACCGACCCCAAAAAACGAGCGTCAGCCTGATCCCAACACAACCCAACACGACGAAAGCGTTCGACTTCACAACAATATCAAGACCTAAGGTTTTCATACCCGTTGGAATATCCACTGGAGTAGTTACCGCCGCGACTGCCATAATTGTCGTACCCGTTGGAGTATCCTCCTCCACCGCCGCCACCGCGACCACCTCCACCATAGCCACCACCGTAAGACATGATGCTTTTGTTCTGTGCGAAGGAACCGATAGGAGTAAGTCGAGTCGTGAAAGTTAAATTGCTTGTAGTTTCTTGCTCGTGAAGCGTCTCGATCTGATGGGAGCACGCGTGTATGTAAAAAAGTGAGTTTGTTGTTGATGAAAAATCGAAGTGTTTGCAAAATTCTAAAGGCTCCTGCTTTGGAAGAGAAAATAAATTTCGAATGCGCCATACTATTTTAGGTTAGTGTATTACTTAAGCAGTGGCCCTTGCAGAGAATGTCACGACTCGCGACCGCCACTCACCACCAAGTACTTTAACCGACCACGCTTGAGTCAACGACCTAGTCTAAGTTTCCCTCCTTTCTTTGTGACGAATAACAATGCAATGAGATGGAGACTTTGGCAGCTATTCTTGCAATGTCCATTAACAGTATTTCACTTGAAAGGGTAATATGCAAAGCAGTCGAGGTGAATACAAGTTCCGCAATGGGGAAGCTGCATATTACCTCTGCAATTGAGTAGTAAATATTTGCTCGAGTGTTAACCTTGGACGCTTAGAAGTCTGATATCATCTACACTTATTGCGGGTTTTGTTTCTTTACTTGAAGAGCTCAAGTCCATCATTAACACGTGACAAGTGTTGAAAGTGAGAATCTTTCCGTCTATCACTCTTTTGTCTCATCTCAATATGCTCCTTTACTTTGAGCATCGTCTAAGAACATCGAAGTTCAGTTTATTTCTATTTAAAGCTTGTCCCCATATTCCAGAATCCTGTTTCCATCTAAAACAAAGCTGTCAGCCTATTATTGCAGCAAAGGACGAAGGAGATAATGCTACTGTTACCTTTGTTGCATGGATAAAAATGGCCGCTAGTTCTTCTATTCGGCTTGGCGACTGCAGTACAGCATGTCTTTCAAGTAGATCTGCCACTTTGTAAGTTCGAGGTTAATGGGTGGAATTATCGAGCCTACCACTTCCTACACGAACCGCTTCAGAGTAGTCCTCTGCGACATAGTTCTCGATCCATTTCCAATATATGTTGCCATCTCGTTTTGTCTTTGGGTCAGCATGTAATCGTTGTGCTATGTGCCCGTAACCAAGGAGGCAAGGTGCCATGGAGATCTGCAATGCGAGCCAGTCTTCGGCTTGCCCGATATCAAGAACGTATCTGTTGAGTTTAGATTCGTTCTGCCAACGTAGCTTTGGACTTGCATTACCTTGTGTATGCCGTGCAAGCTATTTGAGTGTTAGTCTATTGCATGATCCCGGAGGAATGACTCACCTTGGTGCTCTTCCGCCGACTCCATTTCTTCTTTGGTCATCCCAAAACCTTCACAATACTCAACATGCAGGGACATCTCGTGATGTATATGTGAAACAATTTTCGCTGCCTGTCATTAATTAGCTCTTGTTTTGGACGAGAAATTGACGATCATTCGGTACATCAGAGATATCGTTCATAGTCTTAGCTTTATAACCAGCTAGAGCATTGGCTCTAGCAAATTGGATCTGACAGTGTTAATAAACAGACATTCAAATAAAGACACAGCTAATACCAAGTAAAGGTAGTCTTGAATCAGATAATTCTTGAAAGACTCGAGCGGTAGACTTCCGTCGGCAAGTTGCGCTACGAACTCGTGTTCTGTGTGTTCTCGCCAAGCCTTCTGAACATCGGGTCTGTCCAACAAATATTCGACGAAACGTCCCCTGTCATCCATTAGCGGACGTCTTTATTGCGGAGGAAGCAGCTCACGGAGCGAAAGGCAAAGTATACGTGGAGTGGAAGTGATTTATGGGACCACTTCCACGGCCAAGATTGCCAGCGGTCTTGATACCCGCTTCAACATACCTGCAAGCAGACTTTACTGCTTGCACCATAGAAATACCACTTGCAAGATTCGATGCAATTGCGGCTTCTTGCTATTAGACAGACCAAAGGGATTGGGAACAACTTTGGATGTGCTTACAAGCGAGCGAGCACCCTGTGCCATGGGTGTTCTTAGAATTCTGATAAGCAGTCTCAATCTTCGTCACTTTTCCTTCACCATAGAGAATATCGACCATGAGTTCCTTCTCTTGTTCCGTGTTTGCAATGGTCCCATTTTTCTTTAGTGGCAGGTGACCACCTTTAACTAGAACATACTTTGGACCAAGCGCTTGCACAGCTTTTGCAAGCTCGATCAAGTGGTCAACACTCTGGGGCTCGGGCAGAGATTTCCCAGCATCTGCAAGGAGGAGCTTCGCCTCAGGTACATTCGGTGTGAGAATCGTAGCTTGCGGCAGAAGCTGTAGCCGCAACTCAAGGACAGCTTTTGCTTCTAAGAGCCGGGATCCACTCGTTGACACCATGACCTACTTAAAGTGAGGCCTTGAAAATCTAGAGCAAGGAGTCGATGCATACGGGATCGATGACGAGAGTCTTGACATCGTGTTCGCGAAGTGCATTTGCCACAACCTCAATTGTTTCCTTCGACGCCAACATACCTTTCCAACGAGTTAGCATAAGAAATTGTGATAGGTCACTATTTTCTCTATAAAATATAAGCAAATGCACCACCAACCAGTTTTCACAACATCGACACCAATATCACTGATGTTGAGATCAATCAACTTCTTCACGAACTCTGGGGGCGTGTAATGAATGCCCTGAACACCTAAAGTATTCTGCGCCGTCAAAGCCGTCGTCGCAGTCATAGCATAGCACCCATGCGCTGCGATGACCTTCTGATCTGCCTCCAATCCACTGCAATCTCAGATAAGTTGTCAGCGAAGATTTCTGAAAATAGGGGGCCAATATCCAGGTTGGCGAGACTCACGCTCCCCCTGAGCTATCCGAGCCAGCGATAACCAACACACGACCTTTAATCATTTTGCAAAGGTCCAAAACGAAATGAATGTTTTATGAGCGATAAATAGAGATGAACACGCGCAGACGATGAATTGATATCTTCGCCGTTTACATAATCGTGCTTGATTGGCTGCTAAATTGGCTCGCTTACGGATTCTCCACCCATCTTCCAATCTCTCTCGACTCCAACTTCATATTTTTATGAAGCGTCATAGTGACGCTTTTGGCTTTCAGATTCAGTGCCATGATGTTTTCATCCACATTCGTCCGCGTTACATTTCAATCCACGTTTAGAAATCGAGATCATCCAACTTTACTAACATCAAATTTCACCGTCCATCCGATTAGGTGTTCTGAGCCTATTAGTGTCTGTCTGGTCAGAGGTTTCGAGGAAACCGGCCCTTGGGCCTTACCGCAGTCTCCTCCGTAAGCTTTCAGTACGAAGCGGTACTAGCATATCAGAATGATTATTGCATTACCGCCTCTCGATGGTTTGTGGGAATGGAACGGGCGGAATTCATCTGAACCGCGACCCTATATCCACTTCCCTTTCTCAAAACAGTCATGAGTAGCACGTAATCAAGTTCTGAGACTCATATTAGTCATCCCCGAAATCGCCCTCTAGGAGGGGTTACTGAGTTCTTGCTAGTCCCAAATGATTGAATTTCCAATGACGGTGCGAGGTCGCTACAGCTGTCAGGATCAAGTAGAGGACTAGGCATATTTGACTTACGCCCGGAATGGCAGGCCCTGAGGGTTAGGCTCTCCTCCCAAATGATGGAGTTTCCAATAACAGTGCGAGGTCGCTACAGCTGTCAGGACCAAGCAGAAGGCTGGGCATATTTGACTTACGCCCAGAGTACCAGGCCCTTGGGGCTAGGCTGTCATCTCGAATGTATTTCTGCACCTCGTAGCTACAAATTGCTCGTGTAAACACGAAGCGACTCTGTGAAAACGGTGCTAGAAGGGAGGTTCCCAGTACGGGATTAGACTTCTCACGTCTATTGAGAACGAGACTGAAGGCATTCTTCGATATAGTATGGTGATGACTGAAATCCGCAAATACACTCGACGCTCCGAGGAACCCTAGAGGGAACTCTAGGATTTTGCTTGTTAAAATAGACAATACGGGTGCTGATGCCAGTGTGCTACCATGAGTATTTGGTTGTAGAGGAGAAGAGTCAGCCATAGTAGCAGCGGCTGGATTTCGGAGCCTCCTGAAGGCCTTAACCAAATGGATGATCCAAGGAACGGCGGGTGAGTATTAGTAGCAGCGATAGCCGCACTCTGCAGTGCCGAGAGATGAGATGGTTCTGGAATATTTGATGTGGCGATTTTTTACCCTCAAGTTTGCTATCTTTTAGGTTGGGCATATTTCAAGCATTGAAAGATTTTGTGTATAAGGCGACAGACGTATTGATAAAGATGTTTGGGGTAGTTGACCCATCTTTTGAGCCAGAAGAATCGGAGGCAGCTCAGTCGTTGAAGGATTCGTTGTAAGGGCTATTGTTCCCGAATTGCTCCATATTATCTCGAATCAGCCTGCATCTTACGCTCTCCTCATCGACTGCGATAAGTGGTGGTCTAGAGAGGAAGAGTGTAAGTTGAGGCTGAACAGAGGGCTAATGAAGGATAGGAATTTCGAAGGGCAAAGCGTTATGAAAACATCAATTATAAACACAAGACTCTGAACGAGAAAACAATCTCAAAAGTTTTATCGCCCGGAACGTCTGCAGCTGCTTAGCGCTTGCTTCCAAGATTCGTTGGCACTTTACGGCTAGGAGCATATGAAGCCTTCGATACGAACTCAATTTGAAACAAGAATTCAAGAATTAATGTACCACGAAGTTTAGATCTTCTGCAAATTCTGCGCAAGAGGAGCATGCTATTGGCTAATTCAATCATGTTTTCAGAGACAATGATGTTGCACAAAAATACTCTCTCAAGGCATAAGCCATGTTAAATGATTTCTTGGGAAGATGCAACTCTGTCGATGGCCCTCGATACCGAGTCAATCATTTACAGCTTCAAGCAACAAAATACGGAAAGCGACTTAACTACTCTCCTCTGAAGTCCTCCCCTGTTTAATCAAGGTTCATACCGTCTAGAATATGTGTTATTCTGCAACAGGGCAAGAGGGCTGGACGCGGACTACTTTCCCTCCTCCGATCTTTCGTTATCTGATAACATTATTCGTCTTGTATTATAAAGATTTACTAGTTTTGATAGAACTAGGAGGATCGTGATAGTTCTAGGCGTACGGAGAGCATACACCCCTGCTCTTACAAAACAGTCTTGGCAAAGGAACACTGCGCCGGCGAATGCCTTGAAGAAGGCAAAGTGAAGAATCAGGCCTTTCGATATGTACCCTTCCGTCTCACCAAACAAGAATATCCAAATATGTACAACGAATTCCTGCACTTCATACTCCATTTTCCAAGCTGCCGCATTTCTTGTGCAATTATTTCCCGCGACCCAAGGTGAACGGAATAAACAGCACTTTACAAAGCCGCCAAAATAGCATTATAAGCAGCTTTTGGATTATAGCTCGCATCAAACAACAACGGGTTGTTACTCGCTCTCCACGAATCCTGTTTCATAATTAGCAATCTCATTCTCTCTCTTTCCCTTTCATTGAGCACTTACAGGATCTCTCACTCCCCAAACCGTAATTCCGACACACTTCGGCACATTCAAACATGCATTCACAACAGCCACATAATCACTACTTGCGGCGCCGATGATGTCGAGTTCCGTGACCGCAACTTCTGAGACACCTGATGCCGCAAGAGCCTGCAGGGCACCTTGAGCGGCAGAGCCTTGACCAGCGCTTAGATGGGCCTGTGAGCCGATGCCGTCGATGGGGATGCCGGCTGCGAGCCATTTTTTTACGTGTGCAACCACTGGTGGATGGGTTAGTTGGGAGAAAAGAAAATTTGAGAAAAGGGAGAGAGGGACGTACTGCCGTTTGTGACTTTAGCGTAGGTTGCTGAGTCGAGACTGGAAGCTTTGATTAGCATGATATCAAATTTTCCACGATTCTAGGGAGGGAGGTTTGCCTACTTATATTCGTTGATATACAGCTTCGCGGCTGGATCCGCCTTCCTCGCCGCATTGAACGCAATCGCGACGAAGGATTCCCCGAGAACGTTGGACCAAACACTACTTCTCAGGGAGCCATCCTCGTTAAACATCTCATTGATGACATCCTGCAACCATTAGCCCTCTTTCATAACTGCACTTCTTGAACATACCCAGGCATAAATCTTTCCCTTATACCTCCCCATCACAGTAGCGATATGATTCTCTAACACACTCGTCAACGTCGCCGCACTAGCAATATTCGACACCCAAGTTGGTAACTGCGAATGCCAACCTATCACATCATCAGAATTCACCTTCTCTTCCCCCATTATCAAGTCAGCTAACTCACATAAAGTATGCCCCCTAATCAGCTTCCCATTCTTCACGGCGAAGTCCACCAGATAATCCGCCGTTGCAAACGTAAACGAATTCTGGCTGGGTTCTATAGCATCCCATTTCATACTATTCTCTGGCGTAACCTGTCCAAAATTCGCCTGTATCAAGGCTGCATTACTCCCCGCTGTAAGTCGGTTTTGGTCTGTGGCAACACCGAAATATTTCTTGCCCTTAGCGCGGAATTTCACGTCGATGCTGTTTGCGCCGCCGGTTGAGGAGCCGACTGTACCTGGACTGGATGGGGATGTCGGGGAGGTGCCGGGAGCGGTGGATGTGCTTGTTTTGAGGGTTGTTGAGGGAGGTGCGGCTGTAGTTGTTGCTGCGGGAGGGGCGCTGCCAGGGATGCATTGTGAGTAGACTGTGTTTTTTTATTTTAGATTAGAGGGTTAATTAGGTTTAGAAGGGCGTTGGGGGGAGTTACAGGTGCTATAGAGAAATGTTAGCTAAATTTAAGGAGTGATCGAGTCAAGGGGAGCGTACTTCGAGAATGTGCAGGTGTATCCAGCTACACAAGTAGTCTCTCCTTTCCATGTACTTCCTCCACCTTGAACAACAATTAGCACCTTTTTCTTGCTAAAATTTCTTGCACAGGAAAGGAAACAAGGAAGCTCACATTGTCCCCAAGCAGGACTCTGGGCAAGAACTGCATCGAATTGAGCGAAGGCAGCTACTAGAGCTGCGATATTCTTGATGTTCAGCATAATTATAGAAGAAATATGATTAGAGAGAATTGAGCGTTGAAGAATTAGATTCAAAGGCCAAAACAGAAGAGAGAAGTGCTGCATTTCAAACACCTATATAACCGTTGTCAGCGGTGGAATTCCAAGTCTACCAAACATCAACAACCACTTGACAGCCATGTGAATCACAACGGACCCAATTATTCGTGAGACCCAAACAAGACAAGTCCATCATCTCCAAGTTCTCCATCTCGTTCCGAAGACCTCTAATTCCAAACAGCCTATATCTCCCGGTGAGGCATGTTTCCCTAGCTTCCTCTTTTCCTCCTATAGAAGTTCGTAGACAAGTCCTAGTTCAAGAAAGCACGAGCCTCAATACGGGTGCAGATATTCCGTTCCCAGCGCCACACAAAGCCGTAGGTGGTACAAGGCACCATAAAGTGGTACAATTTTAGCTGCCTTTCCAGTATCACGGTCCTGCGGAAATAAATTGCCCACGTGCCGACACTAAGTTTGCGGCTTTCCGTATTGCCTAAATGTGCGAAGGGGCAAGCCGTGTGCAGTCTGGGGACCCCATGATCTATTTTGCCTAAAGGAGATCGAGTCGTCATTCCATCGCCGAGAATTTGAAAAAGATTGCCACATGAAGAGAGTACGATATTCCTCGCCTCGGCTACGAGGCTGATATAGAATCGACCGATAGCAACAAAAAGGCCGAGGATATCTATTGTGGGGTTTCAAGGTGGTCGAAATATTCCTTGGCATCTTGTAAGAAAATACAATAATGAACCCAAGAGAGAAATCACAAATTTTTTTTGATAGTAATGCTAGCGAGATGCTATCTGGCACCAGCTACTAGATCCGAGACCCTTAAGCAAAGTATCGGACGCCCAAAGCCCGAGAAATGCAGGGACAAAGCTGGAGAACAGACTAAAGCTATCACAATAGATTCTAAACTAGAAAAGGCATTATTGATGCCTTGAGGAGGGACTCGTCATCGCAATCTAGATGATCTACCTTTTGACTGAATATACAGAAATTCAGCCAGCCGCTTGACTTTTCGCTCGCCCTTCCTGAAATATGTTAACCTTAAAATTTACATGCGTATAGCATGTTTCCCTGTTTCCCTTCATCTACTCATAGCTTCGTCAAGTTCCCTTCACGGATCGTCCTCATTGCATGTACGATAGTAGTACGTTCTTCGCCTCCGGAGAAAGACGTTCGTTAACATAATTTGCAATTGCGCCCGAATTTCGTCCGTCTGCCGCTTTCAGGTATGAGCCCACCCAGTTCTTCACATCGGTCACGTCTGGCCAATCGTCCTTGGTCTGCTTTTTGCAAGTGTTCAGGGGCGTGAAACCAACTCCAAAGCTCAGATCATCCACATCAACCTCAACCACAATATCGTCCGATGCAACAGGCATAGGTGGGTTCTCCAGAAGCTTTAGTAAGGCTTCGCAAGTCTTGCCCCAGCCTTTGACATATTTCACCGCAAATGCTTTTGAATCTGCTAAAGTTTTGGTGAGGCCCACAACAGCCAACTTTCGCTCAAGTGGCCGTGCAAGTGACTGAGTCGTTGGAAGAATGATACTCAGATAAATTTGAACATACACTCCATCTTGAACCTTGTCGCAGTTCTCGATGAAGAAGTCAGCACCGAGGCCAATCTCATCATGAGAGGAAACTAGCTGGTAAAATCGAACAAATCGCTGTTTGAACTTCTCTGGTGGGCTATTGTTCAGACGGGTGAATATTATCGTCAAAATGGTAGGGAAGTATTGCTGGATGGCGGACCTTCAAAGATGCGTTAGCCGAATGGATATCTCGTTGAGTGCGTTTGAAAATACTTACACAGGTAGCGATGTGACTATAGCTTCCAGGACGTCGAAAGCATATATCTCGGTGGCTTTCTTTGTCATCAACCTCTGGAAAATCCCCAAGATTGGCTCTACCTGATTATTTTCTACGAGGCCTGTACCGCTCCTTGGAATTATGGATGTCAATAGCCGCGCTAAAGCTGGAACACTTCCTCTGTTTTCCCAAGACACGGGAGAAAGAATTGAACCGGCTAATGCTTTGTAGTAATCCGTCAGAGGTCCTTGCGGACGAGCCTCGAGGAGTGCGGCGAAGAGTTGGAAAACATAAGGCATAAATTCTTGTAATCATTAGCATATATCTAAGGTATATCCAGACGAAACCAACCTTGTACGTCTTGTTGGAGCACTCTTGCGAATGGATTGTAAAGGTCGTTCTCAAACTTTTCAGGTTGTGCCGGACCTGCATATCTGACGAGAGCTCCGAGTGCCTCAAAATGATAGTAGTAGAAGCGTGGATTGCTTGGGTTTCTGCCGATAATATCCGTGATCGTAATAAGATGCTTCAGGATGTTGTCAGCCAGTGGGAGCACGCCATCTTTGATGACGATCAACACTCGCATGATGCAACGCATCAAGAATTCATTTTCCTGAAGCTTTTCGGGTGCCGGATCCTTCTCGATTAGGCTGAAGAGATGGTCTAGCAAATCTTTCGAAAATGGCACAATGTCATTCTTGTTGAATATGTGTTGACTGGAATCATCAGTTAGGCATAAGACCCGCTCAACCGCTATCGACGCATATGTATATACGACATAGTTCGAGGATGCTAGGTTTGCCACCAGAGGTTGGAAAGCCGCATTCCACTGAGCCTTGGTGAGTTGACGCCTGAAGGTGTAGAGAAACTTGATGGCATCCACTTTGATGATGGGCTCAACTCCAGAACTAGAAAGGAGATCTTGGGCCACATTGTTTTCGAAGAAGTCCAGGACGTTGACTAGCGAATTGGTCTCCTTGATTCCATAGCTAGTGGCAGTTGCACCTTTCGCAGCGATGGCGGAAAAGAGGTATATCGCCGTATCCTTGGACTTCCATTCGTCACCTGGATTGCTCTTGAAGGCCGCGAGATAGTGATCGATGTATTTCGACACAACTCCTGTCACGAGAACCTCAAACTTCTCGAGCAGTTTCCGAAGAAAATCGGTTGCTGCTCTCCTTCTAGTATCTGTATCAGAGCCCTCGAGATCTCGGCGAATGTACTCAATGGGTTCATCTTCAAATTGTTCAACGTCCGATTCTCGTAGGCTGACATTGGGAAGGATGACCTTCTCCACCACCTGACCCAATATCTCCTCATTGTTGAAATTCTGAGCGTGAGAGCCAATACTGGCGACTGCTGTTAAGAAATGTAGGGCTTTGCTTACGAGGATATCGTATTTAGTCTCTGGACCGATACTGGTAAGTAAATTCCAAGTACTGGTGATGAACGGTTTACACAACTCCCCGAAGGCGTCTTCATATTTTTGCATGTAGAGCGTCATAGCCTCGCAGATTCCTGCCTTTACGAACTCCAAGGGCCCGGACTCAGACTCGTCATCAGTCACTAAAAGAGGATTGTCGTATGTGAGATATTTGTGCAGCAGACCAGTGACATCGGCAAGGTTCTCTTCGAATATGGGAGGCAAATCCTGTGAAGACAAGTCGTAGAAAAGCTTAATTGAAACATTGAGGACTTCAACATATTGCTTTAGAACCTCCTTGTTATCTTTATTTGCTGAGATTTGCTGGTCGGTACTCTAGAGAAGAAATTGAATTAGTATTTAGACTTCTAAAATGACGGAGGGTCATACCGCAAGCAGCTTGACGAATGGTTCACCAAATTTGGATAGAACGTGATTGATCTCAGTGTATAACCCGTCTGATGCAAATAATGGTCTCCATCGTTTGAAAATCGTGTGTGCGACCTCCAGAACGCCGAGATTGACTTTGGGATTATCTGTGGTCAGTCGTGAAACCAAGTCCTAGCATGATGTCAGCGTCTACCTGATGCGACTGTCGCCGTATATACTAACATCAACTAATGTCTCCCATCGTGTCCAGAAGTCTGATTCCGCGATTACACTTATCGACTCTCCCAGCTGAGCTTGGATGCTTGGTGGGGACGAGATCATCAACCCGATGAGCTGGCTTTTGATGGTTGTAACCTCATTCTGCGAAAGCTTATACGTGCCATCCTCTTCCTATACCAAGCTATTAGCAAGAGACATAAGACCTTTCGATCCTCGTTGACATACCACCCAGTTGAATTTGATGAAATTTTTGAAACACAGAGCACTCGCGAGTCGCGTATTCAGTGGGAGGGCCTCGGAGGCGACGATTTCGAGGAGCAAGAGTGAGAAATTCGGTTTTGTCTCCTCCTGCTTAAGAGCGACCTCAGCTTTTTGGAAAATTAGTTACCACAACCACAAACAAACAAACACAGAACATGGTCATACCTTGTTTATGCTGCTGAGGGTCTAAAGTCGCTTGTAGAAGTTGCGCAACATTTTGTACATCCAGAGACATCTTGCGACAAATGTTGAAATTCTGTGAAGAAGTGTGGATGTCTAATGAAGATTCTCAGTTCATCAGGATCCAATGTTGATTTTGAGGATGGTAGCCTTGCTTGCCTTGCTTGCCTTGTTCTAGTTTCAGGCATGCTAACTTGATAAGGCACACTGTCAACCGCGACAACCTGGAAGCACTAAAATACGCTGTCACGGGTTCATACCCCTGCTTACCCAAATCCCAAATGAAAGCAGCGATCAAAAGAAATTAAGCATACATGATAGTATATTCGACAAGAACTTTTTCAAATAAATCACCAAATATCTTTTGTCGCCACTATACAGCTACTTCATCACAAATTGACGGTCTTTTTTCAAGAATGGTAGATAAAGGTGTAATAGTGGACACTTTAGAACCTGTTTGGAGATCTTCTTGCAAGGTATTTCGGTTAAAGGCGGCATGGCATGGATATGATAGTTTGTTGCACCTGATTAGCTTTCCTCACTCCAATGCAATCATCAACGGGAGTGTCCTCTCCCCTCCCTTTTTTACATCTTCCGTCTGCCTAATGCCGTTATATACTTAATACTGGATCCTCTCGAATAGAGTAAGTCCTCGATCAAATAATTGTTATATGGACAGCTAGCTATCAGCCTTCATGGAACTGCGAGATTTTCACTGGACTTGACTTCAGCTACTTCCGACCTGTCTTATCTCCTGACGCATCTGCTATGAGCAGTGCCGAAAAGTTGGACGACTTTCATCCACGCTCTGATGATCCCACCAGATTTTATGTGAGTCCGTCAATTGTCTCTGCGCCGGTGATGTCGTGCGCTTTCCTAAAGCTACGATGGATGTGCCCCGCCTACCCTCAATATTCTTCACACGGGGGAAATCAGAACGAATGTTCCCAACTAAGCTCATGACAAGCTCAACTTTTGCAATTTTGCTACAGTCTTTAGGCTTGTGAGATCTTTGATCTGAGGTCTTAAACCATGTCATTCCTTTCGCGATGGCTAACTAGTGTCACCTCAGCAGAAGGGTCTCCTCCACCAGCCTCGATCCCAGCCTCGATACCTGAGATTCTTATGTCTCCTTCCGGAGACGTAGCCCAGACTCCCGAGCCCAAATCCTCCGGTGGCCTTGCCAGTGTCTTCAAGAGTTTTACGAGTGGTAACAAACTATCGCGCACTCCAAATGCCCAACCCGTTGCTCCAATAGTTCAGCCCGTCAATGGGGCTGGCAGTATACAATCTTCGATCTATGGCGGTCCTCCAAACTATGAGCGACTCTTCGAACAACTGAAGATTGGTAACCCGGTAGGTATAAGAATAGCAGCAGCAGAATCTCTGGGCCATGCCGCTCAAGATTATCCGCTCAGTGGTGTATGTATGATCAAAAGACCATTCAAGGAGGGATCTAATGATTGAGCAGGTCACAACCATATTCAAAGAGGCTCAAGATCTTATCGAACCATCGAAGCCACTGGAGGCACGTGTAGCAGGATTCCATCTATTTACAACCTGTGTTCAGAATGTGGCTGCAACGGATCCCGAACGATTAGCCTTCTTCAAAGTGCTCACATCTCCCGCCAATCCGGCGGATTTCGATTTACAACTTGGGTCTTTGGTCGAACTCGGAAAGCATGGGAAGGATCTCTCTGGGTTTCATTACCAGATTGTACCACTCCTCACATCTTGGTTGCAACAATGCTTCAGAAGAACCGCTGCAGCTCGCAGTAAGGCGGGAAAACAGGCCAAAGCTAAGGGCAAAACGGCTCAACAAATCGACGAAGAACACGATCTCTCCCTTCTATTTGCTTTCATAGCCGACGTCATCAAATTTAGCTTTTTCGTACTTACCGAACGAGATACAGGGGAGCTGATTAGTGTAATCCTCAATATATGTCTTCATACACCACTATCGAGCGACCTTCGAGCATGTATCGGTGTGATCGATGCTATCATCACGTTCGGAGAAGTACCTTCCAGCAGCCTGCCAGATTGCATCAAAGTTATATCTTCCATCCACTGTCTCGTCGAGGATATCGAACCAGCAGCGTGGAATACCATCGCAAATTTCTCCACCTCGCACAATGGCCAAACTGTGGTCAAGGTTCTTCTCGACATACTACGCAATACCTCAGCTAATGGAGATGCCGGAAAGCAAAAGGTTCGTGAAGTTCGCGGGGCATTGTCTGTCTTGCAAAAGCTATTTGCCGAGAATGGCAAGGAGAGATTTCCATTGGTCCCTTTTTCTCAACTCGTCTCTGCACTGGATAGTGTAACTACAGTGGAGCACGCCAAAATTGATTCCGACGTGATGCGATTGATATTATCTTTGTTCGGGGATGATAGTTGCGATGTGGAGCAAAATGTCATGGAGGAAGATTGGGCAATCTTGTTCGACGTGGTTGCCAAATGCTCGCACCGTACTTTGGAAACCTCTGACGGACGGCCAATTTTCAATCGATCCCGATTGACTGACCCCCTTACAAATGACGAATCAAATGATCTTAATCTTACAACTGGCTTGGCACAAAACTTGTACAGCTTCATCACTCGGATTGAGAAGGTCATGACCATTGTTGGTAGCGACCTTCTTCAGCGCGAGGAATGTGTACGGTTCTTTGCTCAAGTCCATGTCCACCTCCCAGAGTCTTGCGCCACGATAGTCATCAACCATTTTATGGACTTTCGACTTTGTTACCCATCAGATATAAAATGGAAGGATAATATCAAAACCATCTTGGACGCCTTTTTCAGCGATCGAAACCAGCCTACCCACATTCGACTCCACGCCTTAAAAGCCGTCACAGAGGTTTTCCAAGTTGTTGAGATGATGGACGAGGAGGACGACATTGGACAGCATGAAGATTCAGACCTGATTCAAACCTTTGTTGCTGCCATCCTCGACGATATAGGAGACGAAAAGGACATTGCGATTCTACAAGAAACTGTTTCATTTGCAGTCGCAGTCGCTGAGAATGCCGACGACACTCTCTTCGACTATGTTATCAGTGCTGTGCGTGGGACCATATTGAGCGATCGACTACAGTCACCTCTCGCGTCTCCAGTGTCATCCCGCCAGTCACTACTTGGAACAGGTATGCTATCACCAGTGTCAAGTAATGCAGTGCAGACGCCATCCAATGTTGCCACAAAGGGTCTTGTTCAAATATTCATGAAGACTATGGATAAGTCAACTTACAAAGCCGTCCGAATATTCGAGGAGCTACTCTGGATCGCAAACTCGATCGAATGCGAAGTTGATGCTCGCATCTCATCCTTGAAGATGTTGTTTCGCTTGCGTGCTGATTGGGCCAACAGACTCCATCTGGTACTTTCGACAGAATCTGAAGGTCTGGCAGTCTCCTTGTATCGGACAACGGCCTCCCTAGCTAGAAAGCAAGCAGCAGACGATGCCACGCAACAGCAACGCACCTCTCGAAGTGATGACAACGGATCATCTAGAGCATCACGAAGCACTTCCTTCGGACACTCACAACCAGTAACGAGACAGTCTTATCGGACCGCCAGTGGCTTGACTAGGACAGTCCAACGTAATCATCAGATGTGGATGTACCCCGATGCAGACGCTCTACCTGCAGAAGCCTTCGGAAAAGCAAGCTCATTGTTGGCCTCCTACATCGAGGACGGAAATATTGATGACGGAAGTCGGCGGCCTTCCGCCCAGGAAGAAGAAACTGCAGGAGAGCTCGATCAAGAGTCCGATTCTGCCGATTCTCACAATCCTCCCCAAAAAGACGAGCTCCCGCTATCCAAGAAGCATAAGATCGCTCTCAATATCTCTAAGTATCTTGAGACTATTACCCAGCTGCTGCAAAAAGGATGCGACTGGGAGGTTTACAGCTTCATCTTAGTCCACCTACCATCTCAGCTCACAAATCAGGCGCTCTTCAGAAGCTCCATTTATCAGATTCGGGTTCTGAGAGAAGTAGTCTGCGACCTCTTGAAGAACAACACTTTCCAAGACCCCCCAGTCTCCTCGGGCCTTCGAAAGTCTGATGTCGCGATTTGTCTGTTCCAGATCCTCAATATGATCCTTGGTTATCATCATCACTTCTCCAAAGCTGATCAGGATGAGATAGTTAGAACCTTCCTCCAAGGTATTGGTTCAACATGGGAGCGAACGTCAAAAAGCTGCATTCATGCACTATCGATTTGTAGTCATGAGATTCCGGGTTCCACGAGCAAGGCATTGGTCACCATACTCCAGAAAATGTCGACAATCATCACACAATCTCACGTAGCGGTCCATATCCTCGAATTTCTAGCGTGTTTAGCTCGAATGCCCGATCTTTACGTCAACTTTAGAGAAGAAGAGTACCGAACTGTTTTTGCCATCTGCTTTCGGTATTTACAATACGTTCGCGATCAGCCGACCAAGGAAATACGAGAGCCAGCTCGTAGCAGCTATCCCCATGCTCGCAACTCTGTAATCCTTTCAGATCACACCTCTTCAGAAAGCAATTTTCAACCCAACGCTTCTGACGATCTACCACAATACGTGTACGCACTAGCTTATCACGTCATCATATTTTGGTTTCTTTCACTGAAACTGAATGACCGTGCTGGCCAAGTAAGTTGGATTGCAAAGAACTTGGTCTCGACGGATGAGCATGGCAAGGAAAAGATAGATGAGCAAGCACAAGTTACCCTAGATTTCATGCAGCGCGTTGCGTATGCCGATGTGGACGAGTCAGCTGCTGACCCAACGTTCACGAAAGAACGCTTTGGCGAAATTTTGAAGAAGAGATGGATTGTCGGGCAAAGCATTGTGACAGTTGAACAGGCTACGCGAGGCGGCTGGGCCCAAATTACAAAACGACAGCCATCTGGAACTTCGTGTTACATTATCCGGGAAAAATTCAGCCGGCCGCCACCACACCAAAATCAAGTCCCGAACGATACCATTCGAGATACCCGACAATCAGACGCCAACATGGTTCTCCCTAGCCATCTTCTCCTGCAGCTCAGTGCCTCGATTCCTCAGGCTGGAGAAGCAGCGCGTCCGATTTCTCTTCCAAGTGATTCTGTGGTTGACCGCGCTGTCCGCTCCTTTGATCGAAACTTTACCGTAGACGGACATAAAGTTGGTGTCATTTATATTGGCGAGAATCAAACCCAAGAGGTGGAAATATTATCCAATATCATGGGTAGTAGTGACTATACCGCATTCCTGTCTGGTCTTGGGACCCTCACCAAATTACAGGGGGCCAATTTCAACACACAAGGTCTTGACCGATTTAGCAACAGCGATGGGGAGTATGCTTTCTGCTGGCGCGATCGTGTCACTGAGATAGTGTTCCATGTTACAACGCAGATGCCAACCAATCTTGACAATGATCCTCAATGCATTGGCAAGAAGCGACATATCGGTAATGACTTTGTGAACATAATATTCAACAACTCTGGGCTACCGTTTCGATTCGATACATTTCCGTCCGAGTTCAATTATGTCAACATTGTCATCACACCAGAATCGAGAGCATCGTTTGTTGCCACCCGCATGCGGACCAGTGCCAACATAAAAAATGCTTTTTACAAGGTACAAACTATGAGCAAGCCTGGCTTCCCCGAAATATCACCCGCAGCGGAGACCAAAATCATGAGCTTAGCTGCTCTACCGGGCTTCATACGACTATTAGCCCTAAATGCCTCGGTCTTCTCACTTGTCTGGGCAAATAAGGCCGGTGGTGAGCATGTATCTTCATGGCGCAACCGACTTCGTGAAATCAATCGATTACGCGAGAAGTACAACCTAAAGTCCGTAGCATCAACACCAACGTCACTTCCAGGGACTGCTAATGGACCAGGCCAAAATGTTCGAGACAGCCTCAACAGTATCCGACGTTCTTCTGTGGCAAACTTTTTGACAAACGCGAGTGAGCCAACCTCACAGCGATCGTCCGTTCTCTCGACCGCTGAAACCGAGGTTGGTCCAGGCAGCTCCGAAGAAAGCATTGTAGAAACCCTTGACTTCTCAAGGTGGGCGTAAAAAGGTAATGGATGGATTCTTTTAATGGCGTTGGACAACTGGAAGGCAAAATACCACACAAAAGTTTTATTTTATTTTTTTAACTGATCTTTCTTGTAACCACTGACGCATATCACGATGGGGAGCATTGTGGGCGCATTCGTTTTCCAGGGAGTGTATGATATGCGAGATTTTTATGAAATGGTCTTCGATGCTATACAGTACTTCCAACAAAGGGAAGCGGGCATCTCATGTGTGTACATCGCGCTTATTGTCATTTCGGGCTCTTCGATGAGTGTTGTAAGATACAGCGCAAGCGAGTACATAGCTTTCGATGAATCGAACTCGTAGATGGAATAAATAACGCGTCACACAATCTCTTGTTACCAGTATATCTTTGAAACTTGTGACATTATAATACTGCCACTCCTGTAGGGATGGATGGATGGAACTTCGATTTTGATTTCGCGGCCCTTGCAAATACTCTTACCGGTTTCTGCGATAAGAATAATTAGATAGGTGGGTGGATAATACTTAATTTGGTACGTTAAGCAAGATGAGGTAGATGAAAACTGAACCTGAAATTTTTGACACGTAGGAATCTATAGATATAACTTGATATCTTGGTTTTCGGTACGCTGTGATAGAGTGTGAAGCTTACAGACTTGATCCCGACGTCGGGCTGTTGGAAAGTGATCTCAGTAGCGTGATGTGATGGTTCTGTTTAGTGAGTTTCATTTCCTAGAACATTGTGGTATGACTTGCAGTTCATGACGATCATCCGTGTCTATCTTACTTTAAAAATGGGTTGACAGTAAGATGGCTTGTCGGAACAATAACAACTACTACTTACATAGCGTCTTCTTCTGTCTTCTCCATGGTGGTGCTCTCTGTCTAGTCTGTAGACATGTCTGTACAACATATCCAGACTATGTGAGGGTTTTCCACGGTATGACTTAGCGTGCGGAGGGGTTAGAGGAGTTGTTCCTCATGGTGGAGGTGTTTAATGGAGTGGCTTGGTTATATGGAGGGGTTATGTGGTATGTGAGTTGTTAGTGGGGATTTTTGTGTCTGGGGTTAGTGATGATTATATAAAAAGTATTACTATGTAGTCTTTATATAAGCCTAGAGTCCAAGTAACCGCAGGCTCTTGTGCTGTAATCCGAGCTGGTGTGGTATTTCATCTCATCGTTGTTGCTGTCCTCTTCTTTGTCAACCTGTGATATTCATTACTTTATCCTACTTACAACATGACGTAACGTAACTTCACGCTTTAACCCATCTCCATCCCCTTCCGACAGTATGACAAACCTCGACGACAAACACATCTCTCACCACCTCCCCTCTTCCAGGGATTCACGAAGGATACGTAACATCTCAATGCCCAGATTGAAGAGACATTTCATTCTCTCTATAGCCGCAGACTTCTTGAAATCATTGAAGCTATGTGATTTTGAAAAATTAAAGACGGGTCGATTGTTGTAATTATCACCTCTCTATGCCCAGAGTTGTCACCCTATGTACTTTCATTACAAGGCATCATGCTTCATGCTCCTGAACAATCTTCCAAGACACCAACGAATCGAAAGCAAGACCGGAGAAGAGCAGAGTGCCTCTTCCACCCTCGCCATATCACTAATTCATCTTGCAGAAAGTAAAATCATTCAGACCACTTTGCAACCATCTCTTCAACTACAGTAAGACCAACGCAAAAAGCAAAACATCACCTGTGCATCTCTTACGAACACGAACCTCCAGATCTTCAACCTCGCCAAATCACACCCCCCTTTCAAAACACGTGCAGGTAGCAAAGAACTCATCCCTCTAGACCCATGCCATCATCCCAGCAACAAAGACCAACAACAAAGCGTCTCCAACATCGCGCCATCCCTCGTATGGATGGCGACCATAGTACACATCTTCCAAGACAAGAGAGCAGAATGAGAATTTTGAAGTCACCAACCTTATTTTCTCAGCCTCCGCTGCTCTCGAGATCTAAACGTGCCGGCCCGTGGATCGAATCCTATCGTAGATCACGGACCCTGCACGCATCGGCTTCCGCCCTTCCCTGGAGGCTGATCTCTGCAAGTGAGATCGGTACTATGTTGAGAAGCAGATCTGTACTATGATGTGAAGAGAGGCTGGGGAGGAAACGATAGCCTGCTCGCATGCTAGAAATGGGGACCGATGAAGGAAGACAGGACAAGAGTGATCTTTCATCGAACAAAAAAGGACTTAGTCCTCGGACAATCCGAACATAGAAATGGATTGATGTGATAAGGATGCAAAAGAAGTGGCTCAGACGTGACAGTGAGAGACATGCAGGTTCCAGACTTCTGGAGCTGAAGCAGACTTTGACTTCATTGCTATACTGTATTTTACCCCTTGACATAGTTATCAGGGAGATTCGAGAAGAGCGGGAGCCAAACAAATTTCCGAGATAAAATCCTCCGGGTATCTCTCCGCTTGGGGGATATCTCACAGTAGCTTCGCATCAATTCAACGCACAAACCAAACCGAAGATCGTTCTATCGATTTCCGGCAGCTTTGACTTCTTTCTGGATGATGAAGGTAAAGTAAATTTGTAGTTCCTGTATCGACGGAGGCAGATCTGTAGCGGTGATCCAATTGAAGAGTAGATACTCACTCGTCTCCAGCTTCACGTTGCAAGCCATCATGCAAAGTGACGCCCGGCCGTGGGCACGGACGTGTTCACTCACTTGCGCTAGTGTGGAGGGTATGGTGTCGGGAGACTCGAGCGAATTCACGGGACTGGTGTGAATCCTAAAGGGCATCTCCAACCTGCAGAAAGAGCCATGTTCGGGTGCAAGCGTTGAGACATGTCTCTTAGATTGACCAGAAGCTCACTTTGAGGTCCCTGCTCCTGGAGCGTCTGGAGGCTGAGTGCGAACGGATCTTTGCTGCAGATGGCTATTGAAGCTTGATCTGATAACATCCAAGAATAGGGAAGTGCGCATATGCGTTCTGGAGAACCTCGTATTGCACTGCTTGACGAAACTCTCCCCCCTTTCATGAACATGAGCTCGCGGGACAGTCGATGTGAGCAGTCGACGAACACAGCCGTTCCTGAACTAAGAAGAAATCCGGCGAGATATGCAGCGTTCAGGGTCCTGTACCGGTTCGTGCCATTCTGGAGCGACCTTTCACACTATGAGATAGCCTCGAGATAGCTCTAAATACTAGCGGGGGACCTAGATTCGAAGCTTTAGACTTCACATACCAGAAAAGACGGTGCCACATAGCAACGGCATACTCCAGGGTAGAGGCATTCACGGCGACGAGAACATCTTGTAAGATGAGAAGAGGCTTGAAATTGCGTCTCAGATATCGCTCAGATGCCTGATTTGGGAAACCCGAATACCGAAGAAGCCATATCCAGACCCCGCATGTTCCGCGACGATCAGGCCTCGGCGATTGATACGAGGTAGAAGGTGAGGTGAGAACAGGGCTATGTTGATTTGCAGGACATCATAGATGGCGAAGTATGCAGCGGAACTTTTGATAGCAACCAGACTCCAAGTCTCGAAGTTCAGTATCAGATATGAGAGTCGAGCCAGGAAATTTTCCCGCCTCGTAAGAATGAGGAATGGTACCAGGCAGGACACGGCATGATGGTGAGATTGTATGGTCTGGCAAAGCCTTGTTTTGGAGAAGAGTCTCGGAAACATGTTGGAGAAGAGTCTCGGAAACATGATCGAGACGGTACTCAAGTATTCGTACAGTACTCGACTCGATGCTATCATTGACTCCTTGTCTTCCTTTCATGCGCAGAAGGTTGCCTCGAAGCGGAATATCCAACATGTGCAGTCAAAAGTCGAGTCCGTGAAGTTGCCGTGTACACAACCATAAGGCGGCGTCGTGCAAGGAGTTACACCCTCCTTCGGCACGCCCACTCCGTCGTCTTTCATCATCGACCAGGAAGTGATCCAGGGATGCCCCAGCTTTGCTAAACCTTAAAATTAGTACTGCGACGATGTGACGGGGAGGCGGAGACTTGTACAGAGTCCTGCGCGTGCGGCAGCCGACGGAGCCAGCCACCGCACTTGAAGGACGGTACGATCGACTGCCTTAAAGGGCTTAGAGAGATAGGTAAATCCTCTCATCCTTGTGTTAAAATCAACCTTATTTAATCTTTAAACATTGCTTAGCGACTAGAGGCGACAAGCCGAGATTTTGACTTGGTGTCAAAGATGTGAGAGCAAGGGGTGCTCCGTATTGGGAAGCGTGTTGGGTCGAAGACTCACGTGGTTGTGTGTCGATGCGATCAAATTGCACCCCCCTTCCAAGTCCCAAGCCCAAGTCCCAAGCCCAAGTCCCAAGTCCCAAAGGGCAGAGATGAGTCTATGCCTAAAGAGGAAGTCATTTGCGCAGGTCGGCTAAATGAGATACAGTAAATGGTGGACGCGATTTGACGCCTCGATATCCAGGCGTTATTCACGGATTGTTTCCCATCTACAGTACTGTACTGTACAGTACTGTATAGTACAACCCCACACAATCTTATCAAACGAGCTCTGTGTTGAACTTGCTTGGCAGGGTTCTTGACATTGCCATCAAGAAGTTTCCGTCCGGGTGTTGGCAAGATCGCCGTTCTCAACAGAAAGGAACGATGCCATCCGAGCGACCTGCAATGGCAATTGCCCCTGACTGGACAGTCACGTCGCGCTCAGCTGAGCTGCTCATGTAATACTGAAAAGTCTAAATGAATAATCGCTGACTGTGGTGATTGTGATTTGCTGTTTCTTGCTCTGGGCGACGAGATCTTCGGCCTAATCGTGGTCTCACTTTGCATCCCGGTGGCGATCAAGGGTGGAATAATTGCCGCCGTCGAAGGCTTTTGCTAAACATGATGAGAGAATTTGAGTTGGGGCGCGGATTGGGGGCCGCTTCATTGGCTTGGCGTACGAGAGATATTTCTCAATCGCTCCAGATCCCAGTTGCACCAGGAACCTGCAGAACGAGGGGCGATGAGAGGTGGAATCTGAAGCGCGTAAAAGGAAGAAACCGACGCGTGGACGAGCGACATTCCAGGGGGTGACTGCGTCCTTCTCACTTCGCTGATTGGCGGTCACTCGTGACTCTATACATGTATGTACTGTAATGTATCAGCAAAATGTGGTATCTTGCGATATCATCAACCTTGTCGGTCGTGGCTCGGAAATATTGATGATGTGCACACCGAAGAGACAAGAGCATTCTAGCGGGGAGATCGCCCCTAACCAACTGATCTAAACTGCCGCCCATGTTCTCGTGTCCGGTCGCATGGCATTTCGTGAGGGTCCTGATGGGATTCCCAATTCAGGGGATTTATGAGGATTTAGTGTTATCTTGGCATCTGCTCACCACTCACCACTCACCAGGCGCAGCGAGATGTCGCCTGGGACATACTCTTAGTCGGGTTCCCATAACCGTTGCGGCGGGAGAGCTACTGCGCGTGCTTTTTAGCACGCTCGCCTCCGCGACAAAGGTAGTCATCGATATTGATAGACAATCGACCTGGTATATGGGTATGATAATAACTGACATTTTTATTTCGACGTCGTCTGCGCTTGACTTCAACCCCCTCAACCGGTCCTTTGCAGCCACAGGTCGGGACAGAACCCACTTTTGAACATGCGGAGCCGGACTGCCGTGTGAGGGAGAGCCAAGGTGTTGTGTCAAAATTGTGACATCTCACGAGTCTCTGCAGAAAAAGATATGTCGCCGACCCACAATTTCTCCTCACTCCTCTTTGAAAAGAGCTTCGTTTGCCGACCAACCCGTGGATATATGGATTAGGACAATCTTGCGATTCGCTTCTCTGTACGGAGGTAAGCAGAGGTGCTTTTCGACTTTCCCATTGCCGGGGGAAAGTCGATCGTCGCTTGTAAAGAGCCAGTACTCGTACAAGATCTTTACCGCTCCTCGACTCCTCAAGTCAATAATTTGGGTCCCCTGTATGGATTGACCACCGATGATTGATGGATTTAGATGAGATGACAAAGTCTGCCGGAACCCATGGAAGGCGTCGACATGATCCTGGACGCGACCTGCAAATTGAGTGCAGATTCGAATGAGATGGCCATGTGATACTTGTTGATCGTTGGTTTTTGTGTGAGATCTTGTATGCAAGGTTGACCTTGATGACCAACGAGAAGCCATTGGAAGCAAATGTGATTTCAGCTCACAGCGTTTGTATTATCTAGACGAGGAAGTAATAAGATCCGTATGCATTGGAACCCAGGAATGAGGTAGAATAGCCTTGCAACGGCTCGAAGTAGAAGGTGGCTGGTCATCTCCAGCCGCAAGACTTCCAGAAGCCGGCAACATGGCACAGCCAATTTTCTGTCCTGGTCTTGATTGGCAGTACGGTACGCAGAGACAAAGTCATGAAAATTCGGGTGTCGTTCGACATATTTGCTTGTGCTAGCGTCGCGTGCATAGAACATGGCATTTTCCACATGTTGCTCGTTTACAACTGATATGTGACTCAATCGTGAAGTGCGCTGGCACCCGATCATGATAGAAGGAAGACCTCAGGAGTGTTCGTATTGTTGACATTTGGATGAGGGTTAGATCGGCATCCTCACAGGTTGATTTGGTTGCTTGCTTTTCTGTCCCCAATGATCGCCCATCGCCCCATCGCCTATCGCCAATTGATTTCTCTCAGCCTGCAAGCACCTCGTTTCGTCGGTCAGCTCAGCCGGCCAAGAAACTCAAAATATATGCATACTGATGCCTGCATGCACGATTGTTGAGATGTCTGGTACGGGCAACGCTGTGTGCAACGCGCAGAATTTCGTCATCTTAACTGTCGAACTCGCTAGGCTTCGCTGCCCCTCGATTGCCGGATTGTATTCGGAGCTGGAAGCTGATTCATTGCTCTTCTATTTCCATATGCGACTGCAGTTCAGCACAACGATGTCCCGCATGCTCATGACTATGACCAGCCGTCCCTGACTCGAGGCAACAATGAGAAGAGGAGGTATCTCTTTGAGGCACGAGTTGTGATTTGTTGGAGTTTAGAAGCGCTTTCCCTGCTTCTGCACGCCGCCATTCATAGGCTTCCAGTACGGAGATATGCGCATCACGCCACCTAACTCGTTTTGATCGTGGGACCCAGAGTAAGCATGTTGTGTTGAATGTGGATGTGGAAGTGGATGTGGAAGTGGATGTGGATGTGGATGTGTGTGTTTGTGTGTGTTTGTGTGTGTGTGTGGAGTGAGTGGCAACCTGTGGAGAGGATGTCTGGTCTGCATCAATTTACGTCCAACTGTCCAACTCATCATTCTTTGTGACAGCATCCTGGACGGAGGGTTGAAATCCTGCATCCTGAGTGTTGTCCGAGTTGTCCGAGGACCAATCCAGAAGAAATGCCACCCAAGCTTGAGATGCATGCCCAAGAGATACTGCAATGAGAGCTGTTACTATATGCCATGTCCCAGTCATGACGTCCGCTAGAACACTTTCTCGTCGTCTAGAGTCCTTCTTCGTCGACGGCCACCATCGTCGGCACTGCAGGAAGATCTTGGGATGTGTACAGGTCAGCGCTTCATTAACGTCCAGCTCATCCTGTTCACAGCATCGCCAATCATGTATGGCGGATATGTGATGAGAGAAGAAAACTGCGTCTTTCCTCGGTTGTTCGTGCTTAGAAATCCTCTGGAGGTTGACACCGCTGCCAGAGTCTCTGATGTTGCACACACGAGTTGTTAGTGATACAAAATGCGCGGAAAACATGCATCTCCCACGGGGCCACAGCACGATGAAGAGCTAGCAATGGCACTAGCTGCTGCACTAGCAGTTACACGAACAGTGACACTAGCGATAACACTAGCAATAACACTAGCAATAACGCTAGCAAGAGCACTAGTAATAACACTAGCAAGAGCATGTGCATTGGTGGCTGTAGCCCAATCACGGTGCTTGACGGCCGATACTAACGATGAAGCGCGCGATTATGTCGTTGGTGCTCAAGATAGACGCTCGCGAGCCACTACTGTCTTGAGGATCATGATCCTGCTCCTGCTCCTGAATCCTTAGCCCTAAGCTAGACCGCTAGTGCAGTGCCTCCAGATCATAGCTTCGATGTCTTTCCCACACTCTGGGTCGGTAAACAAGCGTTGCCCCAACTTCCAGCCCCAACTTCCAACACCACCATCAAGCCCCCGGACGAGACGAGCAGGGTTGGCAGTCTCCTGGTGACCTTTTTCATTTGTACTGTAACCAATGTTCGGAGAAGAATGATACGTGTATTCTTGCTCCTTAGAGAGATGGATTCAGCTGGGATAGAGGGAAAGCCTCGTGTCGAAGTGGATGAGGACACTCGGAAACACAGATTCTCTTTGGTGCTGTCTTCGGAAGAAAACGCAGCAGTTTCTGGCAGTGAGTTCAATCCGTGTGGTGTATTCCGGACGGAGGTACTGTACGTAGGGAACAGGGAGGGCAACGAGAAGATTCAAGGTTGATTGTCCGCTTGACCAATACTAATCACGGACTGCCAGCCACCTTCCAGGATCTGCCCGAGGCTCACCGTTCCTCTCGTCTGTGGACAGTGTGGACAGGGTGGACAGGGTGGACAGTGTGAAGTGGCCTTCGGTCGCACGCTCCCTCGCTCAAGTTCACCTCTTGGTCCCCCCCAGCCCGCCCTCGCAGATTTATTTCAACGCTAGTCGGCGATTGAGTTAGCTTCCTTCATCTATTCCATCTTCGACATCATCACTTCGCATCTACGATTTCTGCCGTTGAGAGATCCCTCTCCCACACTCAGGCTTCCCAACGCCAGTCTTTGTGTCGACCGTCTCATCCGGTGTGCCCCTGCGCCACGGTACTGCATACCAGACTATCCTCTTTGTTTTGCTTTCTTGACTGACATTCTGCGTGCAAAGACATTTCTGCAGGGCTCTCTCTATTACGGTCTGAAGACTTGGGAGAAAAAGAGGAAAGGAGAATAATCGCATCAAACCGAATCCCTCGAAGGACGTGACCTGCCTAAGCCCATTTCTATCCAGTACCATAGTGTAGAATATCACTCTTCTTCAAGGGTGTCTGCGACAGAGTGAGATATCTCCCTAAAGAAAACCGGCACCTCTCCAGCGCAGACAAGCAATCGCACCACGCAGATCGCGTCCAGTTTAACCTGCTGGTTCCTGTCTACTACAGCCTTCGAGTCAAACGGAGACTGCTCCCTCGACCTACACGACCCTCTTTCGCGCCGTCACCCTCTCCCACACACCCCTTCCTGCCCTTGTTGCGCGAGCTATTCGAACCACTGCGACCAAGTGCCAGACCGTGCTGCAGTTCAAGCATATACCTTTGAAATAAAGATCGGACGGGCAGCAGACATCGTTGGAAACGGTAACGCTTGCGCGTAGCAAAGTGCTCCTTCAGACGACAGCTTCCGCGCCCATAATAGTAAATCTGGAGAAGTCGCGACACCAGTCTAAACTCGAACTTCACCAACAACCTCCCGCGCACACCAAAAGCACCGCGCAAATACCACACTCATCATCCTCTCTTCGTCCTCCGGGCAGAACACGGGTCTGCGAGAGACTTTGTCATCACCTTCCTCTTTCGAACGCAGCAAACCTGGCTGCAGTTCATTTCGGAATCGAAATAGAGTTTGCCGCTACCAGTTGCATTTGGTTCTCGACCCTCGAATTTCATCATCGAATTCTCAACAGGAAACTCTGGAATTTGCATCCGGAATCTCAAATTGCGGTGTCTCCAATCAAACAGCGACATTAAGCTCCACCTGCATACAAAAGCCACCGCGCAAGAGCAGGATCTACCTGGATCCGCAGCCAGATCCAGATCTTAGTGGACAATCCGGTCGGCCCAACATACCGTTCTTCCATAGGGATTAAGGTGTTACGCAGTTGGTGGCAGATAGTCTCAGCGCTAGGCCACTAGGTTTCGCGGCATTTTGCAAGCTGCTCATCACGAACCTTGGAAGTGACCAGGGGGCTCTGCTGTGGAGAGTTGAAATTGACGTGAATTTGCGCGAGAAGAAAAGCTGTATTGTCGTCGTATCGAGGCTGTCTCGTTGTCTAGTCTTAGAAAGCACTAAAGCGAGAGGGAACAGATTTCGAGCCCGCCTTCTGTACTCCGTCACCGAGTTAGAGAGCGAAGGCGCGACCCAGCAGACATTAGACTTCCAAAATAGCTCTAGGGTCGACAGTACTGCGGAGGAACATTGGACAGTGAGCACCGGTGATAGCTCCGGAACGATAACAAGGGGAGACAGAGGAAACTTGCGAGACCCTTCCTCCATTAACCTTTTGGTCTCTTGGAGGCTTGTTGAAGAACTGCCAGTGGTCGTAGTGGTCCTTCTTACCGGGTCATACACCTACAGCTCATTGAGTTTGGATAACCAGTTCGCTTGCACTGCAAACTTGCAGACAGACTCGCAGAACCTTGTTCTCGAGATAGACTTCGAGACATTTTCTTGGTCCTTCAGGCCATAGGAAGTGAAGTGATTGTGCGCCCCTCCATCATTGGGATCCGCAGACAGACGGACAGATAGACAGACAGACAGACAGACAGACAGACAGACAGACAGACAGACAGACAGACAGACAGACAGACAGACAGCCAGACAGCCCTCACTCTTTGCTACGCCCACACTTGCGCTTCTTGCAAAGTGAATTGAAGCCACTGCACCGTGCTTCCGCGGCTGTCGTCTTGAGGATCCGTACCGTATTTGCAGAGTGCATTGCACATTTCTCGACAATAATTGCAGTCTTGCAGAGAGTATAAAGGATCCATATCCTTGCCACTCTCCCGCTTTTACGACGCAATTGTGGACGTGTGGAGACTCGTGAATTTCAGAGTTTGAGTATAAAGTGGAGAGGAAGAGAGCGCTTGAGAGCTTGGGAGAAGCAAGAGGACAGGGGTAAAAGGGCAGAAAGGCACAAGAGTGGAGTTTCACGACTGCAAAGAGCGCGATCTTTTTGGGCGGTGCGGTCATCAAAGTGGGTTTAAAGAGGCGCTCGCTCCACCCTCATCCATTCCACTAAGGCGGCTTCGAGTCAAGCGCAGCCCTCAAAAAGACCCCACGGTCGCTCGGTCCCAAGATTTCCCCAAGCACCAGACGCAAAGACGTAAAGACGCAAGTCGCAGACGCAAGTCGCAGACCACCATCTTGTTCGTCCTAACCTCTCTCGGGCAAACAACCACTTACACTTCTGCTGCACACTGCATCACCCTTCTCTTTGCTCACTCGCCTCGACTGGTGCACGCACGACTGCATTGTTTGGTTTCCGCACAGATCGAGCAGATCTAGACTAGCAAACTAGACAAGATCAAGCGAGTCTTTACGCTGTTCTATTTCCCGAAATACGGTATTCTCCACGCATTGCACGGGCTCCAAACAACTACGCGGAAGTGTGCAAGTCGAGACGCTCTTTGAGTTGTTCTGGTTGATCCTTGACTGAGGTCATTGATATCAATCGCGGCCTCGGCTCTCGAGGGGAAGAAAAAAAAAAAAAGGTTGCGTCAGGATTTTTTGCACCGTCCTTTGCCATCCATAATTCACTTCACCCTTCTTTCGCCCGCATACCTCACTCACCTTCGCCCTTCCTTACCCCAAAACGCCAAATACTTCTAGTCGACGTGCCCGCCACATCATCCTGGCTGCCGCACACTAAAGTCATCACCCATCATCGCGCAAAAGACATCCTTGCACTGCTCTCTCCGAAAAGCTCCTTGGTACAGTTAAGTACCGGTGGCGTCACGAAAATCGGTCCGTCGATCTCTGTGGGCAATCTAGCTCAACCCTCTCGACTACTTCAACGGAGCGAAACCCCTTTCGGTCTCCTCACCTCCATCTAGCCACTACTGCGATCGCCAGAAGATACTTAGTCTAATAAGACTTGCGACCGTGTCGGTGTGATCCTCAGTTTGTGGTTTCTGTTAGTCGCAACGGTCGTTCCTGTTGTGCCTGTCACTCTAAGCCGACCTCTCAAGCCGTGCCTTCTCGAGTTCCCTTCTTTCCCTCTTGGATCTAGGACCACTACCCACCCCTCTTCGAGCGCCTTCGCTCCACTTTGCTGTGAAAGGACCCGGAACTCCACGCTTGTGCGAACTACGACCTCCTCTAGATCCCCGGTGCTGTAGTATGTCCTTGGTCGCATCTCAGCAACCTTTCACCAACACCTCTTTAACTTCAATCGAAACCAACGACAACAAGCCATCGCCCGACATCAACACTACGGAAGCTACATTAAGCACCCTTCTAGGAGCTTTCACGAACGCGGAGCACAGCTCTATGGACAGAAGTGCCGCCGATTTCACGCAGTCAGGTTTGCAATCATCATATCCTCACGCGTTGACCAACGCTCAGTCTGAAGAATCATCCGCAGATACCGCGTCTGCTGCGCAATACCCCCAACAGCAAGAAGTACGATCCAACAACTACTCGGCTTCCGCAACACCCACCTCGGAATTCTACCCAACTTCAGCGCGTTCAGCGACATTTCCTGAACATCTTCAGCGCCATTATCATCCAGCCAGCAACCACAGCGGAAGCAGTGGAGGTATGGCTCAACCAACAAGTCCGTCACTACCTTTGCAAGATGGCCGCAACCATCAATCAAATCAAATCAAGTCTGACTCGGATTTACCTTTAGATCCATCAATCGCGGCCTCGAGTCCAACATATGCTACCCACAACGGTCAATATTCGCCTTACACCCCAGAGCAAAATATGCAGCACGGCTACCCCCAACAACACCCAAATAGTGCGATGTACGCTCAACCACGACCTGACTGGGCTGGCTACGCCGGTCACCCTCACATGGCAGGAGGATACGCCGTGAGCGGTGCCCAAACACCAACCTCGGCGGCTTCAGCGGGTGCGCGTCCAGGCCAGGTAAGCAAAAGATTCAAGACACACCCCACGCGCAACCCCTTTTACATTACGGGAGAGTCCAACGCGGGCTCGCGATATGAAGCTGTAATTCAATATTATTCTGCTTTTGACGCGATAATTTTCATTGAAACAATATTCGAAAGCGCGTTGTGGGGGAAGGGGCGGGGAGGGGAAGTGAACGCCAAGCCCTAACGGTAGAACCACGAAAATAAGAATTTCAGAAAACTGACATTACGCGTTGCGCAGGTTTACTCTTTCGTCCCAATCCCAGGTGCGCAGCAACACAAACGCCCCCGACGCCGATATGAGGAAATTGAACGTATGTATAAATGTGGATGGAACGGTTGCGAAAAGGCCTATGGCACACTGAATCACCTGAATGCTCACGTCACCATGCAATCGCACGGCCAAAAGCGAACACCTGAAGGTACGTTTATCCAAACTTTGGAATTTCTTTTGTTCATACCTCTGGCACCACATCGCAGGCTCAGCATTTGCTGGGCCCGTGGCTTCATTTGACACGTTGCGCAAGCGCTTGGTCTGTGTCGCGACCTCTTTTCGTGATGTTGTGTAGGACGATGATCTGATGTTCAAAAACTTTTGGTCTCGACGTTTTAATCTATTGCGCTTGCGAATTATCCGAAAGACTAGTCTGTCATTCGTCCTGTGTGAATATTCTCCGTTGGCGTCCAGACTAGTCTCGCATTGGGACTAGGGATCTCTTCGCCCAGTTCAGAACTAGCATGGATCATGCCAACTGGCCATGTTCATGTAACACAAACGCTAACAGCATCTTCAATAGAATTCAAGGAGATCCGCAAGGAGTGGAAGGCTCGCAAGAAGGAGGAGGAGAACCAACGCAAGGCAGACGAGGAACGAGCTAGAGCTCAGGCTGTCGGTGGAATGGCCCCTGGTGAGGGTCAACCACCAGGCGAAGGTGCACCAGCTCCAGGTTATCAACAGCCCGGTCGCTCTGTTCAGCTTCCCCCTATCGGATACCAACCAGGTGCCCATGTCCCCAACCAATACCAAGCACAACCTTCTGGAAATGTTCAACAGCTTGCGGATTACGGTGGCAATCAAATTCAATATTCTGGCTACCCAGCTTCGCCTTATGGCCAACCAGCAGCAGGTCAGATGTACAGTCAACGTCATTACACCCTCAAGCCCCTTCCATTAGATTCTACTACTGACACTGCGTGCAGATAGCCAAGGAGGTCCTCAACCCAAGTATGAGCATTAAACATGGCAACATCTCCCGATGTTTTCCAGGACCTTGGTAATATTATCGAAGGATCATGTCACTTATGCTTTGTTGTCTTTACGGCTGCGCTCTTGTACCATATGGGATCCCTGATTGCATTTTCCCGGTGTCAATAATATGTCTTTCCTCTGTTCTTAGACATCCATCCTCGACCATGTTCGGCAACGAAAACGACTTGCACGGCTTGACGACTCTTTCAACTTCACGGTGTCTTTTCGATTTGGAGCAGGATTCAGGGGAGGCAGCAGTTGCATTATCTGACTTCTGTCATGCGGCGTACGGTCTTCAAGTCGGTACTACCTGGAGGGTCTTGTGGTTTTATCAGATTGTTTGATAGATGCACTTTCCGCATTCGTCGCAATTTGGCTTTTAGGCCATCGCACGGCATTACCCACCCACTCGGCATCATTGGATTCCTTGGATCGCCTTGCACTTTACTTTTTACAGCATGGTCTGGATTGTTGGAGCTACTGTCGTCTTGACAGTTTCACCATAATCGTGTCGCGCAAAATTTCTACTGGCAACGTACACGGAGGTCACATTAGTTTTTACGTTTTTCTTTTCTTTTCGACGGTATGTTTACTGGACGGTGGAGAAACATTTGGTTGCTGCTTCAGTGCGGGGACGGATAATCTTTCATGGATGAATGGGGAGGAATGGAGGGAAATGGTGGTGGTCAATGAAAAGATCATGCCACAGCGAGGGCGAGGAGGGTGATACTGCAGCATGTGAGCTTACTCGTCCCGTCGCGCCAGACATGCCGCTTTGTCTTTTTGACTTGATGTTGATCTGGCCTCTTCTGTGATCCAGCAAATGCAAATAGGATAAATTAAAAAGGTCTCTTGAACGTTGTGTATACTGATGCGCGTTGTGAATGTGATGTTGAACTTGCCTTAGCAGTATGAGACGTGACTTGAATTGAGTTGGTTTTTGGCTCTAAACCAAAACCAGCCCATCGAATTCAGCCAATTCAAACCGATCGTTGGTTAAGTTAGATATGGATTAGGTTTGAAATCATATGGGTAAGCTGTGCTCGCACTGGCTGCGTGGTTTATTCGTCGGAGTGTATTACGAGAGCGGCTATGGGACTTAAGGATGTAGAGAAGAGGGTGGGAAGTTAGTGATTTATATTGACGGGATTCTTGGTTTTATGAGAGGGGAAAGACCGAGGTGACTCGTAAGGGCGAGCGGCAATCCTCAACATCCACCTTAATACTCGATTAAGACGGTTCTAAAATTTGATGCATCTCTTATATGAATCTTGGCGGGGGCGGGGATGATTGCTGCAGAGGAGGTAAGGTTTGAGAGTGTGTGTAGAACTATATGTGAATCCATGGTGGTTTTAGATGGTTGAGGGATTTCTACTTCGTCTGAATAGGGTTCATCAATGTCGAAGAACATGATAAGCGTCACTATATTTTGTGCTCTGACGCTCTTCATTGTGGGAGCTCGTCTCGTTGGGAATTACAGAGGAGGGGGAATTCTATGAGGATGGACGTTTAAATATGTCAGATGAAAATTGTCGAGATTGTTTGCTTGCGGGGGTAGGGGAAGAGGGCTGGTAGAGGAGATTGAGAGTAGGGGGCAAGACACATGTGAATGTAGGTTGCTTTTGGTGTGTGTTTGGGATGTGGGGGGTGAAAGGGGAGAGGTTTTATAGAGGTTGGGTGAACGAGATAGAAGAAAGCTTGGAGTGTTTAATATTGATGGTTTGCTTATTGCTTCTAGATGACTTGCTGTCTTAGATGTTTACGGATGTTTAATTATGGTATCAGTTATATTGTGAGGTCTCTGTGATGTTGATATAGCTGTTGGACGAGGCGCGAGGAGAAGCGAGATTTCTGTTGCAGGCTGTTTATATAGCTAAATGCATGAGCGAAACAGGTCACAGGGATTAGGATTGGGTATGATTTACATCTAACTCTGATCGTCACTCGAATCATCTGTATCCTCATCGCTGGCATCTTCAATCTTCCTCTCGAAGAGTTGCGCCCTCTTTCGTCGCTCGACTGCTCTCTCCAGCTCTGACCCGAGGGTTTGGTTCTGGTCGAAGAGTCTATCGAAGCCTGTGACATCGCCAATCTTGCCAAACATGGCTTTCAACCATGCAATGGTCCAGGCACGAAGACCGCGATGGAATGCCAGGAGGAAGGATAGAGCTATCACAAAGGAGGAGATGGGGACTGGGAGGATGTTGGCAGGGTTGCCCTGGTGTTGGATATGTGAACTTACAGATATAGGCTAGAGAGATACCGATTGCCATCTGGACGTCGGCAACTTGAAGTAGGGAGAATATTGCAGCAAGAGATGAGAGTGGAAGCTGTGAGGTTAGTCATCGGGGTTCCTTGAAGCTCTGGAGGGAGGCTTACGAATACAATAGTCACAACCGTGAACAGCATGATAGAGTAGCCTTGTTGGGTTGTCTCTTCCGCTTGTCGCGATGCTTCCTCCGCGGAGAGCCGAGCAGATCGAGCTTCGGACATATTTGCATGCTTCTGCTTGAGGTTGAGGAGATCAATGATCTGTCGGCCATTCAGTATCAAAGGGGTTTAAGTGGACGAGCAGAGGACTCTTACAGCTTTGTAAGCTTGATCTGCGGTGTCGTACAAATCTGAGATCATTTTCGTTCGTTCCTTGGAAGTTGCCACCAGCTTTTCGGTGTTTGAGACTTGACGCGGCGATCGATGAAGCAACTTTGTTGGTTCTTCAGCATGCTGCTCTCCTTGGGCGAGCACCACAGGCGGCAAAGGAGGGTTCGGGAAGTCGCTGAACTCCTTCAGTATATTGCTTTGCTCTGTGTCGATATATGCTATGATTGTTAATTCGTCCATGATATCCTTGATTTCGCGCAATATCTTGGTCTCTTTGGTGATGTTCAGCAAGCTTCCCAGCAGCTTGCCTTGATGTTCTCGACTCCTGGAAACGTCTACTTTGTTTCCTTCGTTAGCGGCGTCTCTTTCCGCCTTGTATAACTTTTGTAAGAATCTAGAGCTCTTCAGGAAGAGTTTGAAGAGCTCTGTTTGCTTGTCCATCTACACAAGTCAGCCGATTGAGTCCGAAACTGGAAAGAAATCAGCTTACAATGTTACCAATTGACCGTTGAAAAGCCTCGTTAACTTCCGCTCTATTCTGGATCCCTCCTCGAAGAACCACGCTACTAGCACAGCTGTCCATTATCATGACTGCTAAATCATAACCTTTCTCGATACTCTCCAGATTTTTCTCCTGGGAGAGCCAATTGTTGATTTGTGAAGAAATTCGATCGTCAGCATTGTTGAGCCCTTGCCTTTCTTTGCCAAGCCCGTCAGGGTGTTCGGGTTCTGGAAAGCAGGATATGACAATATCTTGAACACATATTAGGACAACTGTAACTTGATACCTGTTGGGAACTACTGACCCTTGTTGATGACACAGCCAGCATTGATCAACCATAATCATTGAAGGTCCATCTGCAGGCCTTTTCACGTCTCTTGTATACCTGAAAACTACCTGATCATCATCTCGAGCTCGAGTGTCCAGTCTCGTATAATAAGCTTGATCAAGTGTTCGGCGGGGATGAATAGGTACAGTTAGCTTCTCTGGATCCAAATACATTCTCAAGAGCTTTTCGTACACCGAACACGGTAAATTCATGACCTCAAAAATGTTTAGTTTGTCTTGACTTAATTGTGATTGCGTGATGTCCTCGATGACTGCACGTGTATCTGTTTGAACAAGATATTTCTCCCATTGTAGATACGGCATCTAGGTTTCGAGGTCAGTACCATAATTTAAATCTTCCTCGAGTTTACGCCTTACAAAGATTGCAAAAGTATCTAGAACGCCTAAACTGTCGCTTGGTTGTACGGCTAGTGTTATGGGATTAGCCGAGGGTTGTGAACCATGCTAGAAATACGTACAAGTGGAGATCTCCGTGCACATTGGCGCCATGTACTTCACCTGCGATGCACTTGTATGATCACCAATTTGCTGTTCTGCACAGTACTCATCTCCTAAGACAAGGTCATTTAACAATTCCTTTCCTTGTAGATCCCCCAATCGAATCATTAAAGACTGGTTGCGAAAGTCAGCAGAGTTCGTGTTTGAGAGGATGTGGAGTATGTTCGTACATGAACCCAGCTCATGTTATTTGCTGGGAAGTGGATCCAACATACTTGATCACCACTGCCTATACACTCCTTAAGAACGTCGTTCCCACTTTGAACTGATTTATAGAGAATAGAAGTCATCGGTACTCTTTTTGATTGTATTTTAGTAGTTTCGCGATTCTTGAAAAAGATTGTTGCATATATCTCTTCCAGTAGCTGCCTCTCTGGATCCTGATTACTATCGACAGCTTGCAGTCCCGTGGACTTAATGGCGCTTCTCGAGCCAGATGACAGGACTGGACCATCTTGGATTTGAGGAACAGGAGGTTTGTTTGTGACAGCAGATTTCCTCTCCTTGGCCTTGTCTGTGTTCATATTTAGATACGCTTTCGACCGATCTGTCCACATCTTTGTAGACCCTGAAGAGAAATCCGTTGCAAAATTGGAAAGTTGCGGCGTACGCCGATTTTTCCCCTTCCTTTGCAGCTGTCCACGGTATTTCTCCCTCGATTTATTTTGCTCCTGCTGAAATTCTTGGTACTTGAAAAGCTGGATTCGACGGATTTTCGTTTGCTGTAGGCCTATGTGGTCTGAATTCCCTGTCAAACTCAAATTCTGTCCCGCTTTCTCAGGTAGAGCAGAACTAAGAGCCTGCATACTTTGCATGGATGGTGTCACCTGTACCATTTTTGGTGGCGCTATTGAAGGCCCAGCTTCTAGATCATTAGATTGTGCAGATGCTTGCGGTCTTCTCATAGTCGCAGCTGGAGAGCCAGGTAGAGCTGCTGTGAGCGAGGTTTTACCAGTACCATATTCCTCACCTCCTAATGTGGTAGCTATCCCAACAAGTGCTTCTTGCCCATGTTTAGGAAGTATGTTGGACATAATCAAGGGATAGACAGCTATTTTATGCTTGGATTGAACCGAATTGATTTGAAGAAAGTGTCGTCAGAATCAACGACGAGGCTAGCTGGAGGGCAATTCTGATAAGTATGTAGAAGCGACGAGTAGCGAGCTGAATGTTGCATCTGCAAGTCCATGGGTTTGATATTGGTTCAGGGGTGGCATATGAGCACTGGTCCAATTATCGCTTGACGATTCACGGCATTTCAAGCCATATTGGCAAAAGGAAATTAAAGATAATACAGGTGTTAGCAGTTTGTGTGGGAGGCGGCCATTTGAGCTTATGAGAAGACGTGCATCTTTGGGATGAGACGCAATTGACATAGAGTTTG
The DNA here is from genome assembly GCA_001414415.1 of Hymenoscyphus repandus. NCBI lineage: Eukaryota > Fungi > Ascomycota > Leotiomycetes > Helotiales > Helotiaceae > Hymenoscyphus > Hymenoscyphus repandus. The sequence goes on along the minus strand of LLCE01000081.1, from coordinate 42,387 downwards.
AGTGGTGCAATTGTTTTACCAAGCGACAAGACTTATGTTGAAAACTCCCTCACACAGGGCGTCGAGAAGGTCTGAATCCCAAGCTTAGCATGCCCAGAACCCCTTGTTCAAGTCCAATCTGAGAAAAAGTTTAAAGTTTCCTGCGGCTCTCCATCACTTGTCCAAATTAGTTGTCGTTGAAAGGTATATCCTTTCCACCTTAAACTCGCGTGTTGGGGAAATCCCCGCTAAGTAAACATTTCTGATTTTGTAAAATGGCCAATAATGCTCTCTTAGCTTGTACTCGAGCCATTGATACCATGTTTTCTCTCCTTTTATTTCGAAATATGAGTTCAAGGTGGAAGGGGTAGAAATTTTTATTGTGCTGTTGTCGAACTTTATTAAACTGTCATAGAATGGAGGGGATCAGACGGAGAGTGTAGGTTAGATTATGCGACTCGGTGTGGGACGTGAATATCAAGGGGGAGCTTTGGTCGGTCTGTTCGTACTGTACTCGGAAACTTTCGGTAGGACATACAATAGCAGGGCAGGAAGTGGTAGGTTTTTGTTTCTTCGAGCGCAAAACATATAGGTTTTAATTATAGAATTAGGAAACGAGTTTACACGCGCTTTTTGCCATTCCGTTTCTGACAGAGGAGTATATATTAGTGTCTCCCGAGATTCACTTTTTTGAGTAAGAACATGCGTTTTTGCTCTACATACAGCCACTCTCATAGTCGATAATATATAAAACGAGTAAAAACTTAAAACAAGGTGAGGGGAACTATTGTCTCTTCTCCTGTCTTAAGCCTTTAAATAAAAATTTGCTTCTGAAATTTTACAGATTTACCCGGTTAAAATAGACCTATAAGGATCTTAATGCCTAGGTGGCAGGGCTAGGTGTACATAGAGCCAAAACCCCTGTTCTCACTTAACCTTGCTTGAGAGAGAACTATATTAAATATCTTGCTATTTCATGGCATACACATAAACGAATATTATCCCCTCCACCCCTAGAACTAGCAAAGAACCTTGCCCACAACAGTTATCGTTAAGTTGCACTAAGTAGAGTGATCGACATACTTTCTGGTACGCGTATCCGCCAGAAAGCCTTTGCGTATGAGGCTGCTAAGGCAATTCCTGTCGGTATCTGTGAAGCACTAGACAAGTACGACCCTAGGTCAAAACTCTGCTTACACTACCCCGTGATTATCTTATATATTACAGGACAATTCGCTACAATGTCCATGCATTTTTAGGAGGATGATTTATATTCTCTTTCCTTAAATTGGGTCCTAGACTATATTCCTTAGACAATATCTAGGTATATCTAGAGTTTTGACGCACGCCCTTATCTCTAGGAAGTGGAGGAGATGGTGAGGAAAAATGACTTCAGTGAATGGCAAAATAAGATCGAGTCTCCTGGATGCAAGTGTGGAGACAGCAATGCACTTGAGACAAACCAGCTACACGAGCTCGAGCATGTTCAAGTTGATCTACAGAAAATGTTAACAATATATGTAAGGCAGCTACTACGAACATTTCGTGGATTGGATATATTTGTTGTCGGAAATATGTACATCGTTTAAAAGAAGTGAGATGTTAGAAGTAAAGTGCTGATGCTTTCACTCTACACCCTAGTGTCATCCGTCATTAAGACGTTTGGGCCGGTTCCTAGAACATAGACAAGGTTGCGTCGAGTAGTATTTAATGGACAAAGAACAAAATATTGCTGAAGATAGATCAGTAAATGAGTAAAAAGCCAAAAGTGAAGTTGTAACTCTATAACACTGCCGGAAAAAATCTACATATATTGTACTCTAGACTCTTGGGTAAACAATATGTCGCAACTAGGACGAATAATTGCCTAAGGAGAGCTAGGAGATTGATCTATTCTCATGTCCAGTCATTGATCTATCAATATACTTGTCCTTCCATATGACATATTAAAATATGGCTATGTAGAGCTAGAGGGATTACCAAAGACATAGGCGAATACTGAGCAAATATGCTGGCTTTGAAATTCCTCTGGTTGGACTATTTTCATATTTTACGCTTTAATGCGAGTTTTCTTTACTTGGCAGACCTGCTGAGCTAAGTACTTCCTCTAGCTATTGAATCAGAGGAACCAAGTGTCGATAATTTTAGATCACACAGAGAAACTATACAGTGAAGTGTTCTGGGACCATTGCACATACAGCAAACAAGTAGGGTGTAATGTTTCAGCGAAACGAAATCGAAAACAAATCGACAGCGAACATCTGACTCGTTTCCAGCAAACTCAGCCTCCTACAAGATCTCGCAGTTCTATATAGCTGCTTCAGCAAGAGCAGCAAGGGCAACTCGGGAGAACGTAAATCCTGACAGAAATCAACATTATGCAGAATCTAGCACTCGCGATTGGTCTGGGAGTAGGAGCTGTTGTACTTGTTGTGATTATCTTGGGAACAAGGATGCGCCTCGACTCCAAAAAGAGCCTTATTTCCCATCCGGAAAGTCGTGAATTACCAAAGCGTACGCACAAGGTAACAACGGCACCTAGAAATGCTGCAGAAGCGAAAGAGTGGTGGAAAAGACATAGCACGCAGCAGGCTTCACATTCTAACCTAATCCTAGGAATAGCGAGAGGTAATACAGAAAAGCAAGGAAACGCCCCAACAAACACCCAGCCAAATCCAGCTCCAGCTCTAGCCCATCCAACTATCGTAGCAAATAGAGCGAACCACGGTGACACACGAACAAATGCCCAGCAGAACGTGAGATGGGCAGATCAGGTGGAAAACCAAGGAAAAGTCGGAGGAGCAAGTGGAAACGCACAGAAAGAATATACCCTAGACAGCAGAAGCCAGCATGAAGGAGGACCTGCAAATATAGGTAAGTTGACATTTATCTTTTGTTATATGAGAGTTCATGCTAAGAATCCGCATAGCGACACCACGGGAAACCGCCGCCGCAGATCAGAGTTGTACAGAACCTACAACTGGCCTTCAGGGGCGAACTCCAAGGCCATACCGACAAAAACCAACGAGGGCTTCTCTTAATTCGCAAAATGCACCGGTGGTTCCAAGAAACGGAAACCCAAACCCACGAACGACTTCTCATCGAGCAGCAGGAGCCACTAACGCACGTTAGGCGGCACAAACATAAACAGCCAAAGCTTCAACAAAGTCTTAGGCTAGCTGGAGGCGGGTTTGAAATTTGGATTAATCTTTTAATGGTGAATTCTCCACGAGGAGGGTATAGTGACTCGACGACTTTTAGGGCTTTGCGAGAGAACGTTTCTTGGGAAAAGCAAGTAGCACGTCAATATTGCTGATGGTCTATATTATGGTGCTGCTATTGGGGTGTATTCATTAAGGGGCTTGTGACCTCATGTAGGATAGTATGTTGGCTGTTTGGCCCAATGCTGGAAGCATCGGGTAGAGTTTTTGAATTCCGTGTGGTGAGTTACATTAGTTCTGTTTTTAAGTTAGCAACTGTCTTTAATGATTAGTGGAACAACTTGCGCTGTCTTTTCCCCAAGGCATTTGACGGATTGGTCTTATCTCTCACCGCGGCACCAAGTGCCACTCGCTTGCCTTAGACGATGTGATGCGTCTTGAGTATCCTTGTGAATTATTGAATCAATAAGTAATCAATAAGTGGATGTAATATTTGGCTTTTTCAGTTCGCTGTCAATCATCGAAGTTGGTCTTGGCCACCAGTTTCTAGCATAAAACCCGGGCTCCAGTACTCCCATTCAGCACATTGCATGTCAACCCAAAGCATACTCTCGGAGACCAGATCGTCAATCGCCGTTTTGGCTCTTGCTCGAGGCCACTTCAGGTTGACCATAAGCATGGAAACAGTGACATATCCGAGGACTTGGGCGGCTTCTAAGACTGCGCTCTGGTCGATGTTGAGCTCTTTGGGCACAGAACGGATATAGAGCTTGTGACCAACAGTGAGTGTGGAATAAGATGATCCCAGGGGTTTGAGCGTGTTAACAGCACGGAGGATATCATCACTGTAAAGCATCAGGCATGTGACACACTCATTGCAAGCATGGAACTCACTCAGTGATCTCAGACGAGCCCTCCATTCGAGTGCTCGTGATTCTGTCCTTCACTTCTTTGACCCCGATAAGACCACCATTTTCTTCTCTGGAAGCGCCACAAACCTCTACGACTCTTACAGCAAGTTCGAAGTAGAAGTCGTTCACAGTTCCCCCAAGCATTTGGGCCCAGAAACTCCCCCCTCCATCTTTTCCTCCAGCACCGCTACTGCTTGCGAGAGGATCTACTCCGATGGCTGCACACATGCGTGCGAATTCGGCTCTAAAACTCGGATTTGAGCGAATGTCTTTTGCATGTGTTTGCGCAAATTGCTGGAGAAGTGAACGGAAGACAGATAGCTGAGTTGCTACAGAGGTGGAATGCGAGCTTCGAAGATTATTGCCATGAGAGGCATATTGTGCGGATGTGATTCTTGATCGATCGAAGGCAGCTAAGCCAACCCCTTTACGAGACATTTGATGAGATTTTGAACCTACAAATATGAGCTCAATGACTGAAGTAGATTTAATGTCAACCTGCCTGCGCTAGTTGATAAGGTTTAGTCTGGGGTGCTACGGAGGATCTTCGGAAGATCACATAATGTCATGTGATTTAACGAGGCTGAAAAAAGCTAGTCGCTTGTGACCGCACACTCTGAGATTTCGCGAAAGAAGAAAGAACGAAGATTTACGACAATCACGCCAACATCGAGACTCCAACAACAATCGCGAACATGGCGTCTCCAAATCAAGTAAGCTGTTTTGGAAAAAAGAAGACTGCTACGGCAGTTGCCATGTGCAAGGCAAGAGCCCACGCCCCCGAATCTCAAATCTGGAAAACTAACAAGATCGCGAAATAAAGGCCGGAAAAGGGCTCGTTAAAGTCAACGGAAAGCCACTGAACCTCGTTCAACCCGAGATCTTGCGATTCAAGGTCTATGAACCCCTCCTCATCGTCGGTCTCGAGAAATTCGCTGGTGTCGATATCCGCGTTCGGGTCACAGGTGGTGGACACACATCCCAGATCTACGCTATCCGTCAAGCCATCGCCAAGTCCCTCGTTGCCTACTACCAAAAATTCGTTGACGAGCACTCTAAGAACCTCCTTAAGCAGCAACTTGTCGCGTACGACCGAACACTGTTGGTTGCGGATAACAGACGATGTGAACCTAAGAAGTTTGGAGGTAGGTCATGCCGAAATTTAGAAATTGAAGATTATGCTAGGAGGATAAATGCTGATGAATTGTGTGATAGGTCCCGGTGCCAGAGCAAGATACCAAAAGTCTTACCGTTAAGGATGGGGTTTTTTACGGGGTTTGGCTTGGGGAATGGGTTCTGCTGTATTTGCGAGGGACAGGCTTTGCTATTTGCTGCTTGTATGGTTCCTAGGCAAATGAATGCAAAACTACTCCGACACATTTATAAGGGCCGGAAATAAAGAAACTTGAACCACCATTTCGATATCTTGAAACTTGAACGTGATTACCTCGAAATGAGGGATTGGAGATGGAGCAGCGCCCTGTCGTGTGACACAAATTGATCAGCATGTCAATCTCTGATAACAATATCCCAAAAGGCCACTAGTAATCAGCGAGACACGAGGAAAAGACATCTTTTGTCACAGTCAACGACACCACGCTAAGCATTAACAGCTAGGCCAAACCATGATGAGATTTTTGAATAGTACTGGATATGTTGATCTTACAGGCCACAACCATCTCAAAGTAGAAGTTCTTGGAAGTTGCCCCAAAGTTTTACATGGAATGTGACATACTTTAGGTATATACAGAGGGTGATTTGAATTCTAGTATAGTATGCATTACTTAAACCACATCTGCCCGCGCAAAGCCAACCGCCCCTCTGCGATATGAACACAATGGTCTGATAGGCGAATATTCCGGTTGATATCCAAGCGCACCTAGGGCTCGAAGGATTTGACATCTCACAAGAAAGTCAAGAGTTTTAACATCTATGGGCAATTACAACAGACTGCTGAACCGCTCAAATCATAGTGTTCTGAGGGACTCATCTTGAATATTACTCTTCAAGTTGAAGGAAAATAATTGATTGTGCTATTCTTGCGAAGTGTTTACCTGGTATCCCACGCCCTTTCTACCGACCAGCAGATGTACCAATACGCCAAGAAAATCCCATTCCCTTCCTCGCTCTCTTCATTTCTTAATATTCTGCAAAATTGTCTTCATCATCTCATTCCCAACCTTCGTCGCCTCCGTAAACCTCGGTTCAAAAAACCTCTGCGTACTCTGAAACCTGTCCTTCCAGCCCTCGAAATCCCCAAAAGTAACACAATCACTCCAACCCCTCGCTGCAAAGGTGAACTCCAAGTCATCAGATCTAAATGTGTCATCCTCCATCGCAATACGAATGACATCGTCAAGGAGACCTGGCTTGCGGAATAGGTATTCCGTAACGCCGAGCCAGAGGCGGAAGAGGGGTGTCGAGCAGATCATGTGGTCGTAGGGGATGATGTTGAGGCGGGACCAGCAGTCGACCATGGCGAGGAGGGAGAGGTGGTTGTTGGGGAGGGGAGTGGAGGGTTTCTTGCCAAGGGAGAAGCGGTCGAGGACGGAGTCTTGGAGGAGGAGGTCGCTGTTCCATTGTTGGTTGCCGAATACAGATGCCCCAGCCTCTTTGATACGTGTGCGGAATTCTTCTTCATGGCCACCTAGCATGAGTTTGTAGAGTTCTGTGACGGACTGTGCGTACTGCCGGATTTGCTCTTTGGCGTAGGGGTTGAGGATGGCGAGGCCGGCGTAGACGTGCCATTTTTGGGAGTATATTCGGAGGGTTAGGTTGATTTTGACGTTTTCGATCCCGCCTACGTAGCGGGCAATCTCCCAGGGGAATTGTTCATTTGCGTGCCATGCCTTGCCCATACTAAGAAATGCAGCATGGGTGACGGCTTGGGTGTCGGCGGTGATTTTGTCATGTTGAGCTGCTGAAAGATAGACATGTGTCGAGCCAAGGCAAGAAAGGACATGTTTGACCTTCTCAAAGCTTTCATCTGATGCCCGGTGCTTGATGATAACCTAACAGGAACGAATAAGCCAATGCATACTATAAGAAATCTTCACGAGGTCGACTGGGACTTACCAAAGGCTGGCCACGAGGATCGACGGCTGGGCCATGAAGAGAATGGCAAGAGACAATGTCAACATCTTCTGGTAGATGCTTCTCAAAAGCAGCGATTTCAGGGGCTTTGCAAGAAGTTTGGCCCCCGACTATGGCACCTTGCTTGGTGGCTATGACATGGTCAGTGTTGCACATCACGGCAGGGCCGGCACTCATACATGGACCATACATTGCAACGACTTTGTCAATAGAAGCAGCTTCAACATTGTAGAGAATATAGTCGCTGGCACGAGAGACAAGGTGTCCGTTGGGAAATATCTTAATTTGTTTCTATGACTACTCAGCACTTGCTGCAAGACGAGGCTATCTGTGGTGTATTTACTCGGTCTGCAAGTTCTTCCCGCAAAGCATCATACTTGTCCTCTCTGTCGCAAGCATTGACACTGTGATAACTCAATTAGCTACTGCGACCGTTGGGGGTAGCGTTGAACCTGATAATACATATTAGCTAGAGTCGCTCACAAGGATCAACAATTTAAATAAAAAATTGTGTTGTGTTCAGACAAAATAAAAATAAGGTAGCTGAGATTTTTCATCAGTGAAAATCAACCGCCAGACCTGGTACCAGAATGGTAGTCAGGCCAGCAGAGGACAATACTCGAGCCAAATGCACTCAAGTCATCATTTTAGGGAAAGGACAGAACGAAAAGGGCATAGAGCTTACCATAATCAAGGGTGCTCGGTGGCATTGAAGAATTACCTCCATCCAGCGTCGCTGAGCCGCCGAGCATACATCTTCCCCATATCACCCATCCCAATCAAGCCGATCGCAAAGTTCTCCATGGGACTATTAGAAGCCATCTTAACGATGCACCAGCGCTGTCAAATTGTTTCGAGATCAGCAGCTGCGAAGTATTCAACCGTTGAACCGCTGGAGCCTCTTAACAACAAAGCAATGAACCATTGGTGGAGTGTTGCGAAACTTCTGGGCGATGTTGTGTTTCTTGAGGATGTGAAAAAAAAGTTGAAGTTCAGGAACTCAAGTGAGTTAAAGTTCTCCTCCCGCGCTAGTGGAAGTTGACGCTAATATTAATTAGGAGTAGTCCCATCGGCGTTGAATAGACGAAAGCCGACCACACTCGAATATCACAAATTCGGACCATCAATATTTTCGCGAAACTATCTATTCTCCAGTCACCAAAACACAACTTCAAAATGCCACCAAAGAAGGCCGCACGCCCAGCGCAGGAGAACATCTCCTTGGGACCTCAAGTCAGAGATGGTTAGTAACCTTCAATGGAGCTCAACCTCCTCTGAAGATCAAGAAAATACTGACCCCGCCATAGGAGAGTTGGTTTTTGGAGTCGCCAGAATCTTCGCATCCTTCAACGATACTTTCGTCCATGTCACCGATCTCAGGTCCGTAAACCCTTGAACACAGTGGAGGAATATTGGGAGATATGCTCGCAAATTTTGTTACCAGCGGAATGGTTCATAGGCTGACTTTCTGGGTGATTCCAGTGGCCGCGAAACCATCACCCGTGTCACAGGAGGCATGAAGGTCAAGGCCGATCGTGATGAGTCCTCTCCATACGCTGCTATGTTGGCTGCTCAGGATGTTGCTACTCGATGCAAGGAATTGGGTATCAATGCTCTTCACATCAAGATCCGTGCTACTGGAGGTAAGGCACCTAAGAGGAAGGGTTCAAGAGAACAATAGCTAATGAGGACAAGGTAACGGAACCAAGACTCCAGGTCCAGGTGCTCAATCCGCTCTCCGAGCTCTTGCCCGTTCTGGAATGAAGATTGGAAGAATCGAGGATGTGACCCCAACACCATCTGACTCCACCCGCCGTAAGGGAGGTCGCCGTGGTCGTCGTCTTTAGATTACTGGTTTTATGGCTGGATTATGGCATGGTGCCTTGGTTTCACTGTGGGAATAGAACGACGCGGAGGACGGCAATAATCGCCTGGTCTCCAGAACTACTCACATGATAGCTTGTGCAGCTGCAGAAAATAAAAGGTTTTCGCAAGTATCTATTGACTCTAACGACTCAACTGTTTACAAAGTTGAGTGAACCACTACTGCCTGACTTATCTGGGTGTGCTAGGCGGTATTGTATGCCATTATTTCCGTAACTCCAATTGTGCACATGTACTCCATCCTCTATGGTGTCTATCCACCCGAACGCCATTGCAATATTCGACATGAATCATAACTCCACGTCCGTTTCATTCTACACTCTTGCCAATTCGAAGATATACCGATCTCATTAAGTCTTGCGAAACAACCACCATAATGAAAAAGGTCGGACGGACTGCATGGAAGAAGATGCGTTGCATGCACTTGCCAAAAGATCGAATGTCATACGTGTGACGACAGCAATTATGTTGCCACCCATATCATGGATCTTCGCTTCGAACCATTCTTGCCCTGACCTAAAAACACGCCAGCAGATTAGAGGACAAGATCACAAACGAATGAGACCCTTTTCCCTCCCGTTCTCGTCCAGTTCTACTACTACTGGCGCAAACTCACCTTGTTCAGCCTCGGCTTGCCAGTCAACGGGTGTCATTGGTCTATCTCCAAGCTCATTTTCCTCCAATTGACCATCATCATTTTGTTGGCGTCCACCACGAACATAATCAGATCGAAGCTCCCAGTCCCATTTCCAGAGAAATTCTTCAAGCTTTTTGAAAGCATCACCAACCGCTCTATGCTCTTTGGTGAGTTTATTACCCAACTCCAGGAACATATCATTCAGCCGCGCTTTGAAGGTTGTCATGATACGCTTCAAATTTGGGGCCAGGTCTGGTTCATAATCGAGAATGCTACCGTCAATTGCTTCGTCATCATAGATGAACTGAGCATGAACAGCGTCGATAAATTTGCGAACGAACTTCGGCAGGCGGAGGACGAGATCGTACGCGGTGAACATTGTCATGACAATGTTTGCCCATTGCTCCATGCAAGCGGCGTTTCCAAGCAGCATACCAGTCACGTAGCAGAACTGGATTTCGCTGACGATCTCGTCTGCGTCTTCATGATCACACTGCTCAACAATAATTCTGTAGATATAATTGGTCGCGTCCAAAGCTTCGAGGGTTCGAAGTCGGCCAATTGATTCTTCCGAATAGGTTCTCTTGTGTGTTGGGAAAGTGAAGTTGATGACTTCCTCCTTAGAATAATCACGGGGCAAGCTCGGCTCTCTATTGAGAGTGTGCTTGTTCTTAAAGTCATGAACGGAAGAAATTTGCCACTGGTTCCATTCTCGCTTTCCTGTAAGCTTGATTAGGTGCGTGGCTTTGATGCAAGATGACATTCGAGACCAGAATTCTGGATCCTGGGCAGCGGGTGCGATCTTGAGAGAAGAGAGCTGTGTCTTTTGTGCACCTGAGAAAGTACTATCAGTTGTGTTTGAACGCATGAAGGTGTGTAAAGTGTCGAAGAATTCTGGAAGCTCCTCCTTTTGAATGCGAACCTCCGCCTTGCTAATTTCCTCCTCAAGCACATCACTCTCCTTATCCCATCTTCGGACGTGGACTGAGCCATACTCATCAGAAGCAAGTTTGGGGACAATTATCCAGCAACCATTGCGAAGAGAGGTCATCTTTGAGCCACCCCAGATGAAATGGATACCAGCGGGAATATCCCTGATACCATTGAATGGTTCACCCTCTTTGAGAGTGAAAGCGATGGTATCGTAACCAATGATGGAGCCCCCAGGAACATCTCGAACGATGATGACATCTCCTGACTTTAGACGTTCATCTGGGACAATGCTATTTGTTGCTCGAGTGGGATCAGGAGCATGAGCTGGCGATGCTTCATGAACACGAAGTGTTCCAAGTGGATGACTTCCAACCGCGTGCACAGAACGAACTGAGCGTACCGAACGATTGGATTTAGTTGATCTCTCAGAAGATGACTTGGACAGGGAACACTTCTTAAAGGCTTCAATAATGCTACCATCCGAGTCAGAACGATCTCTGTAAGAGATATCTTCTTCCTTCGTTGTATGGTCTTGGTAAAGCACGTTGGCGATTCCTGATTGAGAAATACCGATATCGCGACTTCCCTTGGACTTGAGTGAAAGGTTTCTTGTCAAATCACCAGCTTGCTTCTTCGCTGAGGATGGATTTCTCTGTATCGTAATATTGTTTTGCATGAAAGTTGGATTATCGGTCTCCCCCATCTTGGGAGACATTGCTCTTGGTTGCAAGATTGGGGCTCCAGAAGCCGACGCGTCAGAATCCATTCTGAGATGACACTGAGAGTGTTGTTTTCCTGCTATAATGATAGCAATTCTACATCTTAATTAGAATATCCTTTAGATGTGTTGAGAATTTTACAAACCTTTTGACCTGTGGTTGTTGGGGCAAGTAAACCTGAGGTGGATTTTGGTGCGATAGATCCAAGAATTTCAAAGGTTCCTCCAGTATGAAATTAATGAGATTCGTTCGCCTATTAGTGCCGATCGGATAAGTGCCGAGCGCCGATTACAGGTTTCATTTGGGTGTAGCTCTCTTGGAAGAAGTGCCACAGAATGGGTTCATGGTAAAAGAATTCTTACTTGTGCAAAATCTCAACACAAGACTTTGCAAAGCAATATTTTGTCCAAAGGTGCTCTTTGTGAATGTTTCGGTAGTTGCAGTGATGTGGCTCCTCATGTAACCAGTATTGACCGATGTTAAGTTGCAGGTTCTTGAAGATGTCTTTACAATAAACTTTGATATCCGTGGGCAGGCAAGGTCTCAAATGAGTTTGGCGCACCCGCTACATGGCTGAAAATGATCCACAACCAGCGGCCAATCCTTGCAAGTGCTGTCTGACACGAACCCTGCATGGAAGCTCGTCCCAAGACGTTGGAACTCTTTTCGAACATCACATCTTGAAAGTCTGGGTATATCAAGCCCTCCCTCATTGGCAATGGCCCAGCCAAATGGGTCACAAAGGCCTATGTCAGGACCTCTCAATACTGGCAACAGTAATGGCCAGATTGCATTGTCAAAAACTGGTCCAAATTCTGCCGCAGGGAACGAGGAGGTCGTTTGGGATGAAGAGCATCTTGAGAAGGCAATGGCAAGGTTAAAGGAAATGCATATACAGGTTGGCTTATACATTTTTTTGTTGGTCTCATCTAGTGGCTAAGAAAGGGCAGCTTCGAAATCTTCGGACCTGCATTCCTCGACTTCTTGAACCTTTGAGTAGTGGGAAGCAACCTTCGCGTACGTTTACACTTCCTCCTCTTACATCTACGACTTCTTTGGGCTTTTGCTGAAAGAACTCCATCTTAATAGCAGAAGCTTTATTTCTCGGTTTCTCCGAATCCACACGCACAGCTAGTGAGGAGGTTCGGAAGTTTCAAGAATTAATGAGGGATGGCGAGACAAGAAAGGTGTTGGAACAAGCCAGGAAAAGTCGCATGGAAAATCCGGATAGCATTAAACCTTGGAGAGCTATGGATCATCCTGACTGGTTAAAGAGGGATACATAGCAGCTGACGCTCTGTTGCGGCTGGCCATGCGATTTTCGGAACGATACATACTACATCTAAGGGAAAGGAAGCAAACGGAGCGGATCCTATTACGCCAAAAAGAGCATATTGGTGGCGTTCTATAGATGGGGTTAGTGACTAGGAAGAGAATGGCGTTATACGATACCAGGATACATTTGGGTTGATGGAGAACACAGCCGTGGGTAACAACATACCAAGAAATACCCAAAGATCTATGTCTCACGACTAAGGGACTTTATAGAATGGTTAACATACTTGGTTATGTATGAAGCTACTCAAGCCTTTCTTAGCAGCAAGCGGAGGGTTATGGCACTTAGTCCCGAATGAAAGTACTCGTCTTAAAGCATGCCTGCCTAATACGTGTCACACTGCTCTTTCCTGACATTTCTAACATGCGGTGTCCTAAGAGGATCCTCCATAGCAACACCTCCAAAGGCAAATCGAGGCAGACATTAATGCTTGCACAAGCCACTATAAATCCTCCAGTTGAGTATTTAGGTTCCATGCTTTTGGGCCAAAAGACTGACGATATTTGAATCCTCAATTTGATCCATTAGTTCGCTCTGCCTCAATTGAAAAGTTTCTACCCATTTGATGCATTTGCCCGCATTCGTAAAGTGCTTTGTTCCCGTCCGACTCCCAAGAGGCTTGAAATGAATACTGCCAAGCACTTCGGATCTGTGCCTGACGGCGACTTGACTCAATCAAGTGAGTCATAACATAAGACGCAGTAGCATTGTATAATAAAACGACCACGGGCTGCTCTGAACACTTTCATATTGTAATTCTGCTGCTGAGCATTTGTTGTTGTTACTTGTGAAATTGGTGTTCCCAAAAACCCTAAGACCTCGCTTAGCCCCGCCATCCGTTCTCGATCTCCAACTCGATAAAAATAGTGGGACAATATTTTCAGAAATTACTCCATCGCACGAACAACAACTTACCACGCGTGGCAACTGTTCCAGGATCACAACAAACGCGGTAAACATGTCGTCACGATTCTTTGCAGGCGGCGATAGCTCGAGCGAGAGCAGCTCTGAGGAAGAGGAAGATCTTCACACCGAATCTGAAGACGAACAAAATGAAGAAGAAGAATCATCCGACGAGGAGCAAGACGAAGATGAAGACTCTGACAGCAGCGATAGCGATGGTCTAAAAGGGAAGGGTGCCAGCAAGTTCTTGAGAGACGATTCCGACTCGGATAGCGAGGACAGCAGTGACGAGGATCAACCGAAGCTCGTAAAAAGCGCAAAGGACAAGCGGCTGGATGAGTTGGAGGGCACAATCAAAGCCATCGAAAATGGGGAAAAGATCAATGATTGGGGATCGATTTCGACAGGTATAGAATTTGCGAGAATGACGTATGGCATCTGCTAATAATATGACCAGAATTCGACAAGCTCAATCGACAGGTTCTCAAGCTTGTGCAGGCTGGAAACACCCCAAAGATCTATGTCAAGGCTATCGCAGATTTGGAGGATTTCATGAATGAAACAATTGCCAAGCAGAAGGTCTCGACCAAGAAGATGAATGCAACCAATGCACGAGGCTTGAACGCCGTGAAGCAACGCATTAAGAAGAACAACAAGGACTTTCAGAAGGATATCGATACCTATAAAGCCGATAAGGATACCTTCATGTGGTCTGACGAGGAAGAGGAAGTTGTTGTTAAGCCATCAAAGCCAATCAAGAAAGAACCAGCACCCACGTTCGATGTTGACGACGATGTAGGATTTTCTACAATGGGAAAGCGTGGACGTGCACTTAAATTCACACCTGAAAGCATTCTGAAGCAGTTGAGAACGATCATGGAGTCGAGAGGAAAGAAGAACACCGACAAGACGGAACAGATCAAGATCATGGAGAACCTCTACGACGTTGCCGACACCCCATACAGACGTGTCCGAGTTCTCTTGGCTCTCATTTCCACCCGCTTCGACCTTACCACTGGTGTACAGACCTTCATGTCCCAAGATCAATGGAAAGCCGCCGAGCAGGAATTTGCAAATCTCCTCAAAGTCCTCGAAGCGAACCGAGAATTAGTCGTGGTGGAAAATGCAGAGGAATGGGAAGATGATGAGAAGCCTCCTACTGTCAACGCGGGCGAGACACTCAAGATCCCAGGAAGCATTGTTTCGTATGTTGAGAGGTTGGACGATGAGCTTACTCGTTCGCTTCAGCATATCGATCCTCACACCGCTGAATATATCGATCGACTTTCTGATGAAGGTGCTCTCTACAACAACATTGTACGAACATTACTTTACACCGAACATTTACGCCAGGATGAAAGCCTTCAGGTCTCGCAGGACAGTCTCAACCGTGTCATTATGCGAAGACTAGAACACGTTTACTTCAAGGTAAGTAATCCGCTCAGTACTTTTAAGTTAATGCTAATATTTTCATTAGCCCTCTGCAGTTGTGAAGATTCTTGAGGAGAACTGCTGGAAATCGATCCCGGAAACCTTAGAGTCCGCCATTACCCCAAGGAACAGCGTTTCCGATGCTACCGCCCTCGTCAACATTCTGTGCAACTACCTTTTCATCAACAGTGAAGGTATTATCCGTGCCCGAGCTATGCTTTGCCAAATCTACTTCCTTGCGTTGCACGACAACTACTATAAGGCCCGTGATATGATGCTCATGTCGCATTTGCAGGAGACTATCAATGCCTTCGATGTTCACAGTCAAATCTTGTTCAACAGGACTCTCGTCCAAGTTGGTCTTTGTGCTTTCCGAGCTGGTCTGGTCTACGAAGCACAAACTACTCTCCAAGAAATTTGCGGCAGTGGACGTCAAAAGGAGTTGCTTGCTCAAGGTGTTATGATTCAACGATACAACCAAGTCTCACCGGAACAAGAACGTCTCGAGAGACAACGCCAACTTCCATTTCACATGCACATCAACTTGGAGCTTTTAGAGTGTGTCTATCTCACATGCAGCATGCTTCTTGAGATCCCGCTACTTGCACAGACCGGTTCATCGCCAGACATCAAAAAGCGTGTTATCAGCAAGACTTACAGACGTATGTTAGAGTACCATGAGCGTCAGATATTCACTGGACCTCCCGAGAACACTAGAGACCACGTCATGCAGGCATCTAAGGCTCTGGCTGCTGGCGAATGGAAGAAGGCAACTGAGTTCATCCATTCCATCAAGATCTGGGAGCTTATGGCCAAGCCAGATGAAATCAAGGTTATGCTCTCAGAACAAATTCAAGAGGAAGGCCTCCGAACATATCTTTTCACCTACGCTCCTTACTACGATACCCTCTCCGTCGCCACCCTCTCCTCCATGTTCGAGCTATCTGACCGCAAGGTCGCCGCCATTGTCAGTAAGATGATCAGTCATGAGGAGCTCGCCGCTGCTCTTGACCAAGTCAGCTCGTCCATCATCTTCCGAAAGGGTGTTGAGTTGAGCAGATTGCAGAGCTTAGCACTTACCCTAAGCGACAAGGCAAGCGGTCTTATCGAAAGCAATGAACGCACTCTCGAGACCAGAACACAAGGTATGGCCAACGCTTTCGAACGCCAAGGCGGCAGAGGTGGTCGTGGCGGTCGTGGTGGAAACCGCGGAGGTGGAGGACGAGGCGGTGGCCGTGGTGGTGGATCTGGTGCCCCTCGACAAGCTGGCGGTACTCAATTCACTGGCGGTGCTCTGGGTGCTGCTGTGCGTGCTTAGATTGTTGGATGACCGGATGAGAAGATGTATTTTGCATTGGGATGGATGGATGTTTTTATGGCTGAACGAAACCGCGTCTGTCCGCTCGCCCTTCCTTCCGTCTTTGATATTTGGCAGGTAGGCAGGCGTTACATAGAGCTTTTGCTAAAAGCTGTGTCATTTTGATTGAGATGAGAATGAGAAGATAATTGAGAAAAAAACTACTTTGTAAAGCCTTGCTCTTTGCTGGCAGTGAGATTTGAAATGATATTCTCAGGGTTCGTGACACGATGCTGTAAGTCAAAAAGGCAGACATCTATGACTTCTCAATTTGGCCAACACAAATCTTTGTTGCACTTCTCAAAGCCCGCTTTCTCTTTTAAAAAAATTCCAAATCATAATTCGTACCGAACGGAACCTACAAGGTAATATAAAGGAGTGTGAAGAGATCGGATGATTGCCCGTCCCAATCCGTTGGTAGAAATTGTTGCACACCATAAGGCGCACTTTCTCTTCGCGTCTCTGTTCAAGTGGCTTAGATGATGGTTGGTACCAGATGGGACTTGCTCAACAATTTAGGGGAAATCAGGGGTGATGGGATGAGAGTCATTTCATAGATTTACATTAAGATTTTTTAGCACATGACTTTGTCCTCACAGCATAATCACAAATGCACATCTCTATTCATTTATATCATTTGGTATCTACTTAGAATATACGCCAGGAAACCCCCAGTCCAGTCCATATACATTGGTCCTTTTGGCTATATTTCAAGCCTTTCTCCTCCGCTGGTTAACGTCATAATTCGTTATAAGATCAAACACAGGTTGCTAGCTATATAGCTGCTGGTCTCGAGAACCTCGATTTATCGTACACAAAGATAGAGTGTTTATAGTTTAGAAGCACCGGCTTGGGCACGGCCGACTGTGACTTCGATGAGACCGTTGGGGCCGGATTGAGGAGCGTACACTTCGGCGTCTTTCCCGGTGTTCTTAGTGCCCTTGTGCCAGGAAAGATCTAGAGAACGGTATGTTAGAAGATCGTCTATTAGGGGGGGGGGGGGGGGGGGGGGGGGGATTAGATTCAGGACCTACCAATCTCGAAGTAATGGGAGTTTGGCAGCTTGTAGTCGACAGTTGCGACTTCTGGAACTGCCTCCAAAATGGACCCGCACATCTTGTACATGGTGTTCTGGACTGAAGGGCTGTTCTCCTCTGCGAAAGTCTTCATTGTGATTGATCGAGCTGCTTCCCAAGCAGCGTTGAATTTGGATGTTGCAGCGATAGCAGCTTCAAGAGAAGGAATGGTCTTCCATGTCCAGCCGCAGTCAATGGTTGTGCTCAGAATACGATCCCAAACTTCTGGTAGTGTGGTATATTCATCTCTAACGAAACCGTGGAATTGGGAGCCGGTGCTCTTGAGAACCAACAAGCCATTGATACCACTTCGGAGGAAGATGCCCTTGTCCCTGATAATTCGTGCTTCGACGTTGCGCGTTTCGTTGCCATCGCGGTAGAAGGAATGTGGGTGTGGCTTTCCGTCAATGGTCATACGTGTCCATCTGTGTGTAATGACCTTGACGTTCGCAGCGGTGATGTGGGAGTATCTCTGGATGAAGTGGGTGCCCAGGTAGCTCGCAAAGACCTCGGGGGTGGAGACGGGGTGTTCCTTCGCTTTGATGTAGACTGTATTCTTGATTGAGTCGGTGGCTACAACGACGCTGTTGTCTGCTTTTGTGTAGCTAGGGGGAGGTTAGCTGGTAGTTGGAAACGGGGGAGTACAAAGGTGACATACGATACTTCAATTGCGCCTTCGAGGAGGACACAGACGGTCATTTCAGTGACGGTCTGAATTCCTGTGGAGGCGTCCTTCTCAACTTTGTAGACTCGAACATTGTCCTTGCCATATCGTGCCGCTGCGATTGAGGCCATCGTGTTGTTTGTTTGTGGACGTGTTCGACAGAAAGGTCAAGCTTGAAGGAGGGGTGTTCACGGGTACAATTGTAGAAGAGAAAGGATATCAGTGGTTTAGCTAGATCAGACGAAGCTGTGTAAGTGCAAGTCAAGTGAGTTGTGTATCAATTGGTGATCTCGGGGGGGGGTCTGGACTCTTTATATCTCTCTTCCTTATCAGGACCCAACGACTGGCTCAGGCCATATATGGCAGAGCTTCATCGACAGCTCACCCGCGTTTGGAGCTTGTGAGCAAATGCAGGCGATCTGGAGCTTCGGAGCTTGCCCTCCCAATGAGCAGGGAGAAAGGTATTCGTGGCTGTAGAGATATCCCTGCGCGGCGGCGTGCTGGTGCTGGTGATCGATGAAGGTCGGAACCCGCCGAAGCCTTGAAAATCTAACACTTGCGGGAGGCGGCTATGCGGCCTTAGTTATCCAGGGGGTGCAATTAACCTGACAGAATAATTGAAAAATGTCAAGATCCCGAGAAAGAAAAGGGTTTTAAATTCTGATCTTTTGCAGGAAGTATTGAAGCTCTCATGATGTCGAGATGTTGTTGGAGATAGAAGTTGGCCGGATAGGGCCGTAAAGGAGTGGCATCGAATGATCTCTTCGTACCCCTGTCGAGGCTGAAAGTCACTCAATCAAAACCCTCAATCTAAAGACGATCATGATAACAACCCATACTTGCCTTCACAATCAAAGCTTTCTCACACTTGAGAGAAGTCTCTTGGCAATGCTGCAATAGATTCACCAAAAGAAGCACTCATGTATTTCTTGGGGAAGGTAAGGACGTTGAGTTGCCCTAGCTGTCCAAAACACTATGTTTCTTGACAGGGATGTCATATTGAGATGCATATACCTGAACCAGCTTCAAGACCGTCAATAAGCCCGCCATGGATAAGTTTCATATAGGACGAGGATGAGAAAACAATATCAAGTGATGTTGCATTCTGTCATTTTGACAGATCCAAACGCAGGGACGGTGTCTAGTCTCAATTGCTCTTTTGAAAAATCTCATCACTTCTTCAAAGAAGTTATATGCCTTTATTTCCTGGGTGGTCTTTGAAAAGCTTGGCATAAGTATCTAGACAGTTAAGTATGAAAGTATTACAATTTTGCGTACTAGACTTAGTCTCTGCAAAACAAACCACCGAAATATCATAGTAATCATTGTCCTCGCAGAGACACTTCAG
Source organism: Hymenoscyphus repandus (assembly GCA_001414415.1). Classification (NCBI taxonomy): domain Eukaryota; kingdom Fungi; phylum Ascomycota; class Leotiomycetes; order Helotiales; family Helotiaceae; genus Hymenoscyphus; species Hymenoscyphus repandus. The sequence goes on along the minus strand of LLCE01000081.1, from coordinate 22,955 downwards.
AGAGATTTTGTCTTTAAAAAAATAGATATATAATTTCTCACTGCTCCTGAAGCCATCATACGTCTTGTAGAACCTTCGGTGTTTCAAGTTCGTCGACCCTTTGAAAGCTGGCCCGTGCAGCCATGAACCTCACTGCAACCCAACCCAACCAGCAACACCAAATTAACGACTAGCACCGAGTGCTATGTATACAGCTTCTTTCGTGGTCATAACACTTGAGGTGTAATACACAACAAACTCCATTTCCCTTCGAACGAGATTGGGCGCAATTGACTTACCGCCCGTCATACATTCTCTATGCGCTACTGCACTGGCAACAGATAGACGTCAATCTTGCTTCAACTCGCCTGGGCGAACCAGGCTGCATCATCGGATCTCTGCGGGCGGCAGACAAAGCTCCCAGCACAATTCACGAGCACGCCTAAGATATTGAATAAGCCTCTAGATGTACCCAAACCCATCCCGATAATTGCAACACATATGCCACCTCCTCTCGAAGCGCGTTGACCCTACTACGTCGATGGGCAGATGGTTGGGCCACCGAGCATTCTGAGCTCGTCAGCGACGCCGACTCAGAAATCTATATATTCAACAAATTCGAGGACAAGTTCAGATCGAGATCGAGATGGCTTACAGCCATCAGCAGGTGGCAATGGCCCTCGAACCTTGGGAACCTCGGCCGTGTCCTTTGCGCCCAGAGGTTCGTCACTCAACCCTTCCCCAGCACCAGGAAGCTTCAGCTCGAATCTGCGAAGTCAGCTACCTTCGAGGGCAGGGTCGAATATGGACATGAACTATTCTGCGGTGAATTTGGACAGATTAGATGAGGATGATACTCTTCCGGATCGTACGATCTCGGCACTCCGAGAGTCGCTCAATCGAGAGATGAAGATCAAAGAGGGTAGCGAAAATATGCTCGAAGCTCTAAATGCGAAGAAAGCAAAGAACACAAAGGATCAGCGGCTGAAAGTGGAGGCAGAGTTGAATTCATCAAACCAGAAGATTAAGGACTTGAGGAATCAAATATCAGAAATGCAGCGACCAAAGATGCCTACGACGCCAACAAAATCGCGCATAGATACATTGTTCCAAAGCAACGGTCTACGCTCCCCTCCAAGTGCTGCTAAAAGTGCAACATCCGACTTCGAAGAACCAACCGAGTCACCTACATATGCATTGGCAGAAATACTCCAGGCACTTGAGGTTGAAGGGCTTACACCAGATTACTATGTGGGGCATGCAAACAATTTAGTAGAACTGTTCAAGAAATATCCAACGTTGAAATACGATTTAGTGTGGTCTATATTCGGACTGCGTATGCAAGTTATGCTACTGAGCGAGAGCAGGGAAGTTGTAGCAGCTGGTTACAGGATGACAAGATATGCAATATCCGATATAAATTCTATTCAGAAGATTCGAACTCTGAACACTGATTATCTGGTTGTGCTGTAAGTGTTCTTCGACATTTTCGTCCAATACTATGATACTAACCCTCCTTAGTTCTCTGATCAAGAAATCAAATGCTGACGTTGAACGAGAGCAAGCGCTTAAGTTCGTGCGTGCTTTTCTGGACGTAAAGGATGGTGCCCGCGAGGTCTCTAGAGCTGTTGTGAGAACTATTGCTGCAGTCGCTGAGCACATGGAAGATCGTTTGAGGTCTATCTGCATTGAAACTCTTGGTGAAATCATGGTGCGCAGTCCGTCTCTTCTGCTTGCTTCGGGGGGTCTTAGACCACTTTCAGATGCTCTCGGTGAGGGAACATATGAAGCATCCGAGAGTTTGACAGCTGCATTTCTCTTTCTCTTAGACGCACCTCAGAGAAGAAAGTACTTGCGATCCGGATATGAGCTAGAGGTTCTTTTTACCCCCTTCACAGATTCACTGTTTGCTGAAGAGGCAATACTGAAGCAAAATTCGAGATCGATAGCTTATGCCATGAAATCCTGGCCCGGTTTGATGACACTCTCGATGTACAACTTCAGAGCCGTCCGATCTCTAATTTCTAGCCTCATGTTACCCAATCCTAAGATCAGAGAAACCGTCATTGATTTATTATATCTGTTGCTTCGCATCAAATCCCCTTTTTGGGCTACCTCCTTTTTAGCTGGACGTCGACTCACTACTTATGGACGCGTTGCTAATTTGAAGACTGCCACTCCCAAAACCCCCGTCGTGGACGAGGATACTGGCGACAAAACCTTTGTCGATCACTACACAGCTCTATTGCTAGCTGCCCTGATTTCATCAGATATGCTCCCAGGACTGCTACAGGTGACGCGCGACACTGACAACATGATGCTTAAGCGAAAGACTACGCTTCTCATAGGAGAGGTTCTCAAGTTGGCAGACAATTTGCTTCCTTCAACGTGGAGCAGTAACTTGCAGCTCCTCCCTGAGTTGTTTGCTGCTGCTTCACATTTCGGAAACCAAGAACGATTCGATGCAACCGGGACCGTCTATCAGATCAGCAGTGTAAGCCGTACTCTGTACAGGTCTGGGACAAATACTGCAGGAAGTCTAGCCAATACGGGCAATAGCAGTAGCGACAATTTAGCAAGTTTGGAGGAGACTCCGAAAAGCAATCCGAATTTGACACTTGACGAGACCACGTTTCGGCAAATGCTTGTAGAAACCCAGGTTCTGTCAAGCACAAATCCGATAAAGTGGAAGTGGGAAATAATCTTGAAAATAATCGAAGGCCCTCTGTTGAATGGGAAGCGTCTAGATGAGGCCATCAAAGCTTCAAAATTCATTAAAAGGATCATGAGCTTTTATCGACCTTTCAAGTACAAGTTTGCTGAGGTCAGAAACACCAGGATCAACCAGAAATACGTTAAGGTTGGTTGCGCCCTTGTGCATACCTTGTTGCAAACAATCGAAGGAGTCAAGTATCTTTCAGACAATAAGCTGTTGAGACAGATAGCCGAGTGTCTCGCTCAATGCGATCCGGTATAGTCTTCCACAAGTCCAATCTCCACTGATACAATAACTAACTCCTTCTCAGACTAGCGGCTTGACAGCACAGTCCCCCATGTTTTCGAAAGAGCGCCTTCAGGAGACGTTATGTTCTGGGTATTTCGCAATGCTCGGAACTATGAGTGCTGATGTCAAAGGTCTTCAAATGCTTGATCGATGGCGAATCATCAATATGATGTACCATATCGTAGACCTGAAGCAGCGGCCTGACTTAATCAAAATGCTACTATCAAACTTCGACTACAGCTTACTTGGGCATCCAAGAATTCTATTGTCAAAGGCCTTAACTGCGGGCTCAAAAGAGATCCGGATTCATGCAACTAACGTGTTGAGGAGGTATTCGAGAGGCTCCCGAGCTGCCAGTGAGAGTGTGGATGCAAAGTGGGCAATTCAACTTCTCGTCACCCAACTCTACGATCCTGAGGTTGAGGTTTGCGCTACTGCAATCAAGATCCTGGAAGAAGCTTGCAACCGGCGACACTATCTTGAATACATCGTTGAGTGTCGACCAGCACTTGACCATCTTGGCGAAATCGGCGCACCACTGCTTCTGCGATTTCTCTCTACGTCCATCGGGTATCATTATCTTGATGGGCTGGATTATATCAGCAATGAAATGGACGATTGGTTTCTGGGACGCAACGACGCTTATGTAGGTGTCATCGAGGCCAGTCTAGCTCGAGCTTTTGTGGAAATGCCAGAAGAACCCTCGCGTCGGATGAGCGTTGACGAAGAGACGTTCGACATGGACGTAGACAACGAGGCTCACGTGCCACCCCATTTCTACAGGGAGTTGACGAGAACGAAAGAAGGATGTAAACTACTGAGTGATAAGGGTCATTTCGAGGAATTTGCCACGTCGATCAGAGATTACGGCATGCTTTCGGATGATGCTGAACTCATACTGAAAGTCAAAGGCTGTCTGTGGGCGGTGGGTAATGTCGGCTCAATGGAATTAGGGGCACCATTCTTGGAAGAGTCCGATGTCGTCGAGAATATCGTCAAGATTGCTGAAGAGCATGAAGTGATGAGCATGCGTGGTACGGCATTCTTCGTGCTAGGACTCATCTCTCGAAGTGTCCACGGACTCGAAATCATGTCTGAGTTTGGCTGGGACAGCAAAACAACGAGCATGGGCTCTTCGTTAGGTCTTTGCATACCGCAAGACCTGAAGAAATTATTCTCTTATGAACCGTGGAAACATGAGAAGGTTATGGATGTCTTCATGACTGATGAATATAGGGCCATTGTTATAGCGGCCAAAAAGGACGATGATCATGTCAGCAACCGTATCCTTGAGCTTATTGGCGACCTGGGCAACACCGTTCTGCAAAAACGGTGCATGACAGAGCTTATGCATATCAAATCGAAGAAAGTTCCAAACTTCAGCCAGCCAGCTCTCTTCAAAAAGGTTATGGCCTTGCTGGAATCGCATCACTTTCGACTCACGGTTCGGCGATTCGTCATCGAGCTTTTTGATCGAAGTGTACTGCGCCGAATTGTTTTCGAAGAGGATAGTGAAGATGAGAACATGGATAGTGACGGCAGTGGTAGCGAGGGCAGAACTGAACGCCAACGAAGTATCAGCGGTCCTTGAAAGGCAATAAAGTAGCGCAGCATACGACAGCGCGAACGCCAAATCAACCCCTACGGCTCCTCAATATAGGGGTAAAAGAGTATTGTCTGGATATCACGTGTATCTGTATGATTATGAAGGTCAATCGGTTTTCACACTGAGGCGTTTTATTTATCTAAGCTTTGGCATAAGTTTAGGCGGGATGGAGCCTATGGAGTTGGCGGATGGTGTGGGTGGCGTTCCTTTCCTTTATAAGCTGTGATGAGTCGAGCATGTCGCAATGGAACCTTCTGTAGGCTGTACGTACGAATTCTCATATAGGCGTAAAAACTTAGGGAGTTGGCGCTAGCGTGGGGAAGGAATCTGGTGGCAATGATGGTGGTTGAAGGCGATGAATTGAATGAAAACCCGTTTGAGAGTTCACTCCCACTTTCTGCCAAATTATGTGATTTGTGAGATAATGTTCCTACACTGAGGAGATGAGAAGTGTTGGTCTACGAATAAGTGTGTCTCGTTGACACACAGTACGTTACAACATGCGCTCGCCTATTAAGTTGTCTTTGAATGAAGGAAGTCGAGGGTTTTCGTTCACCTCAAAATGAAGTGCTGGACCATAGCGATGAGGTACTGGGCAAATTATATACACACATGTTCTCACAGAGACCTCTTAAATGTTTGCAGCAAATTTCAAGTAACCCTATAACCTTGATGATAAGATGAATGATATTTTGAGCGTCAAGTGTATTAAATTTAAAGAGAATAGGTGAAATACGTGCTATATCATGTGTGGTTGCAGGCGATATTAAGCCAATCCAATTAGAAGTGTAGGTTGTCTCGGCAAGGCCAGCCCTCGCTTCGCGATCTCTCGTAGCTAGATGAGGGGCATTGCCCCGCCCAGCTTCTCTGGTACGGAGTCTCACAATCGTTCACAGATATGGCGACGAGGTAATTCAGTCAGGGGTACCATCGAATCATAATCACTCGTGCGCGAGCTTTTCGATATTCGAAATGCCGAAACAATATTCTTACTTAGGCCTGCCCTCAGAAAATCATTTCCGCCTTCTAGAGCTGCAATCCTCCGTTGATTATGAGGCCAGGATAGAAAGCAAACTCACAATTTACCCTGTCATTGCTGCACCTGAGTACGAGTGCCTCTCGTATACCTGGGGAAATGAGGACGCAACCAAAACATTGATCGTTGGAGACAGTATTCTTCTGATACGCCCGAATCTGGAGTCAGCTCTCAGAAGGCTGCGTTTAAGAGACGAGCCTCGAATTGTGTGGGTCGATGCCATTTGCATCAATCAGTTGGATATCTCTGAACGAAGTAGTCAAGTGAACATTATGAGAGACATTTATTCAGGGGGTTCCCAGACGGTGGTATGGCTTGGGGAAGAGATAGAAAGTGACGGTTGGATGCCTCGGGCTTTTGCCTTCATTCCTCTGCTAGATATATTCATGAGAGATCCAATTGCGGCAATTGATGACCCACAAGACTTTAAGTCAAACGTTGAAGCTATAGTACAGATGGGGCGCCATTCGTGGTGGCGAAGGATCTGGATCATACAAGAAGTGGTTGTTGCGAAAAAGGTGGTTTTCTTCGCTGGTTCTCACTACCTGCTCTGGGACGTTTTGGACCATTTTTTCCACACTCTAGCGATTTGTGGCCAAACTACTCTTCACAGATTTGACGACATGGCTATAAAATTGGCATTTGAAGATATCATCGTGTTAACGAGATCCAGGGTCACTCCACTGCGCAGAATGCGAAGAAACTGGGAGAATAAGTATCCCGCCGGTCTTGTTGACATTATGCGAGAGAGATCAAGCACGGCATATGGGTCCGCGGATCCTCGAGATCAGATATACGCATTGTTAGGGGTGCTCACTGCGCCTTCGGACTATATCATTAGGCCTGATTATGGTATCTCGACGCGCGATCTGTACGTATCTGTCTTCAAAAATTGGTTATTAGATGATGGAGATCTCCGTCAACTCGCCTGGATCTCTCACATAAAAAATCTAGAGGACATTGAAGATGGTTTCCCGTCCTGGGTCCCAGATTTCAGAAATTCCAGAATGAGTCATATCTCATCCTGGAAGCTACGGAGCAAAGACTCCCTGGATAGTGATCGAGTTCTCTACGCGGCTTCTGGAAAATCCAGCCCTACACCTGTGACCCCCTCTGTCTTTAAGGAGAATGACCAAATCCTACATCTGACTGGTATCGTAGTCGACACGATCACCCTGGTTGGTGGCAAAGGGATTGTCAGGAGGCAAAACTCAATTGAAGACCTTGCTAGGAAATGGCTGAAAAGTAGTGGTGTGCAGGATGTTTACACACCTTATGTTTCCGGGGAGGAGACGGCAATACATGCATTCTGGAGGTTATTTCAACGTGATACAAATGTGTTTCTACTTCGCAGTGGTATTGGGCAGAGATTCATTCGCAGATTGACGGAGCACGAGAGAGGGAATTATGACTGGACTATTTTAGAAGAGGAGTTCAAGAGAACGGAGTATATTTATCCCACTAGTAGCCTACTCACGACAGCTAAAGGATACATTGGGCTGGCATACCATTCAGTTGAGGCAAAAGATGTGGTGTGTGTTCTGCTCGGTGGAGAAGTGCCTTACGTGCTCAGACCAGTTGGGGACGGCTACTACAAATTGCTTGGTGAATGGTAAGATCTCCTAGACAGTATGTAGCGATCTGCAGTTGACGCTCTTCACAGTTATCTCCATGGAATTATGGATGGAGAAATTATGAAGGAGACAGAGGCAGGCATGTACAAACCAGAGAGCATTCGCATCATGTAGAATGTCGGAGTGATATGCCCCACCCTTGTGAGAGCACAGGTATAAACTCTGCATATATCTTTCAGCTGTCCTAATACTCTTAGGACAATAAGCTTAATTCCTAGAAGGGCATTTATATAATTTCTTATAAAGTACTTGAGGAATTAATGGGGTCAACTTTAGGGTCTACATAGATCTTTCACCTGTATTCTTACGATGTTCAGAAGTACACATAAAATGTGATAATGTACTTAGGATTAAACGGCATTAAAATGCCTAATCAGGGCTCAATAGATTCCGGATGATTTCCTTATAGTACGTTCTGATTGTCGAGTGTCTCGACGCTTCTGCTACCATCAAGGTTGCAAGAACTGTTGGAAAGCTCGTCGTTACATCAGGACCTTAGGCAAGTCCCTCACGACCCATTATCTGGTATTGCCCTTGGGTGAAGATCTTTGCAATATTATTCTATTATATGTAAAACATTCACTTAGATATCCTAGGTATTGAAGGACATTGTACTAAATTGTCCTTGATACTCTCAGTCAATGAAAAACTCAATTTATTGGCTGGCGTAGACAGAGAAACTTCTCAAGATCTTACGCACTATCGTGGAGGGATAAATCAAGTTGCCTCAGCATACTTAACACATTATGCATGTATATTAAACTACGTTCCCTCAACTGAAGGGGTACAAATAATGAATCCATGAAATTCTATCTACACGATCAGGTAGAATAAAAATGTGATGCTCAAATACGTTTCCTTACCATTGCCCGTCTTAGAATTCTAAACTTGTAGGGGGAGACGATTCTGAGTGAGTATCCCTTCTAGCTGAGAGCCTGAGAAAGGGAACACATATTAATCTAGTCAGCCAACATAAAAATATTGACCGGAGTGAAAAGGCTCGCGAGCAATCCAGTTGCCCTATTTTGGCTTTCTCTAGAATGACTATTCAAAATAACTCAGGTAATATTGTAGAAAACTACAACGCTCCGCTAGAACCATTAGTCCTTGTATGTGATTATACTCAACTCCTTTCAGAGAGTCACTTTTAATGTCTAGTGGCTGATGAGAACATTCGATCTGATTTTTCCCCCTTTCCCTGTCAGCCAAAAACATAGAATCTCAGGGCACCTTGTTTATCGTCAAGTTGTTGGGGCTGGGCATTTTAATTTGTATTAGAATCAAGTAATAGACAACATATTCCGACTTTTCTTTACCTCTGTTCTTTCAAACTTGTCGCCCAGCGAACGCCAATAGACTAATTTTGTATTCACCTCAGCTGCGCAATATTATCAAAAGAGACCTCTACTAGTAGAGTAATATATCACAATGAACTTCACTCGAGTAGCCAGCATAGTTTGCTTAATTACATCCTTAAAAGGTAATATTGAGATGCAGAATTCCAGTTTTGTAGTCAACCCTTTTTCCAATTCGGAAGCCGAACCTATCATTCCACGAAAGCGTGAACTAGATTCAAAGGTTATAGAGGGGGAGAGGGGGGTTCAGTGTAGAGCATCGGAAATCATTCAGTTCGTGTGCCTCACGATAACTTTATATGCATTATAAAATTCAATATCTACTCTAGACTCAGGTCAAGAAGATACATCGACTCCCCTTCAAAGAATATATCTTCTCCGGAAGCCCTGAACATTCATCAAATAGAATAAGAGCATTTTACTAAAAGGACGAGCAAACCCCGTTAACATCACAGAATACATCAATAGAATTCGGGTCTTCAATTCGACACAACACTGAGTCGATTTGGTGTTGCCCTTGGGGGAAGTCAATAATCCTAGTGCCATCACCATTATCAAACCCAATGAGTGCTTGCACACAGAATGACCCAGATATTGTTTTTATGCCAAAGCAGCATTTTGCATCAGCCATCATGTCCGCGACCGTTGCCGCGTTGAACAACTTCACCATCTCAATCATAGTGCTTGAGTCTGAAGCAAGGGGTTGTTGAGTCACGTCGAATAACGTGGCGATGTTGACTTGGAATTGTCTTGCTTTTCGCAGGAGTGCTGAATTTGTCGGTAAGTCTCACCGTGGTGTGTTTTAAGGGTATTTCGTGGAAGTATCTTACGAGTGAAATCTGTTATGTTTTGGAAGCTCAGATTACTTGGGGTATCCTTGAATTGCGTTGCGCGACATCCTCTGGTAACAGGGAAAACTTGAGGAGTCGAATGGCCGTCTTCTTCGAGGAACGTGAAGAGCATGTGAGGTACGACACAATCACGAAATGCATCGCCTTCTTGAAAGTTCGGGAGAGCCGATGTGGAAGAAAGAATAAAAGCCAATGTAACTGAAAGTGCTACCCAAGCTGTATGCATTTTGTCGGGTTCGAAATTGGGTATCTTAATGTAGGAATCGTAGTAGGAAAGGTATGTTTAGGTGACAATATATGAAATAAACAGGGAAGTGAATCGAAGGAAAGTATTGGGAAGTCGAGTTTGATGGAAGGAAGAAGGAAAGTCTTCTTCCAAATATCACCATTTTATCACCCTTTGACTGCTCCTAACCAACAGTACGCAATGCAGCTAACCACACGGAAGCTCATCTAGCACGCTAAGATGGTCTCACTAAGGCAATAGATGTTCTCTTAAGGAGCTCTAAAAATAAAGTTCCGGTCTGGCGGTACCGATGCCAGCCCACAACAAGTCTTAGCCACACCTATTTCTAGATGCGAAGAAACCAACATCCAACATCGAACATCCTCACAGAGAGCAGACAACGCATGAAACCTCAAACATCCGAACTGTAGTTTGGCAGGCATTTTTCAGACATCAAGAGCTATAGTGTAGCTCGAAATAGCATCATTAGAGCACCAACCTAACAACCAAATACAAGTGGTTTATCCGGTCTCTTCTCACTTGCAAATTCGAATTCTTTGTGTCTATCCAAGGAGATTCAACAAAGGTCTGGATATGGGTGAGGACTGTAATTTAGGAGGTGTACTGTGAACAAGCTGTCAAAATTCCGACAGCTAACCTCGAGTATTTGTCTTTCCACGCTTCAACAGAATTATTTGAAAAGCGGCGAGCAGTTAAGCTATCAATATCAAGTATAGCTGTTCTCCTCTCATCATGCTAACAGTATAGTGCAAGCAACGTCAAAGTGTCTGATATTGTTCACGAAACCAAATTTTATGAATCTTTATTTTTGAACTCGAAGAAACGATTCACTGCTGAGAACAGGCTTTTAAGCCCTTCATCTCCGGTCAGAGGTTCGGTTTTGATGAACATTTTTAATGCAAGGAGCACAGCATCTAGGCATAGCGCCTGACATTCGAGTGACACAACCCGGTCATCAAACACTCGCACTTTAGAAGAAACTTCGACCTCATCACCACCCCTTGAGAATGGTGTTAATACGAGGCTGTACAGACAATTATGTAGCTGATACACCATTTGGCTTGCTTCCAGACCATCTAAATTTCGACAAACAAGGCTCTCTGAGGCTGAAAACAGGGCAACAAGGCAGAGAAACGAGGCGTTCACATCGCTGCCCGATAGTCGCCCTATCTTACAGACATAAAATAAAACCATTTCCACATTCCGAAAACTGGACATTGGCATCCTTCTACTATCTCAAACTTAGAAATAAGACGCGGATAACGACAATAAAACGACAGCTATGACGGACAGTGCCGCAGATTGCGTTCCGTAAGTCAATCTCCACAAGGCTGCAGACGTTAATTGATAAAGTCTACGATTATTAGACTCCAAGGCGGCCTTGATCAGAACAATATGCCCGTGATTGAAGCGCCTGCATTTGAATTTGAGTATGTCCCCATGGTATCAATTCTGTCATCTTCCAGACCGAGCATCATAACAACATAGTCTCCACAATCATAGTTGGATATCTATCACCTGAACAGGAGCCGCTGGTATCTCTTGATTGGTCGGTCAATTCATAAAGGAGGCAATATCCTTATGACCCTGCGTTATAACCAACGATCAATCACTGGTACCAGAGTAATGTTAGTGACCAGCAACATGGACCTCAATCCCAAGCCGATTGAAGGACTAACGCTTTCATATGAACAGCGGACGACGATTGCAACCCCCAAAATGTGGACCATTACGCCTTATCATTCTTGACCAAAGGACTACCTCCCTCTCCCTTGACCACTGTCAAAGGATATTCCCCAAGGACCCCTAATAATTTTGGACCAAGTCAGTACAGCCTCTAACTTCTACGTACGTCTCTTCTTTTCGATAACCGTCAGAGGAAGCCCTCTCCTTTTGACAAGCCTGGTAGGAAGCCCTTTTTTATGACAATCGTTAGAGGAGCCCTTTTTTTTGACAAGCGTGAGAAGAAGCCCTTTTCTTTTGACAATCACAGTTAGAGGAAGCCCTTTCCTTTTCACAATCGTGAGAGGAAGCCCTTTTTTTTGACAATCACAGTCAGAGGAAGCCCTTTCCTTTTGACAAGCGTGAGAGGAAGCCATTTTCTTTTGACAATCACCGTCAGAAGATGCCCTTTCCTTTTGACCTCCGTCAAAAGATGTCCCACAAAACCCTACAACGAACCGTCGGAGACGGAATGTTTGATGCAGTTACCTTGGGAATAACGCTGACGCTTTCGCCGTATTAGAAACCACCCATGGAGCCTCAGACAGCATGCGATTGGTAAGTCTGCTACCTTTGGGGCAGCGGACTCGAATGCACCCAAATAACTTGACCATACATAGGTCATTACTCTCTGCCAAAAACGAGCATAGAGGACTTAAATGGTAAACGGTAAAATCCTTATAGTAGGCTTGTTCTAACCGATCAAAGGATACATGGCATCCGCGGAATACCAAGCCTCAGTTATAACCACTTTGGAAACCGATGTCGATTTTCTCACCTGGTATGCTGCCCTTCCACTCCATGGGCATACTGTACCGTTCCCATACCATCATCCTCCGTTTCAATCTCTGGTAGACCAAGCTTCGGTGGCCGTTGAGATATTGAATCGTGTACTGATGTTTTTGGAATAGGTCCACTGATCCAGCAGCTCAAACATTCGAGGCCAATGCGATAGGTGAACAAAGAGTGAGCCATTTTCAGCCAAGATGTTGTGGATATCCTAGCTGTCCCGAAAACCAGATCTTCACTCGAAAGTCAGCATTCAAGTGAGTCTACCCTGCCGCTATTACCGAATACTGCCCCATAACACCTCATAAGATCACACATGGACAATAAGCACCTTCGACCATACGAATGCACCAGTACAAGGTGCAAGAACAAGAAATTCGGTAGCGTGGGTGATTTGAAGCGCCATCAACAAAGCACTCATGGGAAAAGAGATTTTCGTTGTTCCGTATTTGGCTGCAAACGCAACAGACAAGGCTTTGGGCGCAAAGACAATTTGAGCGAACATCTCAAGCGTGTCCACGGGTTGCAAAAGGACTCGGCTCAAGATGAACAAGCCATAGCTACAACCACTGAACATGAGTTTCAAGGAGAAGTTAGTGAAGAGGTTACTGGAGAAAGAGATGAGTGAAGCAAGCACAAATGCCTTGAATGAAAACTCCTTAAAGGCCAAGCTTCGCAAGTTCGAAGTAGAACAAGAAAGGATAGAAGGAGATATCGCTGCTGTGAAGAGGGTGCTATCTATTTTGTAGTGTCCAAGGGAGTACAGCGATATCAGAGATTTCATAGAGGATGTGTGCCTTCAGTTCCCAGAGTTTTGTATGGATAATTGGCGAGGCCAAAGAATGATTTATTCCGCTTCTCTGATCTGTTTTCATCACTTCCGAGAATTTCAGGACGATGTCAGACTCAACAATTCCCAAGGAGTATACAAATACTCAAAATCAGGAAATTCTGTCTCAAAGCTTGAAAAATATAAGACCCACTTGTAGACTTGCAGAAGGTATCCAGTCTGATTGCCTTGCAAGCTAAGGACTCTGATAGCCGAAATGCTAGTTTAGCGTCATTGCGGACGAGCATCGAGTGCTTGACAGAAGAGTATGAGGAGATTGAAGAGATCAATTGCATCCATATGATAACTCCATTTACACATACATATTCCATACAGCGCCCACTTAACCCGAACAAGGCTTGTCATCCATATGATACACGTTTCTCTTCACTCTCACGCTCCTCACGCCCATTCCCTATAACCCAACCCTCTTCTCCTCCACCGGCGGCCATTTTGCAACCATCGCCCTCCCCCCAAACCTCAAAATATTCCTCTTATATGGATGCGCCTCGCCCTCAAAAACCTTCAGCCGTCCCATTCTATCATCCCTCAACCTATTCTTTGGTAGCATCCCCGCAACTGCCTTTCGAATCACCTCCGCGCCACCTAACTTCCCCATCAACCCTTCCATATTGATCTTCCGCAAATTCCCCGGCCGCGTGTTATGTCTGTAGTAGAGCTTCTGCCACTTCTTCTTGCCGGTGGTGTGCAGGGAGGCGGCGTTGGTGACGATCACGTAGTCACCGCAGTCGGTGGATGGGTCGAAGATCGGCTTGTGCTTGCCCATGAGGAGGATGGCGATGCGGGATGCAAGGCGGCCGAGGGGAGGAGGCGTGAGGAGGGGGGAGGAGGGAGAGGGGATGGGACGGATGGTAGTCAGGGCATGGTGGGGGGTTGAGGCGGAGACGTGGTGCCAGGTGCGGGAGTAGGCTAGTTTTGTCTGCGGTTTGGGTCAGCACTACTTCTTTTTGAAGCGGCGAAGGGTAACTCACGATACCGTTCGTTTGTGACATGATAGAAGCGGCCAAAGGGCCAATTGAGATGCGGTTGCGGCGCGGGGAGGTGGTTGATGTTGTATGTATTTGCTACTTTTGGGAAGACGTGAAGTTGAAGATGTTGATGCCAAGGTATTTTTCCTTAGCTCAGGGTCCTAGACCGAGGTTCGGCCGACGAAATGATGGATTTCAAAGCGCTCCCATTCTTTTGATGCTGAGATCATTATTTTGTGCAAAAACAGACACCAAAATTTTATGAATTCAGAAGAGAATAGTCGACTCTTTTTATCAAGTTCACTTCATGATGGCGATTACAACTCCCTTTCAAGTACGTTATCAACCCTCCGATTCCGGTCGTTGCACTTCTTTTTCATCACGTGTTATACTTTGATCTAACACGTCCCATTAGACTCTCTTTGCGGTACCTATGACCTGCGAATCTTGTGTGAAGGATATTTCAGGGTCTCTCTTTCAGTTAGAAGGGATTCAGAAAGTGGATGCAAATCTCAAGGATCAATTAGTGACCATAGAGGGAACAGGTTCGTCCTCTCAGAATCATCATCATTGAGAGATCTTGGATCGGTTCAAGTGAGCGCAAGTAAAGAGTTTTCTCAAACGAGAAGTGATTCTCTAGTGTATCTTAATATCTTCTTTTGTAATGCATCGGTGCAAATATTGCTGAATTCTTCGCAATTCTCAAGACCGCTAATATGCGTGCTCATATCACCTCACTTTCGAGGTTCTATAGCATCACTAACAATGCTGACATAAATTTATGTAACTAGCTGCCCCATCATCTATCGTATCCGCAATTCAAGCAACTGGTAGAGATGCGATCCTAAGAGGCTCAGGCGGTTCGAACAGTAAGTTGTCGTGCCACCTCCCTATATGCGTCAAGCCTAGTCGCTAAGTCGCGATGCTAGGCGCTTCTGTATGCATTCTCGAAACGCACTCGGAATCGGTCTCAGACAAAGTTCGAGGTTTGGCTCGTATGGTTCAGGTTGCTCCAAATCTCACCCTCATCGATCTTACCATTCGAGGCCTATCACCAGGCAATTACTGGGCTACGATCCGAGAGACTGGAGATATCTCCCAAGGCGCAGTATCAACGCGGGGAATCTGGACTGATCCCAAGGAGGGGGCGCTTAAGCCTCGTGGATTTCTTGGGACGATAACAGTGGGGAAGAATGGAATGGGGAGTGTCTTTCTCGATAAACCTATTCATATATGGGAAATGATTGGAAGGGGAATGGTGGTGTCAAAACAGCATGAGGGGGAAGGAAATTTCGAGATGAACGACCCCGACACACTTGTGGGAGTTATCGCGAGGAGTGCGGGGGTTTGGGATAATGACAAGACTGTATGTTCTTGTTCGGGAAAGACGTTATGGGAAGAGAGGGAGGATGAAGTGAGCAAAGGAATGTTGTGAGCATATTATGGGCAGACGTGGGACGACTTGTGGTCTGCCCAGGATTTCATGGGCTGATATATGACTTCATGGACAAAAGGGGCAATCATGAAGAAGAATAAAATGTAAGCCGACCTTTCGAATTCAACTTCCCGAACGAAAATGTCTAAAACGTCCATCCTTCATGCGGGCGGAGCAAACGTCTCGAGTTTTTCCTGACGTCCTGAGTGGACCTGGATAATTGCTTGTTTGTAAAGTTGTGATGTAGCCCTAGGGACGATCAAATCCGATTTCCAAACGTGAAGAGAGAGATCCCGTCCTCCCGTCATTAGATGGTGATTAGAGCCCCACCTGTCGAATCCCAGAAGTCGAAAAGATGAGACGAAATCGGAAATGCTTGTGTTTTGTAGATCAGCTTCAGCATTATGCAAGGCGCCGGCGCGCATGTGAGGCGTGGATGCAGATTGATGGGTTGACTCCGTGCACAGCGTCCACGAACTCCTCGATAAGGGCGACCAGTGTGAGTCTACTGTGACTGGAAAGCTCCAGGACTCCAGGAGGCCGAGCAATTGGCTTGGTAGGCGTGGCTGACACCTTTTGCATTGATCGCTCAAACGGTGTTGAACAAACCTGAGGCATAAGCGAGTTTCGTCGTGGCTTCTCCAGCCTCTCCTGACACCTGCCAAGCAATTACGCACTGGGGAGCACGGCTACGATGAGCCTATTCAGTGGATTTCAAGACGTTAAGTTGGAACTTGGGAAAGCCTTGGAAAGGTTTCTTTTCTCAATGTTTAAGAATCGGGGCTAATATGCGAGATCTCCGAAGTGTTCACGGACTGAACGGGTATCTCACATGAGCGTGATGAGTCCTGCCGATATTGAACCGCTGCCATGAAGCTGCGAGATATGGGCACAGGGAAAGCTGATCTTAGTGGTCTGGAGAAGTTGACAGGCGAGCCAAGTAATGCCAATCCTGTCAAGACGGTGATGAGGCCAACGATGTTGGGAAAAGAAGCAATAATAGAACGCACCTCAAATGCGAGCAAGGAAATGGAATCAGTCAATGGGATGAATTCCGGTGAAGTCGGCGACGAATAAGGTCGGAGGCTCAATAAGACAGAGATGGCTCAGATGCGCCTTGCTGAAGATATGTATTGAGAAGGCGTGTACTGTTGGTCGTCTGCTCGCAAGCAAGCTCTACGCGCCTTGCGACGCCTCAGGTGACAGACGCGCAGAGAGCTAGTCTAGTCCAACCAATGAATATAATTATGTTGATATTGGAACACTCGCCGCCTTTTGACAATTTCCAAAAGTGAATGCACTGCTGACGGGTTCATCGTGAAGATTGATTACGTGCTGGAGTATAGCCGTTGAATTTGATGAACTTGCATGCAGAGCATGTGGCTTTCATGGGTATGGCTCCCGAACGATGGGGAAGGTTGCAGACTGCTGGGAGAGTGCGGCGGATCAGCATCGAGGAGGTGGCAGAGAGGGGTGCCCGAAGAGGGCCGAGGAGGTGGCAGAGACGGGGAGGAATTGTTGCAAACAAGATTCTTCTCAGCATAGAGAGTCTGGAGTTGATACTTTGTTGGAGATCTTGCAACACATCTAGTCGTGGGTGTATAGAAACAGAAATCACGTACGGAGTTGTGAGAGGTTGGCAAAGTTGTGATACCTGCCGAATCGAACCTGCGACTTGGGCCTGCGTAAATCCTCTTTAGCACGGCCTTCCACTTCGGTTTATAGATTGTCCATTCAAGGAAGTTGAGAAAGGCGAGAAGTCGTTTGATTTCTCCCGTTAGCGCATGTGTCTGAGACTAATAGCCTTTGCTTGAAGCAGCGACATCTCACGATGAATAACCTCATGAGCTTATTCTGCAAGAACTCGAAAGGTGCCAATGATGTCGGTCATAAGTGCACAGACAGCGAGATTGATCGCCGCAGAAGGACATGAATGGATGAAAAGGAATTACTTATCTGTACCCATAAACAGATTCGATAGTTCATCTTCTTCTTGACACTTGATCACTATCACACGGTCAAGAATAGCTACAATATTTCCACGCCTCTGGCTCGGCATTGCCTGGACTGGCCTGCTTACTATCTTATTATTGCTGCCATTATTGGATCTGAGTGCCATTGAGATTTGAGAGAAGATCTTCAAAGGGAGCGTTCCCCCGGCTTGCATGAAAAGTATCCGCGGCCGCGAGTGACAGCTTGAACGAAAGCCATCTGGACAAACAGCAACTTCCCTTCCTTTGGCCTTCCAACAATCATCAGAAGTTCAGGCCCCCGCTACCGCTTTGCTGCATCTCTGCCTCACTTGTCGATGCCCCCCCCCTGCACTATCCACTCCTGGACCATTAAGCGAATACTGAGCCCCTGTCTTTGGCTGGTGGTCCTTGGCTCTCGAGCCACCTTAGCGGACAGCTGCGACTGCCAATTCGACGTCGTGTTACGCGCTGCCCTTTCGTGCCGATTCCATAGCCAAGTCTTTTGCTCCCTCCCGCCCACTCATTTTCTCTCCCCTCCCGCACCAACACATCTCTTGCACCTCCAACCTACACCTCTACCACACCTCTACCACACCGCAACCCATCTAGCTGCGAGCCAGCGCAAATCCTCCTGGTACTCCGTACCTTACATCCTGATCCTCCCTCGTTGCACATCTTTCAATCTTTTCCATCCTTCAACAACAACCTCAAACCAAAAATAAGTTCTGAGGAGCCTCACCAACTCTCCTTACCCCTCGATATCAACCACCTCGGCAGCCACCGCAGTACTAATTCACAACCTATGCCACTAAAGTAATAGCGACAGATCCTCGCGAGACGACCTTCCATCATCAACTTACTCGACAACACTGGCAGAATTAGCAAAGGAGCATTGAGAGCAAGGACTTCTGAAGACTCGAGGTGGAATTTCAGGGCTGGATCACGGAACACCACCACATCGACGACGAGAAGTTTTGGGAGAACGAGGCACTTTCTCCGAAGTTTAACACGGCATACAGCTGGTCGCTCCCACTGCGACCAGCGATTCATTTGGCTTCTACAAGAGAAGAGGGATAATTGTTCTTTGAATCTCCACGATGTCTCTGAAACAAGTGAGTCTGGGCATCCGAAGTCCGTGGGACGAAGTGCTGATTCTCTCGACTTTAGGAAATCGAGACCTGGGTGAAGGCACTTGCCCACTACGATGGCAATGAGTTCGATGAGGCACTGAAGGAGTTTGATGGGATTTCCGACACTTCCAAAATCCTCTTCAATTGCGGTGTTATTCATGCGACTCTTGGCGAGCATGAAAAAGCGGTGCGTACAGACGAACACTCGCCCAAGCCCTTCTTGATCTAATAATATCTAGGTCGAATGTTACCAGCGAGCAGTCCGCCTTGACCAATATCTAGCCGTCGCATACTTCCAGCAGGGCGTGTCGAATTTCTTGGTTGGTGATTTTGAGGAGGCACTAGCGAATTTCAACGATACTCTACTCTACCTCCGTGGTAACAACATGATCGACTATGCACAACTTGGGCTCATGTTCAAATTGTATTCTTGCGAAGTTCTCTTCAACCGTGGGTTGTGCTATATCTACTTGCAACAGAAGGACGCAGGAATGCAAGATTTCTCCTTCGCTGTAAAGGAAAAGGTCGTCGAAGATCACAATGTCATCGATGAGGCTATCAAAGAGGAAGCAGAGGTATGATTAATGGAGCCCATTTCGATCCGGAAGCTAACTATCCTAGGGCTATACCGTCTTCTCCATCCCGGTAGGAGTTGTTTATCGACCAAATCAAGCAAAGGTCAAGAATTTGAAAACGAAGGATTATCTCGGGAAAGCACGTTTGGTTGCTGCTTCCGATCGTTCCAATGCTTTCACTGGTTTCGCTGGATCTGAAATCAAGAATGTAGGTTCGATGATTCTATTCACTGGAACTTTACTGAGTACTTTAGGCTGGAAAAGCGGATGTCAAGGACGATCGACCGACCGAGAATATCTCTTATGCCGCCTCGAATCTTGTCAAGCCTGGTCTTCAGAGCAAACGTCAACAGTCAGAACCGCCACTCAACCGAAATGTGTTCCCGCCAACACCACCACCGGAGTCCGAGAAGGGTGGGAGTGTTGCGAGTTCGGGAAGCAGTCAGATGAGCCGTGGAGCTTCTGTCAGGAATGGTCCAAAACCAATGCCAGCTAAGCTCAATATCGAGAAGGCCCGGCCAAACGAACGATACGAAATTCGTGATGATGGAAACCAAGCACCGGCAGCAAACCAAGGTCAAAGAATTGGCACCACCAGAACAGCATCCGAACCAAGAGGTCCTCCTACGAGACAGTACTCTCGAAATGAACGCCCTCAGAATCGACGACGCCAATCTGAAGAGGAGGAGGATGATTACCCAGGCGAGCTTTACGACATGTACTCCAGCGGGCGTAACAGTCGGAACCCTCCCCGACGGAAGCAGCCCCAATTCATCGAGGAAGAAGAGGAATACGCCAGCGATTACGATGATGGATCCTTTGACGAGGGCGAGTTCGAGATGGTTTCAAGCCGACCTCCGCCTAGACGCGCCCCCTCGACAGTTTCAGGAGCCAGCCGAGCACAATCAAGGCGCCCTGATATTCGCAAAATTCGAGTTAAGGTGCATTCTGAAGACGTTCGATATATCATGATTGGTGTTGCGGTTGAATTTCCAGACTTGGTAGACAGGATACGAGACAAATTTGCCCTACGAAAGCGCTTCAAGATTAAGGTCCGCGATGACGATATGCCAAATGGTGATATGATCACACTTGGCGATCAAGATGATCTGGAAATGATCATCATGGCTGTCAAATCCAACGCGAAGAAGGAACGGTTGGATATGGGGAAATTGGAGGTAAGAATCTCATGCCTTCCTCTCGAATGGAATTTTGCTAACAATCTCTAGCTTTGGGTACAAGAAGTTTGAATTATGATCATAACGAGCATTTTCTTTTCTTATTTTGGGGAACCCTTCTAGAGTCCTATTTGCATCTAAATATATACCAAGCGAGCGATCTACGCATACCTAGAAGGGGATGGAGTTTCAGTTGTTTTCAAGCTGGGTATATATAATTCGCGCTATACGTCTGCGACGGTCACTCATGTATTGGCGGCACATCCTTCCACTTTTGGAAGAAGTTTTCACGAACAAATTGGAGTAGTACTGTATAGTACTGTTCGTAGGAATAACAATTTTACCATGTCCGATATTGGTTATGCTTCCCTCGCTATGTTTCAAATTGACCGCCGCATTGATGGCCCCTCCTCGACAAGCTTTTTTCACGAGCAACTATCCAATCAACAGATTTTGCTATGGCCATTATACTACTTTCCCCTAAGCGAGGCTCTAACCTGTAAGTAAAGTTAGACTTTGCGAGCAACCACGTGACCGGTCCATAAATAGACACCAACTGGCAACCTTATTTCATCGACCAATTCACCCTCGGTCATGTCAAGTTTAAGCGCACTTGATATTGTCATTCGTAGAATCGTCCTTTCAGGCGCCTGCTGACACATTCTCATGATTATCCTTCTGCTCGAAACGGGTTATTTTAGCGGACGAAACATGGCCGTTCAGGCGCCTTTCTCGGACCCCATGATAGTCATTGGCGTGAAATATGCGTGCAGAAATTCGGTGGTTGGGTGACAGCCTCGCTCAGCCTCAAATGTTTGGTAGTGATCCCGATCACTGCCACAGCATGCAATAAGGCAGCGAAGCTTCGAAGGTATATATCAGCACAACGCGGTGAGACCAGCTCGGCCCAAGATTCTCATGGGTTCGTCAACAGCTGTTGTGTAACCACATTTGAACCATGGCCTACTTGGCAAGCCCACGGCGCGATCGTGATGAAGCATCTTTGAGTCCGTCAAGGTTGCGACTAGGGAACACGACTTATAAGTATGAACGGCTAAGCTTCAAACAGAATGAGATTCGACTCCTCAGGGTCTTACCTGGTAGACCTGGGGATAGAGTGGACTGCGAATTATTTATTGAATCCTTGGATCGAGATCGACCACGGGCTTACTCTGCGCTATCTTATACATGGGGTATCAAGGAAGATACTGCGTTAATATACGTTCATGGCCATTCATTCCCGGTCACAAAAAATTGTAAGCTCGCACTCGAACGACTGCGGCTACTTGATAGTACAGTGATTCTATGGATTGATCTTCTCTGTATCGATCAGAAAAATATCAAGGAGAGGAACCATCAGGTGCAGAAGATGATGCTTGTCTACCAGAGAGCCCGACGAATAAATATGTGGCTTGGTCCTGAAGTTGATGACAGCGTAATAGCTTTCGACCTCATCTGGGACCTCTACAACGACCCTGATAGTCTTGTGTCCCTTGCACGCGATCCACGCAACAGGAATGCCTTCAAAGCACTAGTCAATCTATTCGAGAGAGAGTATTGGAAACGAATTTGGGTTGTACAAGAGGTTTTGAATGCGAGGAAGATCGCGGTGTATTGTGGTGCAGATGCGATACCATGGTCCAAAATGACATATGTGTCTGAGCTATTTGGCGAGAATCGACTATTGATCATCCAATATTTCAATGAGTTCGTTCGGAAAGACAATGGCTGGGACGACATCCTCATCTCCTCCGGCCCTCGCTACCTCGACCGTGTTCGCGGCCGAGACAACCAATCCGACCTCCTCGAAACCTTGTCCTTCCACCGCAGAAAGTTATGTCAAGATCCTAAAGATAAAGTCTACGGGATTTTAGGTATATTAAGTGAGCGTGAAAGGAGAGAGTTCGAAGTCGACTACGACCTCTCCACCCGCCAGGTCTACATTAACGCCGCAATCTACATCCTCCACGTAACTCGCTGTCTCGACGTTCTCGGCCACTCCATCCCTCGGGAACCAAACGCAAACCAACTCCCCTCCTGGGTCCCAGACTGGGAACAACGCTCCCTAACACGTCCTATGAGCACCGTCGTCGGCAACACGCCGAATATCTTCACCGCAGGCACCGACACCCTGGCAGATTTCCGCATCTTCGATAATGGGGATGCCCTCGAATTCAATGGTGTGATCCTCGGTCGTGTCGCTGAGCTTGGTAGCCCTTTGAGTGAACTCACGGCAGTGGATACCATGGTTATTACGTTTCACCACTGGCGCTCCATCCTCTCGCACTCGAAGTCCGGGCTTGTCACACCAGACGATGACGCCGCATTCGCACGTACCATCACATGCGGCCTCCTCGATGGCGAGACTACATCAGTCCAATTGGTGACTACAGTCTTTGAAGCGTTCGCGAGTCTAACGCGGGAGACAAGCCAGAAGTACATCTTAGACGCACAAATGGAACTCTACGCCGACTCGTGGGATCCCTCGAGAGGAGCAGCGCGCACGACACTACTTGAGAATACGCTGAGTGCGATTCAGGGACGCAGGTTCTTTGTTACTGAGGAAGGGGAGATGGGGATGGGGCCTTGGGGATGCGATGAAGGGGATTTGGTGGTTGTGCCG
>LLCE01000080.1:0-184483 GCA_001414415.1 Hymenoscyphus repandus | reverse complement strand
GTCCAGAGCACACGTCGACGCTCGACACGGTCAACAACCTGGGTCTCCTCTACGCTGACCAGGGCAAGCTGGTCGAGGCCGAGCAGATGTACCAGCGGGCGCTGCAAGGCTACGAGAGGGCTCTTGGTTTAGACAATGTTGTCACATATATTCCAGCATTAAATACAAACTGGAACCTCGGCGTTCTCTTTGAAAGTCAAGCTAATAAAGCAAAAGCTAAGATCATATATTCAGAGGCTTTAATTGGATATGAAAAAGTCTTCGGACCTGATCATATTAAGTCTCGGAGAACCCGGGATAAACTTAGTGCTTTAGATTTAGTAGTAGAGAGGGGGATCAAATCAAACCGTTTATAAACCTTGGCATAAGGTAAAGTCTTTGACTATATCTCAAATATAATAGTTCTTTTCTTCATGTTGATACCTTAAAGAATATTTATGACTAGTTACAGATTTCTTCATTTTATATTATAGCCATTAGATTCAGAAGATCAATAATAGTTAGGTATATAATCTAGAGCAGCTCTTAGTAGCATAAGTCATTGGTGCTGTTGGTCGTTGAGGCCGAGGTTTAGTCTCAGGTCAGCCACATTTCTGAAGAGCCACAGGCACGGTGGGCTGTAATACGGTATAATTTAATCAGATCAATTTAGGCCAAGGCACGCTGAATACATGTGACATGCGAGGACACCCTCCTCACACAGCTTTACTCTCGGACTACTTTAGTCTCCTCTCTAGTTGTCTTTAAAGCTTAGCTCTATATCATTTCTGTATAGAACCTTTCCCTAAGTGCTCCGAACTTCGAAGACTTAAGATATTTGAGCCGTAGATTCGTCTAGTGACAGTGTGCGTCTCTGCACCCGGGACGAACCTTATTCCTCTTCACAACTTTCCAATATGCCTGCTATATGCTACGTTCGCCATGAGATCATGTCGGCTCCCCGAGACGGACATAATATCTGCCTCGGTCCTCGATTTCCCCTTCAGAGGCCAGGCCAGACATTTAATAAACTAGGATGCCTCTTTGATAAGTGCCCCTTGGTTCTCTGTCGCCGCTTTCCTTGCCAGGAATATGCTCCATACTGATGACAATTCTCATCTAGCTCAGCCCATCTCAGCCTTGCCGACGCTCTACAAAGTGTACACCTTTGCGGCGATTCTTTGCCCTTAAATTCCACCTGTAACCAAGCCAAGAATTGATACTAAGCTCAACATCGCTACTTTTCTCAACTGTCTCTGCCAAATGCAAAATCATCTGCATATTTGGTATCCTTAACGTCTTCTACGAGGCCCTCTGTCAGCACTGGTGAGTCTCCTCATCAGGGAGAAGTGAGGCTCGACTCATGGGTCAGTATGCAGGGGCTTCTTTTCGGGCAGTAACAGCTTGGGAAGGAGAGATCCAGCTCGGCTCAAGACGTGGCAACATAAGAAAATGCAAGCAAGCACAGATACAGTAGCCGAGTCAGCTACGCACGTACGTAGCCATCACGTTCAGAGCGGGTCCGGAAATATCTTGATCCCTATTTGGCAAAAGGCCCGGAGTTTGATACTCATGGCACTTACAGTACCGCCGTATACATTAGTGCCTGGGCATTGTATGGACAATACAGAAAGACCGCCGGAGTGGTTGGGGAGGGTTGGTTAAGCTAGCAGAGGGTATGTATCTTAAGCAAATGCTTTTCTACTAGCTAGAAGATTCCTCGTAGCGGGTGGCATAGCCTCACACTATTTTACTAAGCGTACGCGCGCTCTCAATCACCAATTCTAGAAGATGTTCAAGACGACGGGGATCCTGGTATTCATGCTTACGGAGACCTTAGTAGTAATTTAAAACCACTACTACATTTGAACCCCCTCAATTCACAGAGCACAACCTGTGCCCACTTGTGATCAATAATGACTAAGATTGCGAGACCCGCGAAATCATTGGTAAAGAGGATGTTCATTTTGTATTAGGATCTGGCGTCGCTGTCTGAGCACTCATTGGGGTATGCAAAGGAGTCGGTGGATAAATTTGAGGTCCTCCTTCGAGCACAGCGCAAGGTTGAAAAAGTGTCGGGGGTTGCTTCTTTTAAGCGAAAGGGAAGGGCAAGTAGAAAGGTTGATGCAATGAATAGGAAACACAAGAAACCAAAACGCTAGCCCTGGAAGCAGAAGTACCAAAGTCAGTTAGGATGGCCAAGGACCTGTCATGAAGCTATTTGAGAAGATAGGAGGACTGCTTACATCAAATATTCAGGCGCCCTTTTCCCCTAGTCCTCTAATTTAGTTCATGCAATCTTTATACTAGGTAAGATGTGTTGTTGCAAATCAGACCAACTAATTCATTTAGTACTATTATTATTAATATCTTTTTCGTTACTTTGCATGACCTCGACACTCCATTACTTGCCAACAATATTCTGTTGCTATATTTGTTTATGTACCATTATAGTAATCGTATTTTTCGTTGTAAACCTATAGTATGGCTCTAAAAACCAGCCGAGTTGCTCGGGCAGCATTCATATAAGCATGCCATGTTTATTGAGTGTGCCGAGTACGAAGATCCACAGGACCATATGTTATTACTCCAGACATAGCCCGACCGATAGGAGCGGAGAACGAAACCTTATGGCCATCAACATGGTAGAAAAAGAGCATTACCCGAGGAATTAACGTTAGCGCACTTAACTTTATAACGAGCAATATCCCGAATGCTGCCTTATATTCCCTTGCTGAAGCTGCTAAGAGCGCATTGCCGTAATATCCACCCCGAGTAGTGATATTAGAGTGCTTGTCGAGCAATACTAGACTTTTATCCTATACTCTTCCGCTAAACTTTCTCCTCGCCGCTGCTCAAGTAATAGTGTCATCACTTCTTCCGTAAACCCAAAAGTGCTCGCCGCTGCCTTAACCACGTCTTCTATGATCACCATTTCCACCCCTCGCTGCTCAAGTAACAGTATCATCACTTCTTTTCCATTCTTCCAATTCCCCGCCGCTGCCTTTACCACCTCTTCTGTGATTACCACGTCCGCCCCTCGATGCTTAAGCAACAGTGTCATCACCTCTTTTCCATTCCCTAAATTGCTCGCCGATGCCTTTACCACCTCTTCTGTGATCACCACGTCCGCCCCTTGGTGCTCAAGCAACAATGCCATCACCTCTTTCCCATTCCCATAATTACCCGCCGCTGCAATTACCACCTCTTCTGTGATTACAACGTCCGACCCTCGCAGCTCAAGCAATAATGTCATCATCTCTTTCCCAAATCTCCCCGCCACTATCTTTACCACCTCTTCCGTGATCACCAGATCTGCCCCTCGCCGCTCAAGTAATAGTGTCATGACCTCTTTCCCAAACCCCGCCAGTACCTTTACCATATCTTCTGTGATCACCATATCCGCCCCTCGCTGCTCAAGTAACAGTATCATCACTTCGTTCCCATACTCAGCATTTCCCGCCGCGGCATTTACCACCTGTTCTGTGATCACCACATCCACCCCTCGATGCTTAAGCAACAGTGTCATCACCTCTTTTCCATTCCCTAAATTGCTCGCCGATGCCTTTACCACCTCTTCTGTGATCGCCACATCTGCCCCTCGGTGCTCAAGCAACAATGCCATCACATCTTTCCCATTCCCATAATTACCCGCCGCTGCAATTACCACCTCTTCTGTTATTACAACGTCCGCCCCTCGACGCTCAAGCAACAGTGCCATCACCTCTTTCCCATTCCCATAATTACCCGCCGCTGTCTTTACGACTTCTTCTGTGATCACCACATCCGTTCCTCGCCACTCAAGCAACAGTGCCATCACCTCTTTCCCATTCTCATCATTACCCGCCGCTGCCTTTACGACTTCTTCTGTCATCACCATTTCCGCCCCTCGACGCTCAAGCAACAGTGCTGTCACCTCTCTTGCATCCACTGGATTCCCCGCCGCTGCCTTTATCACCTCTTCTGTGATCACCACATCCGCCCCTCGATGCTCAAGTAATAATGTCATCACCTCTTTCCCATTCCCCCAATTGCTTGCCGCTGCCTTTACCACCTCTTCTGTGATTACCACGTCCGCCCCTCGCCGTCCAAGCAACAGTGCCATCACCTCTTTCCCATTCTCTCTATTCCCTACTGCGGCCATTACCACCTCTTCTGTGATCACCACGTCCGCCCTAACTTCTTTTGTTAAGAATAGCCCAAAAGTCTTTTCAACATTCCTTTTTATTTTTCGAGCAATTTGAGGCAAGTCAGCAATCCTCGCCATTTTTTCGTGGCTTAAAAAGTATTCGACAATTTGAAAATTCCCATAAATAGCGCCTGCATTCAACGCATTGCCAGTCTGCCCCTCGTTCGTATTAATTTGACAACCTTTCTCCAGGAGCATTTCCACTGTCATTCGAAATCCAAGAAGCGAGGCGTAATACAGTGGCTGAGGATAACGAGTTCTTGTACCCTCGTAAAACCACTCTCTATTATAGTTATACGGCTCTCTATCATGGTCATACGTTTGAATCCAAGCGATATATCTCTGAGAGTTATCAGAACTAAACAACAAGTTGATTTGAGCTTGTAGCCGTTTTGCATCATCAGAATCAGACTGGAAAGCTTCGACAGCATGCTGTGGCCAGTACTGTGCGGAATACTTGAGTAAGGACCCCGGGACTCCATTTCCTTCGGATCCATTTAAGTAATCGGGATCCAGGAGGTATGTAATCGCCATCTCAGAAATGAGATTGTGTGCTTGCCCATTTTGGAATCTATACCACGGAAATACTTCATTTGCGTGCCTGACTGTAATCAGGTATTCTTTAACGGAGAAATGTGCGAGCTTGATGGTAGGGCCAGCATTTTCGTCGATTAGCGTTACTAGAAGACTAGTACAAAGCTCTAGGATATCTGCGGGGAATTGGAAAGAGACTACTGCAGCAATTTCATCCAGTTTCATAGGTCGAAGAGATGTAGTGATCCACATAAGGATTTTCCGCACGTGTTTTTCGTCTTCAGTAGGAATCTTTTCAAGTGCTTCCTCATAAGTCTTCTCAAGACTCTCGGGTGTCGTAGTCAAGGCATCGATAAGCTCCACTTTGTTCCTACAAGACTGTAACCTCTTTATCTGTAAATCTGCCCAGCGGAACCGCCTATTAATTTGTTAGTTCAAATTTACTTCCCCATATATGAATCTAACCGACATACGTTTCGCCAACTGCCGTAAGTCTTCCTAAAATCCTCATTTTCGAGTCATCATCCCATCGGCGTAACCTTTCATTCTTAAGTAGCGCAGCCTCAATAAACAGCCTAATGTCGCTTTTAACTAGATTCTCTATATCAATAGCGACAGTAGATTTTTGATTTAGTTTGGCATCGATGTCTGGTTCCCGTCGACTTGTTACAAGAATATGGAGCTTAGTATCACCACTGTTACTGTTACGAAGCTCCTCAATGCTTTCAAGTAACTCATTTCGCTCTGGGAGTGGACACTCATCTAGAGCATCAATGGCAATGAACACGTCTTGTTTTAGGCCATTTATGATATTCCGTATGGTTTCCATGAGCTCTTTTATGCTCGGTTTGCTTCCGGACTTTTGATGCTGGTCCCATAGGTGGCGGATCGAAGTGTCAAGGGGCAATAGACTTAGCTGCCGAAGGATTGATTGGAGCATGTTGCAGATGTTCTGTGTATTGACATCACTGAATTGAAAATACCAGTACGCAATTCGTTTTCGTGGGTCGAGTTTGCATAGTTGTTGAAGATCGTTAATAGCTGTACAGCTTGAATGATATTAGCTTGTTTGCGAAAGTGTCGTTAAAATATATATTACCATAGAAAAGACTTTCCACAACCAGCTAAATCTCGTTAGTTGGCCGTGGCTAAATTCATATTCCTCACCAAGACTTACAAACTCCATGAAGCCACAGCAAGCCCGCCGAATTGTCTCGCCAATTAGTATACTCAGACTGTCTAATCAACCACTCACCAGTACCTAGCGTTCGAGACTTCTGTGCACTATTTTGAGGTGCGGAGAAATCTGAAGACGAGAGCCAATCTAGGATTATTCTCTCTTCGGCAGCTATAAAGCGGTTATTTTAATATCATTCCTGAGCTGTACCACTACATACTTGAGACATGTTCCTCGACTCTCTGGGCGATCGCAGTGTTTGCCGCAAGCTCGGCCGATAACGTTCTCAGCACCTCATTAACGGTAGGCATTTTCGTCACCTCGGTGGGTCGTATTACGGTCAATAATTTCTTCGCATATGCCGCCGCAACGGCAGCGGAGTAAGGCTGCCAATTCCGATTCTTATGTGAATCAGCATAATCGCTGATGCCTCGTATAACCAAGCACGGGAATTTATCCATCAACCCTGCAGCTTCCATCTCAAAGCATATGATATTATCCCTCGCAGCGAGCTGGTCTCTTAGCTCACCATCCTTCATCACCGAGTCCCCAGAGCCGATATTCCCGTAGTATATTTTAGGATTTGTTGTCCTTCGTCGATTTCTATATACGAAACTAGCGGAATTGCTAGCACAAGCATCACAGGTAGGGCTTTTATCGACATGCTTATAATTTGCCTTGAACAAGATATCTTTCGCTGCGTAGGGGTATGTCCACTCATCTGCATCTTCATCATCTGCAAATTTCTGGTTTACTAGCGCTGCAATTTCTTTCCCCAAGGTGCGTGTTGACCTTAGTGTAGGGATCACTGCCAAAAGTGGTCTCGGGGGTTTATTCAACATTCCTACGCGCTCAAAGCCTTCCACTTCCTGCCTCCCCATATCGTATTTAATGACGCCACCCCCTTGCCCCTCTGGTAGCGATACTACAACATCTCCAAGTCTGATATCATTGGTTCCACTAGGTATCCCGCCTCCAACCCCAACTAAAAGGCCAAATCTCAAACTTGGGAACGTGTTTTGCATTGACGTTACAGCGATTGCGGTAGTGACATTGCCATAGGCGGGAAGGCAGGTAATAACAATATTGTGTTTTCCAATGCTGCCTAAATCGTAATGATTGTCATCATGTACAGGTTGGCTTTCAAGAGGAGCATGGTTGGCATCGAGCATAGCTTTGGCGGCTGCTAGCTCCGTCGGAAGAGCGCAAATCCACCCAACAGTATATTGCTCAGGTCTGAGCAAAAAGATTTCCTCTTCCTCTTTTCTTTCACGGTAGGATTGACTATTTGCGTCTGCTGAAGTCATGGTTGATTCAGGTAGAGACTCGTGTACTGAATGTGCATTGCGCGAATATGAAGCAACTGGATTGATATTGAGATTCAGGTTTGACCATATCATAGAAGAGAGAAAGAAGATAGAGGGAAAGAAAAGGCAGGAGCCTTGCTTCTATTGTGAGATTGTTTGGTGGTCAATTAGCATACCATATCAAAAATTAGTAGCCTCACAAGGCACTACTGTTTTCTCGGGATAAGGTTAGGTGTGAACCAAGCGTAATTTTCTAGGTACGGGATTTACCGCGGCCGCGCCCCCACCTCCAATCAAGGCGGGTTTGCCACATTTCACTTGGAAGGATCCGCGTCATTGGTGTCTGCCAGCAATCCACCAATGAAGCGTGGAGAGGTGACCGCCACATAAAGCTTATAGAGGGTGTCAATATGTACATGAAGTCCTGCTCTACCCTTTTCTCACCAGCAAGCAGAACGTTTACAAACACCGATTCGGGACGCTCCTTAAAATAAATTGCAGCGATGTGATCAGGGCCATCTATCAGATATGAACCCTTGTAAAACACTCTGGGCCAACCATTGTTAGGTGGGCGGGGCATGGGATAGTAATTCGAAATAGATGCAAACACGCTGACGATTAGGCCCTCGTCAACCTTGGATCCTGATCCTCCAAGTTGCTGATGATCTCCCGCACTGCAAAGGAGTATGCCTCAACATAGCCAACACCATCAGAAAATCATTCGCAAAGCAGCTGGCAGAGTCTGTTATATTTCGAAGACGGTGACTTCTCTATCAAAGAATCCCCAAAAGAGGCTAGAAACCTGGGGAGAAAGTCGACCATGGAACGCCTGATTCAGAGAAAAGCTGGTGGGGTTCGCGCCGCCGCTCCCTCTAAGATCGATGCCTCTACTATGACCGATGCAACCCCAGTCAAATCTTGAAAATTATGACTAGATATTTCTGAAGAGATTATGGTGAAAGATGTATCTTGTCCTGCAACTGTGACGTCCATCGCTCACAACAACCGTATCCTCCACACTCTATGCCTCAGGATGACGAGAAATACTGCGAGCGGTGTACTAGCGACCTTGAGAACCCAGAGGAGAAGATTCAGTGGAAGTATGTATGGAGGTATATCCATGAGCTTTCCGAGAAATATACCGCCGGGATACCATGGTGAAGCGGAATGCTCTGTCCATCTCTCGAGGTTCCAACATTAGCCCTCTCTACACGATAGACATTTCAATTCATAGCGTGGAGCCCAGGCCCGGGACAGAACCATCCCCGAAATACCATACGGCCCCAAGACCAATACTTAGAAAAGAGTGTCGCCGGTGCTAATACTAACGTTTCTGGCTTCCAAAAAGTGGTTACCACACGTGTTTACATTTACCGATCTGAAAAGGCTCATGAACATTACCATGCCCCCTGCCCCCTGATCGTCGGGTAAAAATATAGGAATTACGAAAAAGACTGTATCTTAGTGAGTGAAGAGGAGCTTCAGGAGAAAATCGAATAACTTAAGACAAGCTCAAAGGTCTTCAGACAAGAAGGGCCTTACTTCACAGCCTGAATTGCCATCCAAGTATCTTATTCCGGGAGGGGTGATGAACGAGTCACCCAGAAGCTCTTTGACATTCTGAGGTTGAATATTTCAGGTGCCCTTTACACCTCTCGAAGACTTACAGATCGGAGAAGCCCCTCCTTTCGGCTGTATCAGCCTCGTCAAAAGAAATGAAGGGGTGATTTACAATAGTTTGAAGGCGGTTTCCCCCGACGCTGAACTATGTAGAGTAGCCCCCCTTTGTATCCCAAGTTAACTCCAGTATATCTCATATTATCGGAATGAAGCGCAAAAACTGAGCGAGTGAAACCAACTTCAAGTCTTCATCACTCGCGCTACTTAAACTTGGCTTGCCAGAACAGATGTATGATTATTGGCTGAGTTCACGTATACATTTGCTTGACAAGGTGCGGGTTTGGTTATGATTCTCGAAAAAGATTAAATCTCGCAACGGGAGTTTAGTAGCAAAAATAGTGTCTTATTACTCCCGCTAGCCATTCCGTCCTTTCCCGTGCAATTTCCTTCATATCTATCCACAACCTCCTCCTGGATTTATTAAATACACAGCTACCCGTATACATACCATCATTTTAGGTCTTGATGAAGACTGGCTAGAGAAAAGATGTTGACTAGATCTGTACAATTGAGGAATGGGTAGGGACGGAGAGAGGAGGAATGTGCGTGGCGTGAAGCCTGAGTCGATATAGATCCGAGTTGGGTCAAATCTTACAGGACTCATTAGAACAGCGTATCATATTTTGGATCAACGACCCACCTACACATAGCCCATCACCTCTGCATTAACACATGTGTCGAATTTGGTAGAAAGAAGCCGAATTAAACTTGTAAATTGTTGGTTGATTTACGGAGGGATTCGTGTAGCCATCACCTCGTCACTTCACATGAATATCTAACAATCCTCGGACCCAAACCATCTTCCATCTGTGGCGAAGCAGACCATTGCATCGAAGCCAAAAATCACACAGGCAATTCTAAAACTTCACCCCGTAATATCATAATTTCATATTATGCTTTTCAGTGTTTATAAACTCTGCCACACAAACACAACAGGTACCGCATCAACACTCGTATACACCTTCTGCTGAACGGCCCCCACCGGCACAGCAGCAGCGTAGAAATTCGAACTCCCTGCATATGCGAGGGAACCGTTCAATGCCTACAACACATTAGCCAACCAAAGCTGGCACTTCCTGAGGAGGATAGGCCAAGAGAGCACTTACACTAAAAACAGTCCCCGCCGCAATCCCAGCAGCACAACTGAACGAATTATCACCCAGCACGGTACATGGACCCTTGCTACTCGTGAGTGTGAAGCCATCACCTATATCATCTCAAAAGTCAGTAATAGTCACGTTGATGACAAGATAGGAGGTAATACCGGAGGTAACAGCATTATAAGTAGCACATGTTCCAGTCGTATACCATGTCCCCGCACTAATCAAACACCCCTTCTTCCCTCCACCAGTAAAAGCATTCAAGTATCCCTTCCCCAAATACGGCGTTCCCGTTCCTGTCGGTCCCCCACCACCTCCTGTGCTCGTCGGCGTAGGTTGATACTTTGGCAGGTATTTAATACCCGTAGCGGGACAATCGGATTTACTCCCATCTGGTGGCGCGGGGATGAAAGAGCCTGTTTGCAAGGAACCGAGGACGTTGAAGTGGTACCAGATTTCGTCGAGGGCACCGGAGGAGCAGCCGAGGGTGACCGGTTGAGAGTGGAAGGTTGTGAGGGCGGATTGAATTTGGGCGAGGGTGTAGGTTTGGGTTAGGGAGGGGAGGATGTCTGCGTTTGCAAGGATCTATTGCGAATGAGAAAATTCTTAGAGCGCTGGGAACTGATGGAAACATACCTTATAACTGTCTAACTCCCCAAACAAGCCCACGGTCCGTTCGAAGTACTCGACAACCTCTTCCTGGCCATTATAACCTTCACTATAGCAACTTGGTTCGAGCGTACTGATGCAAGTCCCGTGTTTACCCCACTCATGCTCCCAGAAGCTCTCATCATTGCCCTGGTAATCTTTCCAGTAAGTGTTCATGTAGCTCAGCAGACCTGTTTTGTTGTAAGACTGGAGGATGGCAGTGATATTTGTGAACTCGCGAGATGGATCACAGTTCGCGTCGTAGGTGCCATCACAATGGTCAGGCCAGAGACCGTGGATTGTCCATGAATTGTTTGGACCTTTGGAGTGTCAAAATTATGTAGTTGAAGTCCATCCTCGGAGGTGGTTGTGGGAGGATAGGAACATACCAGTACTTGGGCTTGTATCCCAGAACTGAGTCTGTAGAAGTTGTCCACCAGGGGCATTGAAACAACATAAATCAGTCACAGCAGTAGTATTATGACAGCTCAATTGCGGATCTGGACATCTCTTAGGTCCTGTCGGAAAGCCTGTAGAAGTGCTTGTGGGAGCAGAAGCGCTTGTCGAAATTGACGTAACAAAAGCTGAAGTTGTAGGAGTAGTAGCTATACAACTGCAAGCACTGCTAACTCGACTTGCAACACTTCCTGTACAACCTGCCACGGCGTAAAAAGGAATTGCACTTGTCGCCGTGACAGGTGCTGTGGTAAAGGTCGCACAAAAGGATTGAGCTGCTTCCAGGCGAGCAGCGGCACGGAGAGCACGCAGACAATTATCTGCGTTGCAACTAGCAGCTATGCCAGCCGGGAAACCGAGTGACAGAATTAAAGAAGAACGCATCTTGATGTAAAGCTTAAATTGTTCTTGAACTTCAACATCTGGAGATGACGGAAAAGACATTTATACGTAGAAGCCGAAGCACCAGCTACAAGGAGCTACTTTCGGAGAACCAGGTACATTCAACCAAGCACCTATTCGGAACTGGTTCGTCAATTGATACGCACATGGGAGAATCAATTGGCTGGTGATATGTATCGGATATGCCCCAGCTTGGATTAGGCAGGTACGGAGAAGGCCGCCCCATCATGGTTCCTCGAAGGTCCCGCTAAGCGGCAACACGGCAAGAAAACATAATTATACTGAATGAAAGACAGAAAGGTAGACTCACATGAATTGATTGGTGGAAAACGGATTGAGAGGTCTGCGACTAGTATGAGCAGCAGAAATTGTTCCCAAAATAGATGCATTCAGTTCATTATTTGATGTGCGCTCGTTCCCAGTTGAGTAGAACGCCATAACTATCCTACCCAGTGTTTCCTCCAACCCAAACAAAGGAAATCATTGAACCGTATTCATTGTTGATAATTTTATTCTTGGCCATTGGCTTAAGTAGATGAAGGTATTACAATATAAGGCTTTAGATCAGAGAGGCGTGGGTTCCTTCGGAGTCGCGTGGAGGAGCGATCTTGCTGATGTCCTTTCCAACAATGATGAACAGTTGGGCAAGGAGGACAAGCGATGTGACAACAACAAGACCAACTTGCATGAAGAAGACCTTGACATATGCCTTGATGAGTCTGATCCGGACATCCCAGTTGAAGGTCTTCCACGCATCGAGCATTCCAAGGACACCGCTTCCACCAACAATCTCAGGAACGACCTTGCCATTGAAGGTACGGTCAAATGGCACGATGGTCTCCTCATCCTCAGGAATCAAGGATGCTTGGACACGAGTGAGAGAGACATTGGCAGGGATGACGATGAAGAAAGCAATGACCAATGACAAGGCGATGGTTGCGATGCTCTTTCCAAAAATGGCGCCAGTCTCCTTGGTGTCGACTATTTGTCTTGGGTCTTTGTCTCCGAGGCCCATGGCCATGGCAAAGTAGAATGGAATCAGGATGGCGACCTGTTCAGTAACAGCAACGATGGCAGTTGGGCCAGCAACCTTCTTCCAGGTCTTGCGGCCTGGAATACGAGCATACCATGACTTTGTGCTAGGCTCGGAAATGACAATCAAAGTCCAGGCAAGAGACAACTGTGCACATAGAACCATAGCTATAGCCGACGCCAGTCCTCTGTGGACAAATGGGATAGATGACACAATTGAAGCCACGACATTTGTGGCAAATGCGTACAAGAGAAACATCCCAAAGCCACGGAAACGCGACCGGAAACCACCCTTTGATTGAAGAAGTTGGATGGTCTTTCGGAAACTGGACGTAATTGGTCGTGGCTTGGTGGTCTGGACTTCTGGGGCTTTGTTGAGGCTGTCATCGGTATCACTCGTAGGGAGAGGTTCGAAAGCGATGGCCTCTTGAGGATTCTCGATCATGAGAAGGGTAGGAATGAGATGACCGAATGTATAGTTGATCTACGGCAATGTTAGAAGTCA
Organism: Hymenoscyphus repandus; assembly: GCA_001414415.1. Lineage (NCBI taxonomy): Eukaryota > Fungi > Ascomycota > Leotiomycetes > Helotiales > Helotiaceae > Hymenoscyphus > Hymenoscyphus repandus. The sequence goes on along the minus strand of LLCE01000080.1, from coordinate 171,474 downwards.
TCCTATTTGCGTTGACTTGGAATAAAACGTACCATTTCCATGGCGAAGAAGAACACAAGGAATGTCATGCTGATCAGCATCATCCCCCATAGTGGCATCTGGTATTTCTTATGATCTTCACCGGTAGACGTAAAGGTGACATCTCTGGAAGTGTACTCTTGATACCCACGTCGCACCAGCGACCCCATAGCTTGGTTCAACATCTTGGAGGTGGTACTTTGTTCGTCCTGTTGCAGCCTTGTGCCAATGGCTCGGAGGTTCGGGAAAATGGAAGGAAAGGCCCTTAGGAATCAAGGGTAATGTAGCGGTTGTAGAAATGCGATATCTATATATCACAAAGTCAAAGGTTTGATGGAAAGAAAGGACAGGTAATGGTTTTGAGGATGAAGAGAAGGAACGTGAAGCAGTTAGAGTGGCGAAGGAGTAGGCAGCGACGACGTTTGCTGTGCGTGAGGCCAGTTGAATGTGGCGCAGCCAGAAATTGATTGGCTGACAACTCCTGCGACTCCCAAACACCCGCAAACCAGGCGCTGGTTCGTAATGGATATGAGCTCGGCGGGGAGTTCGTCCGACTGTCGAAGCACTATGACTTCGTAGGCACATGGCAGCGCGAACCGCGTTGCCCATGACTTACGTCCCGTTGGATTACATCCGTACGGAGTATACTACAGTACGACGCCACTGTACGTACATATGACCTAAAATTCCTGAGAACGTCATCTTCAAAAGTGTTCGTATCAAGCCGTCACTCCCGAGGATTGTACAAATTCACCTCGAGGACTATCTAAAGGACTGCTAGTTTGTTTGAGGCTATTAGTGACATCTTGGTTTATTATGCGGGGTGAATCTGGAAGGATGAAACACTCCGCTGGCCTGTGCGATCGCATTTGCACCAGTGACAAACCAGCCTAATAAACAAAGAAAGCTTTCCGGCAAAGTCAAATACATTGTTACCAAGGCACATACTGTTTACACCAACATTATGAGATTCTATAGAGGAAGTGTATGTGGTCGTTTGAGATTCAGCCAATGTACTCGTACAGTCAATATGCCAGTTGGACAGCCTTGTGTCAGCACTAGTGGACCTCGTCTCATTCCATATTTTCCACAATGTACGATAGAGTCAATCATCATTCGTGTTTCGCTACAGTTATTTGCCGCACTTGGTTACTTAAAAGCACTTCCTTTGCCTTTTCACTGTGTGTGATATTCCGCAAGTAGCCACGATGAGTATAGAGGGACAAGAGATTGTTCTTGTAACTGGTGGTGCCCACTTTGTTGGATACCACATCGTACAGAAACTCATTGAAGCAGAGCCTCTTTGGCGTATAGCGGTCCTCGATGATGCATCTCCTCTACCTCGACTACCATCAGTGGCCTACTTCGATGTTGATGTCACCAAACAGAAACATGTCCTCGAAGTTGTCCAGCAAGTCAAACCAACTTTGATATTTCATGCAGCCTGCACCTATTCTCTTTCACTTCCAGCATCCACATTTCACGCCATCAATGTTCAAGGAACGAAGAACGTCGTAGAAGCAGCACAGTCGCTCGATGGTATTGTCAAGGCTTTGATTTACCATTCCAGCACCTCTGTGGTCGAGACAGGTACATCCTCGGTCATCAATGCTTCTGAAAGCTCCCCGGTACTCTTCGCTCCAGACCAAAAGTTCCCATACCCTCTATCGAAAGCGCTTGCGGAAAAGAATGTCCTGGATGCCAACGGAAAGCTGGGGATGCTCACTTCATCTGTCAGGCCGGCAGGCGCGTACGGCGAAGCAGATGCAGAGACCATGAAGACGCTGCTGGCAATGGCCAAGGCCGGGAAAGCAAATTTTCAGCTAGGAGATGGGAAGAATATTTATGACTTCGTGTATGTTGGGAACTTGGTACATGCGCATCTACTACTCGCACGAGCTCTCCTCGACCCAACTCGACAAGACGGTGAAAACAACGTTGACGGAGAAGCTTTCCATGTCACTGATGGTAATCCATGGTTCTTTTGGGACTTTACAAGAGCAGTGGCAAAAGAAATAGGATACCCCGTAAGAAAAGAAGACATCAAAGCACTTCCTCGCTGGCTGGCTATGATTATCGCTTTCTTCGCGGAATGGCTTGTTTGGATAATTAGTGCTGGGACGAACGAGGCGAAGATGACGAGGAACGGCGTCAGGTATAGCTGCCTAAACCGAACTTTCAACATCGAAAAGGCGAAGGAGAGGTTAGGGTACAAGCCAATCTTCAGCACGCAGGAAGGATTGGAAAGAAGTGTGAAATGGTTTAAGGAGAATGAAAAGGAAGTTTATGGGGAATGAAACCTTAAAGATACAAGCCTCGAACCCCTGAAGGCAGCATGGATAAGACAACGAGGAAGCTTTCCTACTTGGGAAATATCAAGAAGAAGCTCGCGTCTCACCTTAAGTAAGGAGACTGACGCCCAAAAAGAAACTTATCAAGCAGATGTTTCAAGCTCAACACTTTACTCAATGCACCGCTCTGTCCTCTCACCCCAAATAAGGAGACTGCCTCCTAAAAAGAAACTTATCAAGCAGATGTTTCATGCTCAACACTTTCCTGATGCACCGCTCTGTCCTCTCACTTTCTTTCCCCATCCAAAGTCCCTTCAGTCGCACAAGAATACTCGGACATTGTTGAGCCAGGATGAGCAACAATTTGACAGAAAATTGACTTTCTTCTGTTCCTAGTGTTCTCGTTTGGCTGCAGGTACCCGATATGGCGTTGTGAGATGCAGCGCCAGCGTGGAACCATCGTGGCATGATAGGAGATGTCTTGCCAACGAAGTTGTACATATTTGCTTCCGTGGAACCTGAGGATGTCGGATGGAAAATTGAAGATTCATAATGGATGGCATATATTGGAGATTAGTGCCATCACGTGCTTCACCCAAGCATAACTGAAGATATTTGGTTGGCTGGTTGTAGGTCAACCGATGCTATATTTAACTTCAACCAACTTCCGCTAAGAACATCCGTTGGCAATCACGCTCGAGCACACGAGCAATTTCATCGCTGGTGACCAAACAACAACTCTTCCTTTTTCTGGGGTTGCCAGATCTCCTCTTGGCGTGCAGCTCAAACTGTATGCCGCCGCCAAAAGATGACTGCATCGACCCTTACCAAGATGTGCCGGACGATCACAATGGGAGTTTGAGAAACTTCTACTGTGCACTCGAGCGCGTGAACATTGGAAAAGAAGGTTGAAGATTGGATGCCAACAGTTTTGAAGTCTTGGAACTGGGAAATGGCATATTTGACAGGGTTTCGGGTTTCCCAGCTGTCATGAGGACCCGTCACTTCTCCACAGCCCCTGTCGCACGATCCCCAAAAACCATACATACCCGTACCACACCCACTCTTTCTCGTGTTTCCTGTTTCTTATGATCTTGATGCCCCTTACTGAGAAAAAGATTCTTCGCTTCGCCATGTTATTATTGTCTTGTTGAACACGTTCGCTACAGTATCGCTTTCTGATTCACGCTCGTTTTGCGCAAACTGGAATTTTCTTCATTGATGCCTCACGCAAGATCCAATATACCCAGTACAACTCATAACTCGACGATTTCACGATGAAGAACATATTCGTTCAGGTAGTCCTCGTTGGATCTATTGGGTTCATCAGCTCAGCACAAGCACAAGGCTCATGCCAAACCGGATACACGCTCTGCCAGCCAGCAGGCGCAACATCTGTGAATCCACCGACAATCGGCAGCGCTGGCTTTCAAAATCTCCTCACGGATTTGCTCGCCTCCCAACTTCCAGCTCTCAAGCGCGCAGATGGAACAGCATCACTCTGTTGCATCTCCTCGCTCTCCTGCCTCACCCTCGCGAATCTCGCAATTCCCTTCTGCTACGACAAATTTACTACGAACTTCCTCCTCCCGGATAACAGTTTCGGCACGGTCGCGACGGGCTCCTACACTTCGAGTAGTGGCGATAAGGCGAACTTGATATCTGGGGACTACACATTGGCGAACGGGCAAGCAGGGAATATATATCCTGGTAGTGCCAAACCAAATTCTGCGACATTGGCACTGCCTGCACAATTCACGGCGTCCGGGGTCGGAAGCGCGATTCCAGCTACGGCTCTAGGAGGAGTAGTCACTCTCACATATACAACGAGTCTGCCAGGCAGTACCATTCCCGCCACCACGGTTCCACCGACTACTCTTCCAGGATCGACATATTCGAGCGTTGTTACAGTACCCACCACGATCGCCTCGACTGTTGGTGGTTCAGCGAGCACTGCCACTGTTGTGACAACCGAGATTACCGTTTCTACAGCGGCACCAAGCACAATCTCAGGAACGACGAGGGAAGCAAGCACGGCTCCAGGAACTGTTGCAACGCTCACTACGACCCAGGCAGTCCCTGTGACGCCCTCAGCTTCAGCGGCCAGCGCAAGTGCTTCCGAGACGAAGAAGAGTGCTGCCTCGATTTTGCAGAATGGAATGAGCACTATAGGCGGATTGTTAATTATGGGTGCGTTCGCACTTTGCTAGCAGTCACGGGTTATAATCGGCTGCAGCTAGAACATTTATGATATCAAAGAAACGAATTAGGGGACATGGATTTAATGACTTAATATACCACAATACCAAAAGGCTCATGAAAATGAACATCTCAAAAGCTATCAGGAAAATAATATGCAGTGCTCACCTCATTTCTGCAATTATCTACAGCAATTTTAAACTTTATATTTCGCAGCACTTTTCAATCTAGTTCTTAGCTATGCTGCATGGTGAGTTCAGCCTGAGTAGGGGTTCAATTCCACAAATAGAATTTTGAGCCTTGGGTTACACGCATTTCATTTCCATTGGTGGTGTGTGAATGGAGGTCTGAGAAAGTGTTGGGAAGAGTTGTGATTTGTGGCTTTCTCGTTTATGTGTCCTTGCACGAGGATTCATATATCTGCAGCGAAATAATGATACAAGACTGTGTGACAAATATTCTTGATTAAACAAGTCTTAACTTGGAGAGTTAGTGTCGTTCATGTCTTCCCTAGATTTCTGTCATCTATAAATCTGATTTTCCAATTCTATCACCATGATGGCATTGGCCACAGTATGATGGTATGAATAATCCATTCATGCGCGCGCTTGAAAATGGATTGCATATGTTCAAAATTGATAAACAATATCCTATACCTCCACCGCATCTCTCATTTTTTCTTAGCCTTAAATACAGCATATCTCTCTCGACAATCGAGCCTTAAATGATTCAGCTGGTAGTAAAGTTCAATAAGTCCTCGGAAACCAAGACGAAGAGTTCCTCAATAGTCTCGGCTTTTAAAAGTAATTTGTCATAACATTACTGGAGGGCGTTATCGTGTAGGTCAATCCAGCAGGCGGAGAAAGAATATGTGGATTCCTTGTCAAGGGAGACTGGCGATTGTGGTATTAGAAGGTATAGAAATTGTGTGATTCATTGACAGAATAAGCAGCTTACATTACAGTGATGGTATGGTAGTTCGGGTGCATATTTGGTTTTCTTTCTGGGCTTGAACGAGAATTTGTGTTCTTGTAAAGTGAAGGAGGGATTTCATCTGGGTATATTTTCTTTTATAGCTCTTCCATAGTGCTTGTGAATCAGAGAGGAAGACAATGTTATTCCAACTTATCTGGAGATTTTAGTGTGCATGATCGTGTTCATATTTATTCGTACACACTAACAATTCCCAATACAGCACGGCTACTGGCACGGAACCTAATATTCATAGGAGATGAAGTTTTAGTATGCTCATAGATTAGTAAAGGACGAATTTGAGAGGTCTGGGGAGTGTTGGTGGCGCGTATACTGGCATCTAGTTTGCCAACAGATCGTGCTATCGTGCTACCGAGTAAGCATGGTGTATATTCGAAGAAACCCCAGGATCAAAAGTTGTAGCAAACTCATTTTCTTGAAACTTCGAAACTCCTGTAACTAGAACCCCAAAAAGGGAGAGGACATACTGTGCAAAGCACGCCTAATAAGAAGCCTTCAAGTTTCCTAGTCTGTTCGAGATGCCGTTCCTCTCACCAGTACATAAGCTCTCACTATCAGTTGAAATCATAAATATAGACGCGGCTCTACAATTACTCGTCTATCAACTTTAGGGATATCTTCGTAGCGACTCACCTCCATTATACATCTCCGTCTCCCCAACTCCAGCAATGCCCCTCACGGTCTTACTTTTATCCCTTGACACGAAATTCATCCTAGACATCCAGACTCTCAACAAAATACCACTGGCATCGCCAGCTGTGGCTTCAGCTTAGCGTTGCCTTATCGAGATCTTTGAACGGCCGCAGGCAAAAGTTTCTTGTTTTGGCTCTGAGAGCATTCCGAAGTTCTTGCTTGACGAGCTTGGGATTGAGGTTTGAGGTGATCATATGATCTATTTACAGATATGGAGCGAGGAAGTCGTGGGGAAGCTGTCAAGGGTCACTGGAGGGATGATATGAGGACTCTAACTCAATATCTTGAACGCGAAGGTGAAATTGCTCCCGATCTCACCTCCGTCATAGGTACAAGACACGAGCGAAGGCGTTGCGCGCAACGCCCTCGATCCCAACAATCTATTGATATCTGCATTCAATCCGTCGCGCACCTCCCAGCGCTTTGGAAGGTGTTTTCAGAGGGACATTTGCTGAATAAACAAGCATTTCAGAAGAGTTTGGTAGTGAGGCTACTGAGATATGGATTATGGCTGCCTTGAGGAACAAGGGAAGAGGGGAAATGGAAGGATGTGGGTTTTGGTCTGAAGAGTACATTAAGGAGAAGATGAGCTTTTGGTGTGAAGATATTTCAAGGAGCGCTTGACTCGGGGGATGATTGGTGATGAGGTCTCAAGGTTGCTGCAAACATGCAATAGAGTTATGCTCGTGTCTCCTAATGACGGTGACGAGCAAAAGCTCGAAATTCTCTAATTATGTTGTAAATCTATCAACTAGAAAAAGCAACAGATATCGCCAAACGGCTCATGACACATTTCGACTTTCCAAATGGCTCTCCGAACTCTATGCTACGACCCTAGAGTCAAAAAATCTAAATGTAATGAATTCATGGCCATGTAGTAGCTCATCTTCCCTAAGAGCTTCTTCCATCACATTATCTTTCCACAACCAAGTTCTCTCCTAATCTCACTCCTATTCCAAGGTTCCTTTACGTTTGTCTCATTACCTGCATTAAAACGTCCACCCGCTCAGTCCGAATTCTGTCATCTGTGGCTCGTCTAACCATGCTCCGCCAAGAGCTTTTGCTCTGCGGTGCGAGTTTGTCCGAGTAAACATGGTGACGTCCTAGGCGCAAAACTTTGCTCCTTCCTTATAGAGGGGTCGTTGGCTGAGGGCCTCATATTGGCTGCCAACGCTGATTCGTTGCTTGCTAGATCTCTATTCTGACTTAGCAGGTGGTGAAATCTTAGAATCGATTTCGACACACTTTGACAAACCAACAAGCTATTCCCGAGAGTGATTACGACCAGCAAGTTCCAGAAGCTGAACATCGACCGAACCTTTGAGTATGTTAAATAGCTTAAGTAGTGCATCCGAATCCGCACGATCATCAAAAAGCATATGAGGAATATCTTTAGAAGTGATGATCAAGACCAAGGAAACTGAATATAGCAGTTGAGTGGTGAAAGCTGCGGCACCGAGAGTTTGAATGTCGACTAAATAGGTCTTTGGAGCGCTGAAATGAATAAAGTGAGGATCGAAATCGTGCCACTGCGACTAAGAGGATTGCCTTCAAGATCGATGTATAAGGCAGGTGGGCTTGATGGAAGGCCGAGCAGGTATCCGAGAAAGGACCTGAGGGCATCTGGTGTGTTGATGATCTCGACTGTTGTTGACTGTGCATTGTGGGTGGGGCAGTTGACATGTTGGAGATGCTTAAACTTGGACCTTTCTTAATGGGAAGTTTGAGTAGGAATTGATAGCTTGTCTAGTTCATGATTGGAGTATAGCAAAGGAAGGCATTTGCGGAGGTAGTTCTTGGACTTAGTGATAATGGTCAAGCCAGACGACTGCCAAGGTATATCCTTTGAAAGGGGCATTTCATACCAAAGCCTATGTCGACTCTCGTGAATACGAAATCAGTAAAAGCTTCGCGTTTGTATATTAGGTGTAAGTAAACGTTGAGACATGAGAGCTGAACTGCATTAAAGCAATGTATGAAAAGAAAGGCTAAGAATGAAACAAAGATACGTGGGTATCACTCAATTATATCATTTTTAACCAATGTCTAGTCTGAAAAGCCTCAGAAGATCGTAGGCTGTTTAAGAAACTTGCAGCAAGACGGCATTTGAATATTTTTTGATATACATCTCGCTCGAAAGGGTTCCTCAGTTTGTTCGTTGCAAGAAACGGTCCCGTGACCATTCATCGTGAGGTGAGACGACTTCGTCTCGACTTATTGATGCTACGAAAAGTGTCAGATGGTAATAAGGATTACGAAGCAAGCTTTCAATTGACTGGATCAAATGAACGGACTAGCTGGGTTTCATGGAGCTGCAATGCCTGGGTCTCGCTGGCCACATCGATTCTCGTGTGGCGATGGTTGGGAGAAGCTTTTGACATGACAAAGACTTAGTCGGTAAATGGCCCCACTATATTGAAGTCAATACATGAGGACCGAGAACCAATTAGTTAGCCTTCACCAAGTATTGAATATATTAAATTTATGGAGAGAATGAAGTTACGCAGGTACAGGTCAAGGGAACTGGAGGTGGGGACTTACGCTCACGTGACTATATAAAGTGGACTTTTCAAGCTCTCTTCGTCCACTCTTTATCGCGATACCGCGTTACATAAATTATCGAGTTTGACGCCGACGTTTAAGCTTCTGCAAGCTTCTAGTCTCCGCGTGTTCGTGTCCACTGTTATCCGCATTCTAACCCAGTCAGGAAGTTCGTGATCCCAATGGCACCTCCCCAAGCGCGATGGTGTGCTTGCCATGTACAGGGAAAATTTTGTGGTTGAGATGTGCTTGTTATTCATTCTTCCTTCGTCATCCAGCCGCCAACTAATAGCTGCAGGATCTTTTTGTGTATAGCGCCTTTTGCTTGCGGTCATCCCTCTTGAGTTTCACAGCATATTGCAGCAGGGTTTTAGGAGTTGAACTGGGGCTGACCACAAGCTTTGCCGCCATGGACTACGATCCCGAGGATAAGACCATCTGCCAAAATCGCGTGGATATATCGTCAGGTTTTCGCGATGGACCGACTCGAATTGTGGAAGAAGCAGAGGCTAGAGACCTTTCTCGGTCTTTGAAGCAGCGCCATATACAAATGATTGCATTAGCAGGGGCAATCGCAAGTCATAATCACCTTTGATCTATCTATCATGTCATTGCTAACTTATCCTGTAGGGGACTGGACTTTTTCTGTCCTTAGGAGGAGCCCTACAGACTGGAGGGCCTCTCGGAGCATTGTTAGGATACGCTTACGTCGGTGCTGTTGTCTGCTCTGTGCAATTCGCTCTTGGAGAGGTGTCTGCCCTCTTCCCCGTGACTGGATCCTTCGTTCGACATGCTGAATTCCTCGTTGATCCAGCCCTTGGATTTGCTGTCGGGTGGAATGTTGTTTACGGAACATATCTCAGTATTCCCAGCGAGATTACTGCTGCTCTGGTGCTCATTGAATTTTGGACCGACAAATTTCCCGCTCTGTGGATAACGCTTTTCATTATTATCACATTTCTCGTCGGTATCGTATTTGTGGGTATCTATGGTGAAGTCGAATTCTTCTTTGCTATCTTGAAGATACTGCTTGTCGTGGGCATCGTTCTCATGGGGCTGATTATCGACCTTGGAGGAGTTCCCGGTCAAGAACGTATCGGATTTCGATACTGGAACAACCCTGGGCCGTTCGTTGAATATCTTGCTTCGGGTTCCTGGGGCCAATTTTTAGGATTCTGGGCAGTCATGAACAATGCTGTCTATTCTTTCGCAGGTGTTGAGTCCTTGTCAGTGGCCGCAGCTGAAACGCAAAACCCAAGGCAAAACATTCCCAAGGCTTGCAAACGAGTTTTTGCTAGAGTTACGATACTCTACCTGCTATCGGTTCTGATTGTTGGTATGATTGTACCAAGTAACGACGATGCATTAAATGATTACACTGGGAATGCTTCGCAAAGTCCGTTCGTTATCGCTGCTACACGTGCAGGAATTGCGGTCGTTCCCACTATCATCAACGCGGTAGTCTTGACGTCAGCATGGTCAGCCTCTAATCAGTCTCTTCTTGCCGGAACTCGAATTCTCTACGCTCTTGCACTGAAGAAACAGGCACCCTCGATCTTCCTTAGAACGACAAAGTGGGGCATACCATACGTCTGCGTTATTTTCCAAACTCTGATCGCGACTTTGGCTTACATGGCTCTCTCGAGTGGGGCTCTGACAGTATTCTACTGGTTTTTAAATCTGACTGCTGCGGGAACACTAGTCAGTTGGAGTGTCATTCTCACCAACCACATTCGATTACATCAAGGACTTAAAAGGCAAGGTATACCACGAGAAGAATTACCTTGGCATCATTCATGGACCTGTATGGCTCCCTCCTCTGTCCACAATCAATGTACTAAAGATCATATAGCTTATACATCTTGGGCTGCCTTGGTATCATGCCTTCTTTTCCTCCTCACTGGGGGATTTTCTGTCTTTACAACAGGAAATTGGGACGTAGCTACATTCATATCTTCCTACCTGTAAGCCCCTCCAAAGCGAGATGTCCAACCATCGCTGATCTAAATCTAAGTGATATTCCACTGGTGATCGCAGCGTACCTTGGCTGGAAGCTCGTTAAACGTACGAAAATTTTATCACTAGATGAAATACCGATTCGCGAAGCGCTCGATGAAATTTGGCGAAATCCGGAGGAAAATATTCCTACTCCAAGAGGATGGCGTCGTCTCAATGTGTTTTGGGGATGACATCTAGATGAACCACTTTGTCGATACGTACTTGAATCTGCGAAGGGTAACTTGTGTGAGCATTAGTTCGGCTAGGGTTCGAGTTCGGCCTAATCTGACTGCCGTCTCGATTTAAACACATCTGTATGAAGTCGGCATAGAGGTCTCTTTTCTGTGGTTCGAGTTCTTGGCTGCTTATATATCCCTCCCGTCGTCCTATTCTTTGGTGGTTTTATATACTTAAATTTTTTTCCTTCCCCGCTGTAGCGATATCTTTTCCTCCTTATTGGACTTTCAGCAAGAAAAATAAACGTCATATTGTGTATCAACAGTGAGGTGAGATCTAGATTACCATCCCTGAATGTTGTTTAATAGTTGTCAGCCAATTAGTTGTACTCATCTCATTACTAAATTTGAAGGGCCATTTGCATTTTATCGATTTTGATTGTTACCATGAAACTAGAAATTGATCATCCGTTGATGTTCTTTTGTATTCGTCATTCGACGCTTAGTCTGTAAGAAGTAACAAAAGACGATTCTCAAGCCTTTCTTTCTCCTTGAGGTATGTCGACTGGTAGGTACCGTGCAAGCCGCATTCATGTGATTGATGACTTCGCTTTTCAGTTCGTTGGCGGGGTTAATCGCGACTATCCGGCAGCGGTGTCTCGTTTATCTTAAGCTGAATTCCTCCCAATGCTATGACATGAGTTCCGACTCGCCAATCAACAAACTCTTTCCTGAGGTGTTGGTCCTCATTGCTTCGCATCTCAAACGCTGCTCTTGCTTCGAATTCATGCAAGTCTCGAAAAGTATTGACCAAATTGTTGAGCCACGACTATGGCAACTATTAGAGTTCCACTAACCGAATTATCATGAATAATATTCTTATGACATATATGAATGGTATCACCCATTACCTTCCACCAAACCGGACACTCGCACTCGTATCCGATTTTCATACCCATACAACGATACCGTTGCCAGTCAGCTTAGTTGGATAGACGAGTATCACATCAAAGGATACTACAATGGCAAAGTCCACCGCTTCTTCAAGCGCTTCGAGCAGAATCTGCCTGGCTCTAATTGAATAGGATCCCTCGTCTTTTCTTTATGCCTCGCCGTCGATCTTTACGCAAACACCGGTGAATATCGAAACTGTCGGAATGCACCTACCAAATTTATCTCATTAGTGCATTTAGAAGTTCACGCGAAAGGAAACCATTTTGATAATATATCCCCCTTTAACCCTGTCGAATACCGCTTCTACGATAATGAAATTGAAAACCGTAAAGTCAAGAGTTTACGTACCTGTCAACTTCGTCAAGTATCACGCAAACCCCGTTCTACTTTGGAACTCGAGCTTCTCGATGCTCCAATAGCTTGCTCTGTGCGGTAGAGCCCACCTCTGGCTCACCTTGTATTATCCCCGGAGATGACAAACGAATGACAGTTGCCGAATTAAAGCGCTAGACGATATCAAGGACATGAACCACGAGTAAACTTGCCAGCGACAACTTGCCTGTTTATTTCTTAGTGTTATCTCCCAATATTTATCGCTTACTAACTTGTGGCTTTATGAACCATCAAATCCCCGCGAAAGCTCGAAAAGGAAGGTTGGAATGGTAATGAGTATTTTAGCGGCCAAGCTGATACTCGTGTACACAACGAGCGGAAATCTCTTTTGACTGCGGTGAAGGGTACTTTGAAATTTTTGAGGCTGGAACATAGAACCATGACACATTCTATACAAGCTTACGTGACAGGGAGCGCCGAGTTCTTAGTATACAGGCGTGGAGAAGTGCCTCGTTATCGGAGGTTTGTCGAAGACTTTCTACCAATATTGGTTGAAAAGGATGAGAATAAAACGAGCTGGAGGAATTTAATGGAGATTTTGTTGTGTGGATTGAACATTCCCAAGTCCCCTGCCAGGAAGGTCTGAAACGGAGGATCGGGCACGATGGGTTTACATGCGAGAACCTTTTGCAGTGTAAGTCCGTTCCATTTGCTCTTTCAAAGTCTTGGATCATATTCGTGCTTTCCTCAAAGCTCGCATAATCAATTGATGCCTAGGCCAAAACCACCTTAGGTGCTCGTGGCGACATCCTGGTCCTCAACAGAACAACAGTGTGATCAAGTATCCTTCTTTGGTATGCGGAACTATTCCTCAAACTTTAGATGCTCGTTTTCCTAATGCAAGAGTCGCAACTGAAGTAGGCTGATGCACTCTTTAATAACGTGACGACGGAACGGTCGAACTTGCTGAAGATGTGCCGGGAGGAAGTATAACTGGATAGAATGGCGATGAGCTCTGAGTTCCAGCATTCGGTTATGTGTTTAAAAGTACGACTTGATCTGGATGGTTTGCTAATCCCATCTGGCATGTTACCGCTACCGAAAAACTCGAGGTGGTCTGGCTCCTTCTCAATTCAAGTTGGCTTCAACGTCATTGGTAAGAACGGCACTTTCCATACCATAATCCTCCAAAAAATTTCGGACACGTTAACCTTTTCATTCCTCTTCACACAACTACCCTCTTTTTCATAATTCGATCTAGAAAACAGAAATGTTTTACCGCTCGCGACAATCATCTCTAAATCTTTTCCTACTTGCTTGCTTTCTAGTATTTCTTATTTTTTACTATTTTCGGACACAGACAATTTCTACAATCAGCACAGGACAGATCTCGGCATATTTGAATCGCACACATTTACAGGATGGCTCTCCGGATCTTGGTACGTCTTTGGGGGAGAGTCATAATACAGTGCAGAGTTCGAATTCGACATCCACTACTAGAACGTCGAGCCCAAAGACCTGCGCTCCCGCAACCACAGTAATTGAATCTCGAACTACTACCGTTACAGAATCTACAACAATCACAGATGCTACCACGGTCACAGATGCTACCACGGTCACAGATTACTTCTCCAACCCATCCCCACGTCCGCACCCTCGGCCTGCAAAGGCATCTCCCTTTCATCCTTTGTCGCTCGAGGAACAGAAAATTGCGAGACTTCGAGATGCAGGAATAATGATCGTGTTTAAGACTGGCGCTCAGGAAGTCTCATCGCTTGGAATACAAATCGGCACCACCCTCCGCTATCTCAAACCGCGAGACATTCTCTTCTTCTCCGATCAGCAGGGCAGCATTGGTCCCTTTGTCATTCACGATGCTATTCGAAATGTTAACGAGACCATTCGAACGAATTCACCAGACTTTGAGATCTATCGCGATATTCGACGCTACCAATCAACTGGTCAGAACATTGATGATTTGAAGGAGGCAAGCAGTATTGGCGATGGTCGCAAAGGCTGGAATTTGGACAAGTATAAATTCATTCACATAGTGGAGGAAACGTTTGAGATGCGGCCGAATGCGAAGTGGTATGTGTTCATCGAAACAGACAGCTATGTGGTCTGGGAGAATCTCATCACGTGGCTTAATACTCTCGATGCCAACAAACCACTCTACCTTGGTGCTGTAGTCATGCTTGGCGACACAGCTTTTGCGCATGGTGGATCGGGATATGTTCTCTCTCATGCTGCGATGAATAGTTTACTTGGTCCATCACAACCACAAGGTCTTGCTGCACAATGGGATCTTGAAATGCATAAGCATTGCTGCGGAGACCTAGTCCTTGCACTTGCTCTTAGAGATAAGGGTATATATCCAGTCGGTACTCACCCCCTGACAAACGGTTATAAGCCAACTACTTTCACGTATGGACCAAATGATCACTGGTGCCAGCCTGTGGTGACTATGCACCATGTTCGACCAGATGAGGTCAATAGCCTCTGGAGGTTTGAACGACGTAGAGAAAAGATTCAAGGAAATAAAAATGTAAGATTCATTCCGCCATAAAATTGGTTTGATATTAATCAACTCTGTAGGCGACAACCTTCTCAGAGCTCTTTCACCACTTCGTGGAACCGCACTTGGTTAAGTCAAGAGATAATTGGGATAATTTGAGCCACGGGCCTGCTTACTCCAAGCGTATCTTCTTAGAAGCAATGGAGAAAGCAACAAAGGAGGCAGAGACTGAACATGAGCAAGAGATTCAAGAAGAGGAAGAAGAAAAAATAAAGCACGAAATGGAAGTTCAAGAGGAGGAAGAAGCCAAAGCAAAAGAAGAGGACGAAGCTCGAAGACAAAAGGAGGACGAGGAAAATCGTAAACTTGAAGAGATGAAGGCCGAGGAAGGCGACCCAGGGGAGGATACCGAGACAGACGTTGCTGAGGCTGAAGATAAAAGTACACACAAGGATGTCCCTCCAAAACATGAGGAAGTCAAAGTCAAGAACTCGGTCGCAACCGCCTGGAAATCCGACCAAGTCGACATTATCAGACCTCTACAAGGTCGATCCATAGACAGTTTAAAAGAAATTGGTCCTCAATGGTCGACCATCGAGAAAGAATCTTACAAATCTTTCAAGAACTGCTACAAAGCCTGCAAAGCCAATGATAATTGCTTCCAATTCGTATTCATCAATTCGAAGGAAGACCCGAGTTGTCATTTGGGAACCTACTTTCGGCTTGGAAATTATGTAGCGCCAGATGACGAGAGGACAGATGTGGAAGAGAGCCCGTTGGTGATTTATAAAAGTGGTTGGATGCTTGAAAAAATAAGAACTTGGGTGTCTGAGAACGAGTGTGAAGGTCCACAGTGGCCGTAGTTGGATAGTGTTTTGACAAAGACTTGTGGATGTTTGAATTTTGGTGGATTTTGTTTGAGAAAATCTGTTCGTAATCTAGCTCATGTCGAATTATCGTATTTGACTAGGAAGTCTTTAGTTAAAGGAACAAACCCGTTGTCTAAAGCGGCATGTATCTGCGAACCACATCCGAAATCTTGGCGGCTAAGCGGAGCTTCCCCCTTTCTTAATAATGCAAGGATCTTGGAGTTACTTTTTCTGTTGGTCTGTTCATTTGCGACAACGGAGTGTATCCGCTCTTGAAACTTTGTGGCCAGTTACATTGGGAATTACTGGTGGACATGTCACCATGACCAAGCCGCTCGCGCCCAAAATGTACAGCAAATCTCAGACCTGCGTTTAGTGTCTCGAGACTTCTTAGAATTCACAATGCCTTGTGCTGGAGCAATGATATCTCATTGGTGTCTTCCCCTTTCACATGTAAATGCACATCAACGGGATGACATCATGGCGTAAAGCTTATTCAGGAACAGCTAGAGCTTCAAAACATCTCAACACCCCCAGCTCAACACAAGTTTAACATTTCTCTCTTTTATACTTGAAGTTCCCTGAATAATAATCATTATCGTATTACAACTGAACTCAATTCGTGATTACCATGGATCATCCAAGTCAGTATTCTGCCCTCTGCTCCAGCTTCTTCAATTGTGCACTTTTGTTATATCTCCCGACAATTTGGATATTTAGCAAGATTTCCCCAAGTAAATTGCGCTGATAATATATTTGTAGAACGTCAAATTTCGAGTATCATCCACTCACTCACGGAGGGGTTACCTGTTGATCAAAAGAAGACGCTCGAAACATATTTCACTCCAGCTTCCTCCTTCGCGCATCCCCTGTGCCGCGTACCAAGCTTTTCGCACATTTCTCTACCTTTCCTTGGAGAGATCAACAGCCGCTGGGTAATATGGATGATCTACCGCTGGTACAAGATCCTCTCGCCAAGGATTATTTTGGGCGTTGATTGCTCTGGTAAAAGGCCTTCCAAACCAGTTGAAAAACCAGATAACAGATGCTAACAAGCTCATCAGAGTACAACCAAGAGACCCAAACTCTCTTCGTCCAAATCCACCAACAATTCTCCCTCTTCTTCATCCCTTTCTACAAATCTAATGTTGCCCTGACCACGAAACTCCAGCTCGTCCAAAATAACTCAAAATACTACATTCAATCGCAAGAAGACCTTTACCAGACTAACGAAGTTGTGAAATTCTTCTGGCCCGGCGGCGCCACCATAATTTGGTTTGCGCAGCTCTTTGCGACCTTTTTATGTATTGTTGGCGCGTTGCTATTGGCGCCTGTAACCTGGTTCGAGCAGAAGACCGCCGAGAACGGCGGGGATTATAAGAAGGCTGCGGGAGAAATTGCAAATAATGTAGAGGAGATGGCGCGAAAAGTGAAAGATGATGCTGTTAATGGGACGGAGAATAGTATCAATGGCGTGAATGCAAAGGCTCATGCTTGGTGGGGAAATGAGAAATAGTTTAGATAGACATCATTAAAAGGACACTAGCGGTAGTTGTAGTGAGAGGGTGGAAAGAGCGTGCGAATTTGGGCGGTACGAAATATATGGAAATTCACGCCCGGCAGAAGGTGTCTTGCATGGAACGATGATATGGTTGTGTACGAAGCAGTCGGTGAAGTTTTTTTTATCTGTGACGTACTCTACGGGAAAATCCCCCCTCATTTTGTTGAAGTGCGGGCTTGAACTGTCCCTTCAGCGTGAAGGAGTTTGCGATGGTAGTAGAGAAACGCAACTTATATAATGTTCTTCTCGGCCCCTTAGTGTTGAAGTCCACTCCAGTTCCAAGCGCGGAGACTAAGAGTGATCGAAATCTGTTGGCGAGGGTTCTCCTCTCAGTCTGTGAAATTTGTTGCTAGAGCATGTCTGTCTGTCTATAAGAGGATTTACATAAACGGCAGTGGAAGAAATGTGTCTCATCATGCCTACATCAAATTATTTACTGACTTTCTGACAGCGATTATCCTATGTCTCTTCAACTCAATAGTCGTAAAATGTTATGAATCCTTCCTGTCAGTCTCTTATTGATCTTTTCGTTATGGGATATTTATCTGTGTAACCCTCGAAGGTTGCCTGGTGGTACGCTTTTGGAGACGATGCTTAAGTGCTGTTGAGATCGCGATGATCATTAAAGGAAAGTTCGAAAGATCTCCCATCCTTGTCTGTATGCACAGAGTCTTGCTTGCAGCTCGGATTTTTTATTCAAGGGTATCATTAAATACGCGGAATGGGCAGACTTAACAGAATAATTCATCCAACCACGTACTAATACAATTTTCCACATAATCTTCCATTGTCTTGGCGTGCATCCATTTATTCACCTCTCTGTCGTGAACATAAAGATCTTCACTACACATCTTTTCATAAGTGCTTCTTGGGTATAGTGTATGGTTAGGTACGCCATGGCCCGAGAATTCGCTGATGGGAATTTAAGACGGTAAAGAGTTCAGGAAAATGATACAAGAAGGCAAAGCTGATCTAAACTATCTAGATATATACAAGGCTGTGCTGGTGGTCAAGTTCATGGGGATTCCGATGGTCATCTGCGTGGAAGCCTCCGCCATAGGGGGTATATGACACTGATCTTCTCTTCTCGTTGAAGCAAGCTCTAAGAGTTAAAATACATGATTTTATCTCCATGCTAATCAAAATTGGAGTAAAATGAGGACTGTCGAGGTCGAGTTAGAAATTGATGGGCTGCTCAAATGGTATGAACCTTGCTTGGCACAATGATTGCAGCATCTGACTTCCCACAAAGTCTCGCGATTCAAACAGCGGCCCAAGAAAATTTAGAAAGTGCCTTTGACACTGCTCATAACTAGATGGCGATAATCTATTACTTGGGTTCACGACGTGAAGCAAGCTGGTTTGAGAAGCTTGGATGTATTGTCTAGTCAAGTACCATGTTCCCCAGGTGGCAGACTGGCGTTGTCTCAGGTATCTTTCTCACTATTTTCACCCTCTTTTCTAATTTAGGATGTCTGATTTTCTCTATACGGAAGCACAAGCCCATTTAAATAGTTTAGGTACAATCTAGGAGGGCGATTGCACAAAGATGGATATCTGGAATAAATTAACTCACGTTCTTATTAATGTCATAAGCACGTTGAGGACGATTTCTTGGTATTATACGGTCGCGGTTCACCTCGCTTGGGCTGTAGTGCTCAGTAAAGGCAAGTAAAAGTTCGAAAACAATGGATTGAGTATCTACCTGGAGCTTCAGGAATGAAAAATTAGCTCCCGGCAATAAAGGCTTTTCGCAACTGCTTTGGGTTGAATCCAAAGGTTGATGCGCTACAGGAGATATTGCAAGGAGAGGGACAACTTGGTCATTCGAAGATATCTGCAGATTATTTGGTTCATTGTCGGAACGACGCGAAAGTGAGGAGCCGGCCAAGGCTTGCTGTATTGAACCTTACTGGCAGAGGAATATTCCTGCTGTTGGGCGTCAGTATCGTTAAAATCAGACTTTCGAGAAGGTTAATATGTATAGTAGTAGTGACAGGCATGAAAATTGATCTTTCAACATCCGATACTCTTGCTTAATGTCGCGCTAGCGCGTAGAACACTTAGTGACTTTCCCATCCTGGTGTGCACCTTGTATAGAGTCTAGAATGTAATTTAGACAATCCAGAATTCATGAGAATTTTACGATTTATCTTTGTTAGTTGCAAAGCATACTAGAATTTGGAAAGATATGAGATGAAAACCGAAATTGGTGGTCAGAAGCGTGGAAGGTGCGTGTAAGCGAGAGACAGTTCACTCCAAGGGGTCGATGCAATCTGTTGCCCCATTCTTACCCTTTTACCAACTCGATCCATCATATATTCCGTGATAATACATTTACTTCACACCAATGCACCCCTCAGCAAGTTGTCGCCAGCTTTCTCCTTCTTGACTTCTTCAGCGACCCTACCTCAACGAAATTCCTCACTCTTCTCTAAGCCACCTAATATCTCAATGAATAATAAAGTGGAGTCAGCTCCACACTTCAAAATGGTCAAACCTCAAGACAAACCAACAAGTCATTTTGTGCGCCTGACCAGGCATGCTGATAGGTACTGTGATATCAGTATAAGAAAAGCCATTTACATAAAGTTCAGAAGCCCCGGCGGGGGCACCGATGGTAACTCTATAAAGCTACAATTATATAGATATACCGTATATAGAGAGGCTTTGGGTCTCTGGAATGAAATAAGGAATACAAGACTCTTTCTCCTGCCCTTATGGCTCTATTAATGATATTCTTACGTGCCTCACACCAACAAGGGGAAAAGCCTAGCCAACGCCAGTGTCGACAACGTCGTGGTCGCAGAAGGAGGCGTCATGTCTGATTTTGTTCTTTTTGTGTTTCTTCTTGTGCCGTCGTTGTTATAGGATGAGAGAAGAAATTTGTTACTTGGATAATAAGAGGCCAACCTTGCTGTTGGTGTAGGAGCAATCGAGATGCAGCGCTTCAGCTTCATCATCGGGCTAAGTTGCAACTCATTTCCACGCAGAGCGCAAGAATCTCGAAGAAGCCCATGAACGTGACCGCAGATTCCATCCAGCCCGCGCTCATCACTTACTAAATATCGGAAAGATGCATATTGTTGTTACTTGCAAACATCTGTACACCGAATCTATTCGCGTATAATTTGGCGAGAATCACTTCCTATTTTTGTATTTCTTCACCACGCGAGATTTCTTTGTTCGAATCGGCCATGAACGCATACAATACATCAAGTTACATCACAGTCTAGTTCGACGGTCGCCTCAAATCGCCAATCAAGCCAACCGTCCAGCTATTTGAAGATTGTGCTTACTTGTAAGAGCTTACCATTGCTGTCAACTACCCACGGAGTAGTCACCGGATTCACATGTACGATAACAGAAAGGCTTGTTGAAGCAGGGGATTTGCAACTCTCAAGAAGTTAAAGGGCTTGCGGAAGGTAATGGTCACCATTACGAGTATTTCTTATCCATCGATGCTTCTCTCGATAAAGGGTTGGGTCTAATATTCGGCATTTCTTTAGGGCTGGGAGTTTTATCATCTGAAATGCGAGCAATATCCAAAGAATACCCAGGCATCCAGTGTTAATGGGGAGTTTAGCAAGATTTCATGAAGCAATTATATTGATAAACGGATGTGCATCACTTTTCGCGCAGAAGTTCTCACATTTTCAGGAAGCAGTTTGTTGGGGCACACGGGTTTGTTGTAGCCTTCTATGCAAACGTTATCTTTGGTAGGTGTAGGTGTTGGTATGAGGGACGTAAGAATACCGTAAATAGAGCCACAATAGCAGGATAAAGAGGCTTGGATTCCCCTGTTCTGCAGTCTTAAATAGCCAGAGATTCTCGATCAATATTAAATCTCTCTGATACTCCAGCCGTACGGAGTTATCATTGGATACCCCGCTGGGGCTTCCGAATAGTACATTAATAACTCTCCCTTACGGATATCACCCTACCTATCAACAATATCCGTATAAGAGGGGCCATTCATATACTATCCGGAAGTCCCTACAGGGTACCAATGGCAACTCAGTATGACTAATGTAACAGAGATATATAATATATATAGAGAAGCTCTAGCCGCCTAGGAAGGCAAGCGAGAAGAAATAAGGAACCCAGGAATTTCTCTCCTGTTTTTATGGCTCTATTTATAACATTCTTACGTGCCTCATGTCAACAGATGTCACCGTACCTATCAACAGTAGAGTTTCAATTAGCAAGTGAAATTCGTTGACAAATGTGGCTTCCAATGATTTCTGTTGATAGATTTGGTAAAAAGGCACACTACAAGGCAGATCAGAAGATAGACTGATTAGAACACTTGAAGCTCTATATAATGGATATTTGTCATCTGAGAAGAGAGAAGGAATTCAAGACTCTTCTGCTTTTTTGGCCCTATTCTGATATTCTCACGTGACCATACATCAGCATGAATCAAGCCTTCCTAGCTTTGTCCACCTATTTCAGTATGTATACTCTCCACTGATGGCCACTATAGAAAATGAATTCCTGTCTCTTCAACTAATTGACTAATGTATCAAGGGCAGGTCTAAAAGAGCCTAATCTACTTCTAACTTGTACGTGCAAGCCGCTATTAGATCTTCCATGGACACTGCCATGGAGGGAAATCAATGACAGAAAAACCTCGCCTTGTCTTCAGCCCGAGTTGTGGCTCGAATTGACTAAGCCACAATGCGCAATGTTCAGAGTCACGTGTTACCTGCTTCCCTATGCTCGCGAAGGATCAGCCGAGCTACCCTTGTTAAGAGCTAATTTCGTAAGGCTATATCCTGCGATCTCCCGAGCCTCGTCTAACAAATAATAGTTCATCAGCACAAGCCTTACTCTCTACGCTTCTATGCGCCATCAACTCTCAGTCAAATGGTATCCCCCTGCAATCTTGTTCTAACCTGCGAAGATAATTCAGCGAGCAGAAGGGCGATAGCTATTTCGAAGCAACTTTTTCTAGCGTAGCCTTGACAGCAATCCCCCCATCATGGCTATCCAACTGAGAGTTGAGAATTACACTGTCGGATGGGTCTGTGCGACAGATGTTGAATTGGCCGCAGCATCAGAGATGCTAGATGAAGAATACGAATCGCTGCCACAAAAACCAAACGATCCTAATATATACACATTCGGACGATGCGGCTCCCATCATGTCGTGATTGCCTGCCTTCCAGCCGGCATGCGTGGGACGAGTTCTGCAGCAGTGGTCGCATCACAGATGAAGTCTACCTTTATCTCGTTAAGATTCAGCCTACTGGTGGGAATTGGAGGAGGGGTCCCAACAACAGCAGATATTCAGCTTGGTGATGTGGTGGTAAGCCAACCAGACAGCCAGTTCGGGGGTGTCGTGCAATATGATACAGGTGAGAGACGGGGCGATGGGAGGTTTATTCGGACTGGGTCTTTAAATACACCGCCAGCCGTGTTGCTTGCAGCCCTCCAGAAACTTAAGTCCAACCACCAGAGAGGGATTAACAAATATAGGGAGTACCTCGGTTTAATCTGCAGCAAGATAGGGCTCGGGTTCGCACGGCCAGAAGGAAAAGATCAGCTTTTCCAGACAGGATATAAGCATACGGGTGAGCATCACTGTAAATATTGTGGCATGGATGGGTTAGTGGCCCGAGAATTAAGAGAGCAAGTAGTCGTTCATTATGGTACAATCGCCTCAGGAAACTTGGATATACGAGATGCTGAGACAAGGCAACAATTAAGTGATGACCTGGGCGGAGTGCTGTGTTTTGAAACCGAGGCGGCTGGCTTAATGAATTTGTTTCCGTGTCTGGTGATCCGTGGAATTTGTGACTATGCCGACTCTCACAAGAATGAGATATGGCATAAGTATGCTTCGGCTACTGCTGCGGCATATGCGAAAGATCTGTTAACAGTTGTTCCGGTTCTTGAAGTTGAGAACACACAGACAATTGGGGAGACCGTCCATGTTGAGAACAGTGGGTCCCAAGCGCTTCTCTAAAAACTTTACTAATATTGTTAAACAGCTAAATCGCTTCTAATGATCCCATTTTCACGGAACAAGGACGTTGTTATCCGTGAAGGGATCTTTTCCGAGTTAGAGAAGAAGTTGCCTGTCACGACCCGTAATCAAAGTGTAGCATTGTGGGGACTTGGTGGGTCTGGGTAGGTTAAGTTCTTACTATCGAAAACGACCTACTAAATAAATAGTAAAACACAAGTCGCGCTTGAATTTGCCTACCGACGATACGACGAAACGCCATGCTCGATATTTTGGGTCCACGCCGACAACTTCGCAAGTTTCTTACATGATTACAAGGCGATTGCTAAAGTAGCCAAGCTCTCAGATAAACTTGAAAATGAGGCATTGATGGATGCTGTCCGGGTTTGGATTGAGGCTCAGTCAAATTGGTTACTAGTGTTAGATAATGCGGATGCCCTGCATCACTTTGGGGAACAATGCACTTCTCACCATCATGACAACTCAAGGAACCTTCACTCTTTTATCCCGCAAGGGCCCACTGGGACGATCTTATGGACTACTCGTGATGGGAGAATAGTTGGAGACCTCATCAGTCCTAAGCAGGGAATTTATGTCGGTAGTATGGACGCATCAGAAGCCAAGGAATTACTCGTGGGCTTGAGTAATTCTGCCATTACGGATGACGATGCTTCAGTGATAGATGAACTAATTGGGAAGCTGGACCGATTACCGCTGGCAATCTCGCAAGCAGCGGCATATATACGGAGAACATCCATGTCGATGCAGGATTATGTTGCAAAACTTAAGAAGGGGAAGAGGCGACGGAAGATTTTGGAAGATTCGAACTTTGACAGACACAGACGGCCAAACGTTCCGAATAGTGTTATGAAGACCTGGCAGATCTCGATTGATTATATCCGAAAGGAAAACCCTTGTGCCTATGCGATTTTACATGTCATTGCATACTTAGACAACCAAAACATCCCGTTCGAGCTGATCAAAGCCACTATCAGATCAGAGAGTGAACGAGAAGACAACAAATATGAGCAAGTTAATGAGATCGACATTGACAGCGGCGAAAGCGAGGACGACGATAATGTCATAGAAGCAGCTACACGTCTTCATGAATTCTCTTTCTTACGGCTCAGGGAAACCAAAAGTGGCTTGCGCAGCTATGAAATGCACAAGCTTGTGCAAGAAGCCGCACGTTATGGTCTGGGAAAGGAAGAGAGCAAACGATTCTGTAAAAAAGCGCTTGGAATAATACTTGAAGTATTCCCATCGAGTAATTCTGATACCTGGGGTCGATGCGAGGAATACTTGCCACATGCTATTGCAATCTCCAATTGTCTTGAAATATTGCAAGAGAAGATTATGATTTCAAATCTCTTGAGTAAAGTCTCAGGATATTTACACAGTCAACTTCGATCCAGAGAAAAGGAGCCGATTGACTTGAGAGTTTTAAAGCTGCGGAAAGAGGTGCTTGGAGAGAAGCATCCCAACACGATCTCTAGCATGGCGAGCCTCGCGGCGACATACCACCAGCAAGGCCGTTCGAAAGAGGCCGAGGAGATCGACGTCGAGGTGCTCGAGCTACGGAAAGAGATGCTTGGAGAGAAGCATCCCGACACAATTTTCAGTATGGCGAGCCTCGCGGCGACATACCACCAGCAAGGCCGTTCGAAAGAGGCCGAGGAGATCCACGTCGAGGTGCTCGAGCTACGGAAAGAGGTGCTTGGAGAGAAGCATCCCGACACAATTTCCAGTATGGCGGACCTCGCGGCGACATACCACCAGCAAGGCCGGTGGAAAGAGGCCAAGGAGATCAAAGTCGAGGTGCTCGAGCTACAGAAAGACGTGCTTGGAGAGAAGCATCCCGACACAATTTCTAGCATGGCAGACCTCGCTGCGACGTACCACCAGCAAGGCCGGTCGAAGGAGGCCGAGTAGATCAAGGTCGAGGTGCTTGGAGAGAAACATCCCGACACGATTTCGAGTATGGCGAACCTGGCGTCGACGTACTGCCAATAAGGTCAACTATTCAAAGCTCAAGAACTTGAACAGTTCATAGGAAACATAAGAATATCATGGTTTTTTACTTTAAAATCTTAATATAAAATAACAATCAATTAACACTCCTTAAGGCTGCGAAATCGCGATCCTACCTTACAGCCTAAAGAGCTAATCTCTATCTATGCCCCGTTATCTAATTCCAAAACGAGATTTATATTAAATAAACTACTTTGAAATCCCAACCGTGCTGAATTTACCCACAGCTACCCCACTGTGGCTTGTGCAGGTATTGTTTTCAGTAATTCCTTCGCACACCCAGCAGCTGTTGCGGAAGCATATGGCTGCCACCTCTTATTTTTATGAGAATCTGCATAGTCGCATATCCCTCGAATTACAAGACATGGAAAGTTATTCATCAAGCCAGCTGCTTCCATCTCAAAGCAGAGAACTCCACCAAGTTCTTCACTCAGCCGATCCCTAGTCACCCCGTCTTTCATGACCTGATTTCCAGACGCAATAGTCCCGAAATGGAGTAACGCATCTGTATTCGGTCGAGGAATTCTCGCCACAAGTTCATTTTCAGTACAAATACCACAGGTTGGTCCTCCAGCATGATCGTATGTCGGCTTATATAATATGTCGTTCTCTACACCTTGGTAGGCGAATTCCGGCAGGTGGTCGAGAGGAGAGAGGTGCTCTGACAGATCAATACGTCGTCGTAAAAAATTGGATCGAAGTTTAGCAAGAGCAGTCAGGAGAATTGTAGGTGGTGCATTCAAGCTACCCGTTCGTGTGAAACACTCTTTTGGTCCAGTCTTTCCAAAGTCGTATTGAACCACTCCTCCGTATTGAGCAAATGGTTGACTGATTACGACATCACCTAGTCGTATGTCTGCTTCTGCACTTGGGACGCCACCGCCAATCCCCACCATTAGACCAAATCGGATAGAAGAGAACCTTGACTTCATCTGAC
Source organism: Hymenoscyphus repandus (assembly GCA_001414415.1). Classification (NCBI taxonomy): domain Eukaryota; kingdom Fungi; phylum Ascomycota; class Leotiomycetes; order Helotiales; family Helotiaceae; genus Hymenoscyphus; species Hymenoscyphus repandus. The sequence continues at coordinate 145,394 of LLCE01000080.1, read as the reverse complement.
TTGCGACTGCCGCAGCAGAACTGAGCCCCAGCTGTCCAGCAGGCAAGCATGCGATGACCACATTATGGTCTCCGATACGACCAACTGAGTATGAATTGGTGTCAGTTGAGTCTTGTGGCAGATCGTGATGCTCCTCGTCTAACATCTCCACCACCGCCGCTAGCTCGATTGGTAACGCGCAAATCCATCCGACTGTATATTCATTCCGTTCTAGACGTTTAAGGGGCATTGTGAGGTTGACAAAGGCTCTTATGATTCAAATCTACCAGCGCATATCAGGTATGAAATTGCTTAGACACTAAATTCCATATTTGGAGGGTATTAATGTATGATATACAACTTACCCACAACCTGTCCACTACTTGTCCACGGCTTGATAGATATTAATAGTAATCTTACGAAGTGGACTGTGGATAGTTAAGGAAACTGCATTTAGCCTTGTTAGGTTAGCCTAGGTGTCACGTTATACGGCATTTTGACCTGAAAATTTGGCACGCTTAGTCATAGGCAAACCTGTAATGTAGGTGTTAAGCGACACGTGCACATAAGGGACCCGTGTTGGTCCCCCCACCTCCCTCATAAAAAATTCTAGCATTATTTAACATATAATTATAAGCTCTTGAAACCAATTCTATTCTACCGTATACGTACAGGGCATGTACGGGCAGTATGCTACACGTGCGCACAGCGCGCGGTTATGGCTCTTTAGGTAAATCCACCTCTCCACTCATTCACCTCTTTTTAGCTTTTTCTACTAGTTCTATACCCTGCTGAACTGTAAGAACCCCCCATGATTGTATAAAAGACCTCTTACTTGCTCTCTTCCTCTTTTGGCGTTGATTTTCGGCCCGTAACTGCCTATTCTCCTCTGTAAGAACTATATTGGTATATATAGCTATTTTCGCCCACTTAACTAGCTGCTGAAATGCCGATTCTGTGGGACTAGAAGGCATATCTGGGTATATGTGACGTTATAGAGACTCTTTAATTGACTTTGCTTGAAGATGACTACTTTCGGGTGCTGTGGTGTCTCCGGAATTCATTGCTGTGGCAGCATAGGTGCTGGTGGGGGTAGGTGTACGGATTTATGTATTAAGTTTTGAGAGCACCCGATCTGGATCGTATAGTACTCATCCAGTAGGTGCAAAACCACTACGTGCAATAGCAGGAGTCATAGCTTCCGTACGTGCTCTGCTATATTCTGTAAGGAAGTTTGGCTTATCAATATGGTTGACTCCATCCCGCATTAGTTGCTGAGTCTGATGCCCGTACGCGCGTTTCAATGTCGCAAAACAGCTGACATCTAGTGGTTATAATAGGTATGAGCCATATAAAGGTATACAGAGCGTGATAATTTTATGCTCTATAGTAAAAAGGTCGAAATCAGGTGTTATATGACTTCCATGCCCATCTAGAATCAAGAGTCTATATACCCCCTTCGTACGTGGTGCTATATACGGCTCAAAAACAGTAGTGAGCCATAAAAGACCTAATTGGTTATTTATCCACACCTTTTCACTGAGAGCAATGACCCAATCGCGTGGTAGGTCATTGCTATACTATATAGAGATATGCAACTTTCCCTCAAGAATAATCACTGGCGGAGGCCCGCCACCCATAAAGTCAATTGACTTAATAGCTGTAACCTATTAGCGGTTCCCCGGTTAAATGGTAACTACTCTGCTTACTCTTTCAGGGCTTGAAACTACCTTAGCAGTAGCTATCACTCCCATCTGAAATTCCGTCTCGTCAAAATTATATCTATTCTCTTCTAGGTTCCCGTATTTCGTAATTATATTCCGTATAAGGTCAATTCAGGCCCGTATAATTAAGGCATCTTCGCAGAGAGCACTTAAAATAGATAGATAAACCATATAGATTAGCTTAAGAGTTTAGGAATAGCTTAGTATATTAATCCTGGGGAATACGGTGGTAGCGATAATAGTTTCATGCATATATATAGCTTCGTACAGCTTCATATATATACTAATCGCATCACTACCAGAGAATATATATGTCACGTGATTGTGCTAGGAGCTTGCAGCCAAGAATGAAGCCCTCTAAATGCCACGCCGCTTACTTCATATCTATACATCTAAAATCAATGACTCTCCGGAGACATTATATTGTAGTGTAGGCCAAACCGTCACAAAATGATGGAAAAATGGACGATATAGATCAACTTTTCCTTCAACTAAATGCATCTCCTATTGGCTGCTCTATTGGATTGTGGGGGGAAAGGATTAGTTCTGTTTACATGAAGCGGTCGATTTATTTGGTATTTTTTGGTTCCTCACCTAGGGATGAGGAATTAAGTGCACTGCTTGGAAAGCCTACAAAGCAAACAGAAATCACCTCACATCAGGCTTACCTTGTCGGTATATTAGCTTCCACCAATCCAGACCCCGACGAAAGATCTCGAGGGACCATTCATAACGATAACGTATCGCTTGCTAGACCCCCCATCATCACTAACAAGGATGTATTATCGACTAAGCCTATTGTAAAAAACATCAGGTGGCGTAATAACTGCAGAAGTTTACTGGCCAGGGAGGGCGCAAATCTCGATTTTTGTTTATGTTCTCCCTTGCTAAGGAGGAAACGTTTAATGATCATGATTTGAACCCCGAGCGGAAGCTGAAGAGAAGGGAAGTGTGACCCCAATTCAGCGGAGGTAGCTTCAGAGACAGCGACTGATTTAGTACTTGAAAACGGGGTGAAATACCCAGGTGCGAGAGAGGCAGTGACTTCAAGAAGACATATTTCTTGAAGATGAAAAATCAAGTCCTGCAATACATGAGAGCGCGCACCCTGGACCCTTTCAATAGTTCTGGACAACATAAGTTTGACCAGATATTGTAAGTAAAGAAATATGAGCTTACTTCAGGATCGAAGCTTCACCAAGAGTCGGCAGGTAATGCAGCTGCCGTGAAACGCAGTGATCTAGGGAGGCCAGCCGAATTCCGCAAATACCACAGAGACAAGCAATCTCTTCCGAATAACGGAAAGACTGAACGGGCATCTATAGCAACAGCCTATAGCAAATCGTGACAGCTTAGAACATCATAAATTGCACATATATCGTCACGCTATTCATATAGAGTTGACTGATCCCCCCGGAACCTATTTTGTAATGTGCCCAGAATAGCTATAGTGAGAGAGTGGTAAGCCGATTAGTACAGAGGTCGGTGAGTAGTGGGGTGTTTGAGGCTATGCAGCGTAGCCCAATCCGAACTACCTTAAAATAAATTTTTTCCATTACCAGCTATGCACGTTCAACTATGTGTTTGTCTTATGGTCACAAATCATGCTCTTAAGAATGCTAGGAGATTTCGGCTCGCTTGAAGAGCTACCGCCAGTCATGTCTAATGGCATCGAGAACTTGAGAATGATACTAGACGAGCCTGAGAAATTCTGAATCGACGAAATTGCAACGCCCTATTTCGCTCCTGGAAAGTACTTTATCCGGTCTGTTCTGTGAGGTCTCTATCTCCACTTACAGTTTGGGAAATATAGAAGGCCCAAGAGGCACTTCGTATAGAGATGTCCCAAGATATTGATCTTCTGATGTGGGAAGCAACCTCAGCTGTGTTCCAATCATCAAGCGGGACTTAGTTTATCGCAACTCAAGTGATAATTCTTATACTAGCATTCCCAAATCCAACACACGTAAATCCTCCAACTATCACAGTTTCTCAGCACAAACATGCATCTCCATTTTCTATACCACCAATTCCTCGGAAACAACTGTACGATTACGATTAGCGTCAGCAACCAAGATACCAAAATGATACTCGCCGTTTACTTAATATCAGAATTTGGAAAATCACATATCGCACCCAGGTATTAACGTAATACCAGCATATCGTCTTATCAAGAATAAAGAATAACAACATGTCTTCAACACGAAGTCTGACATATAGTCTGTATGACCTAACAGCAAAAGGAAAGTATCGTATGTCTCAGGCCTACTTGTAGAATAAAGGAACATGCTTTTACTCATCCGCACTTAATCAGTTCCTCAGATAGAAAACAAGCTGTAAGAAAGCATTTTGTCCACAACCCTCTTTTATAGAAACATTCTCGTATAGGTTGTGAACAAAGTTGCCAAAGAATCTAATAACAAGATCCGAGCCACTGTCACAACCACGGTTGAACTTCGTTGCCAAAAACAGTCCAGTTGCAGGTATTGAACATCAAGCTCGAGCACGCGACACCATGACCGCCAATACAAAATCCTTTGAATCATAACTTCATTACATGCTAATCGTTTATAGGAGCGCTATCCTTATTTCATTTCCAGGGGTATTCAAAATCATCCAAACCTCCTGTCCCAGCTCTTTTTAGTCACGTGACGTATTATCATACCAACTCCCATGCGGAAATGCCTCCAAACCCCATTCCACACTTCCCTTTTTTGTTCAAGTACTCCCTCCTCGTCATCCCTCTAGAATCCTTTCCATTAACAGTAGTAACAGCATAACAACTAACAGTCTGGCCCGGAGCACCCAAATCCTTGGCTGGGATATCAGCCCACCACCAGAAATCATTGTTCTCGAGTGCGACATAATCATCATTTCGACCATCGACGCCGCCAATTTTGATGATAAGGCAATATGGCTTGCCTTGGCCGTTCTTGACGTGGTCCCAGTGCTCGCAGATCTTGCTGAATTGGAAGCGTACAGTTTCACCGGAGTTGACAGGGATACGTTTCGCTGCTGGTGTGAATGAAGTCCCGGACAAGCCGTGATCCTCAACGGCACCAAAAAGTTGCAATGGTTCAGCGCCAACGGGTCCAATGATATACTTCTCCCATGTCGGGACACTTCCATCACTTCGGAAGAAATGTGACCTATCTTGTGGGAAATGCTTGATGCCAAAGTCGTCATTTGACATGGTGAAGTAACTCGGCGTAAACTTCTTGTTGTATACTTGATTTCCGACGTTGCCCGCGCCCCAGCAGGAATCAAGTAGTTTCCACTCCCCTCCATCGATACGAACTGCGTTCCAAGCGTGGCCATCAGGTTTACATGGAGGGATGGGGTCGCCCGGCTGAAGAGCACTGTAGCCATAACCCTTTCCGTGTCCAGTCACCATCACAGCCTCGAGCCCCGCCTTCAGAGCTATAGCCGTGTATACACCAGCATATCCACCACAAACAGCCAGACCCGAGGCAATGGTGTCTTTCGGCTCGACATGTTTGACTCTGTTCCCAAAGAAAGCTCCAGTATCGTAAGCAATATTATGATGAAGCCAGGTGAAGATGGCCCTCGCTTTGTCTGTAGCAGACTGAAATGGACCGCAGAGCACCTCGGCAAGATAGCCAGTAACATCGTGGGTTCTAGGAAGAGAATGACGAGGATGTTGTTCAGCAAGTTGATCAGGACCTGAGAAGTCTCGACAAATGAGGCAACCAGAAGGTGTGGGAACAGCAGGCGCTGGGCGAGATTGAATTGCTTGGACTTGATGCTTTGACGGCTTTGAACTTAGATTGATCGGTGGCGGGACACCGTTTGTTTTCCCAGCATCAGAAGCACGAATTCCAGAATTTTCCTCGAGAAATTGTTGTATGTAATCTTCATCCAATGTGAATTGGCACTTTTGAGGTGTCTCATTACGGCCATCAAAATACCACATAGAAGGGAACTCCTCAATATTGAAGCGATTCATAATGGCCCTGTATTTCCCAACATCAATTTTTGCAATAGTTAACCTATTTGATGCAAAGGCAAATTTCTCGCCGATTGATTTCCAGATTGGTTTCAGGTCGTCGCAAGCTTGACAAGTAGCAAGGTAGAAATCGATGAAGGAAGGCTTCCCAGACATGACGATACTCTCGAAATTCCTATCATCCAGCTCTATAATCGTAGGACCAGCAGGCTTATTAAAATTCGGTGCCGGTCTTGGTCCAGGATTGGGCGTTTCTCCAGATTTGTTTCCAAACCCCATCGTAAGAACAGATCTGGCAGCAGTCGCTGGAGGTGGTAGTCTTCGTTGAGATTGTGGAGGGGGCTGTTCATCTCTCGACTCTGTCCTCGTGGGTAACTTAGGTGGCCCGCTTGGCCTAGTTGGCATCTTAGGAACCATATCACGGTCTATTGTAGGTGGCTGGCGAAGGGGGATTGTGGGAGCTGATTTAGTGGATACTAATGGCACTTTGGGAGAACGAGCTTGCTCTTCTAATTTGCGCTGTTCCAGCTCGCGTTTCGTAGGAGGCAAAGGAGGTAGTTTTGCCATGTCCAAGACTGGTGGTAGCTTCCTTTGTGATTCTGTAGACGAATTGCTTGATGCTGTATGGCCCAATGATAACCCTGATATCGTAGAACTGTATGACATTGTCGACGCGTCGGACCCTCTGCGCACCATTTGTGTTGACGTCTTTCGAGCCGGCAGAGCAGGTGACGGCTGGCTATCATTTCGAGTTGGCAAAGGCGGAGGGCCCTTTCGTGCGGGTAGGGGAGGCGTTCTAGCATTGTTGAGATTTATAGATTGAGGTTGGTCTCGATCGATGGGAGGTGGAGGTAATAGGGCGCTGCCTCTTGCACCCGTGGGGAGATTGTTCGGCTGCTTGGTGACTGAAGAGCCATAGCTGGCAATGGGCGGATTGTTCGTTGTCTGAGTTCTTGAGGGAATAGAGGGTCGACTCGACGCAGATGGTGGAAGAGGGGGGGGAGGCCGTTTGCCTAATGATACTCCGCCAGACTGCTGTTTCTGCTGATTGAGCGCGGCAATTCGCGCCGATAATGAGGTGAATTGAGGCTCCTCTGCGTCTGCCATAACGAGTGAAGCTCAATAGGCGACCGAGGCTCGCGAATTGCCTGCGAGGGGATGTGATAGGATGTGACGAGGCTCGAAGCGAAGTGAGGTTATATCGAAAAATAGAAGTACGCAGCATATGCTGATGAACGCGATTAACGAATGGGGGGAAAATTAACAAAGAATAAAGGAATGAAGAAGTAGCATGGCCTACTAAATGTCGTGTAGATCAGGTCGAATGAAGGAAGTGGCGGGGTGTTGGGATAACATCACCAAGTGGTGGAGAGAAACGAGAAAACTGGGCTGAGTCGAAGCTGTGCCGCACTGCAGCCTGTTTGCCTGGATTAGCTTTGCAACTGATGGCCAAGCTTTCTACTAAAGGCTATTTTCAGCCTAAATAATGGAGCATGAGGCCTGCCCAGACCCCGTATTCAGGGGTTGTGGAGGGTTCAGACGGCCGCCGAAGCCTTTCAGGGATAGTGCAAATCTGGAAATTCTCGACGTCAAGTACGTCTTCTCTTCCAATGCCCATATTTTCTTGTCCGCTCTCAAAATGTGACCCACAAAGCGTTCAGCACGTTTGGAAGAGGATGTGATCTGTGAAAATTATTATTTGCTTAGTATTAATCTTCTACAGGGGTTTTCCCTCCTTCCCCTTACATTCTGGCTCATACTAGATAGTCACGCTCAACATTTAGATATATTCTATTATTCTCTTCATTCCTTTAAGATTTTTTTTCGTTTTGGTCTTTCTAAGTTCTCATGAAAGTTAAATCTGTTGTATACTCGGCAGTCGTTCGAATTGGACCCCTTGTAGTACTTTGCGGAGGTACATTTCTAGGTCTTATTCATTATCCCTGCTCTGCACAATCATGGCACTAGCAGTACGCGAAAGATCTAGTTGGTTTATAAGACAGATGAAATGCCAAATAATCAGCTGCAGTACCTCGGTAAGGTTCAAAAACCATTGCGATCAATTTACTCTTATTTGTGATATACGTTAGAGACTGCCAAGGCGCATTCGACAGATCTTTTCCCCTAATAGTTCCGTCAGCCATCAGTTGCTTTGTCACTTCTCCACCTATCTACTCTCTCTGCTCAACGGCTGACTCTCATTTCAGGCATACGAGCAACGAGAAATTCTGCCGCACATGCCAAAACGGTCACGTTAAAGAACAAGATCAAAGCTTAGGTAAATATGTCATCATTCATCCCTAGAAAACTGGTCGTAAAGGGCATAGGAATAAACAGCAAAGCAAGATTTTTCAATATTGTAATGCTCCGAGCTTCCTTTAGCGAACATCATCTATCTATCAACAATCTGCACCATAGAGGTCACCATCTGCATCTTCGTGTTTCTTATGCCTCGATAGGTTCCCATCGTACCAGCCAGGTTCCTATAATCCTCGTCTATAATATTGTGGCCGTCGTTCGCAATCCTAGAGCAGCGAAGTTGGATGAATAGAATAGTATAGCAAAGCTTTCTCGGGCTTTGAGTTCATGACCGGCGCAGACTTGCATCGAACCCAGGTCGTCTCTAAAATGCCAAGATGTTGATTCTTTGCAGGATCTTTCGTCGAGTTTTTGTATCGTCGTATAGTCTGATTGAGAGGCTCCATATATTTTGCTCACTCTGTAGCTACGACCCTCGAGGAACTATAAGGTAATGATAACTAACTCGGGTCAGACTTTTCGAAGGATAGAGGGAGCTTTTTCGTACAACAACATACTATATCTTCGGGATGTGTAAAGCGTGCCAGCCCTGTTGTCTGTTCTTGAAACAATGATTCAGGCATAAGGAAAATCTTATATCCACCTTTAAAAGGCTAAAAGGCTCTGAATGAGGTGTCTCGTCCTTTTCGGACGATCTGTATGTGGCATTCATTGGAGAGTTTACAAGCATAAGATTTAGATTCTACAATAGCAGATTCTAATCGTAAGACGAAACATTTGAAATCTCACATATCCATCCATGATTCTAGCTCTCCATCTTCTGGACTGAACAGCGCCGTTGTGCTAATCAAACATGACTGTTCGTTAAATGTTGGAGCTTTACGACTTTTCTTGAAAAGTTTCCAGCATTTTGAAGTCTTCTCGGCCCTGTAACCTCATCTCCGAACCTCAAGAATTACTGATAGGGAAGCTCGCAGATATTGAGTGAGAATAATCGGTGTTAAAGGCAAATATATGGCTTAGAGGTGTCATTAGAGACGCTAGTCTCGTCTATATGTGTTACAAAAAATATTGGGTCGATATCTAAACCTCTCCCAAGACTTTCGATGATTGCTTTGCTTTGCTAATCCTCCACCAATATAATACGACCTTACTGAACATATGTTTCAACTTCAAAGTACCCAAAACATCTATCAGACTTTCAATGTTGAACTCTGTTGGTATGAGGTACGTAAGAATGTCATAAATCAAGCTATAAGAGCAGGAGGGAAAGTCTTGAGTTGCTTAATTTTTTTTCTCACCTTTTTTTCACTTTTCGTCCTAGACGGCCAGAGCCTCTCTATATATATCATATCTCTCTGTAGCCCTAGCCATACGGAGTTTCCATCGGTTACCCCGCTGGGGCTTCCGAGTAGTATATCATTGGCTTTTCTTCACGGATATAACCGTACCTATTGATATATTCGGTCCCTACAGATTTGTAAGACGATTCAAGGATGACAACCTTTCTCCTCACCCACAGAAATCAACACAAGAAGATAATTCAATTTCTTGTCAATACGATGACCCCAGTTTTAATAAGATTGCATGATAATCCAGGAATAACATCCTTACACTACATAAATAACCACAAGTAAATAGTTCAATTATTCCTTGATAAGATAGACCTGGCTTTCATGGGCCTGCAAACTTGAAATAAATATTTCAACCACCAATAGCCTGGCTTAGAAGAGCTGGCGAGGTAATAAATTTCGATCGCTAGTTGGTTCCTCTTTACTATCCTATATTTGCGGCTCTTTCTCTCCTTAGAAGTCTCTTGATTATACCCAAGAAAATTTGGACTTACGTCAGTTTTTAGCGTTCGCATACCCTTACTCAGAGTATACCTACCTGTGTAATATTTGTTAATAGGTACAGTGATACCTTATATTTGCTTTTAGCTGGCAGCAGATCTGAGCTCAAGACAGTCTGTAAGGCAGGCCAGAAGACAGATAAGCTAGGAAGCTTAGGACACTATATAGATATATATTTTTCTGTCGAGGAATAAGGGTAAGATAGACAAGGAATTCAGAAACTTTCCCTCCTACTCTTGTGGCTCTATTTATCAGATTCTTACGTGCCTCACACCAAATTCATTCATAGCGTTCACTTCGGCTAGTCGGGTATTAGATTTCTCAAAGTAGAAGCTCCTATCTCAGCTCGATCAACCTTCGTCACGCAAACTTAACCTAATTCTACGGTGATTAACCACTGCAGGGAAATCTTTCCATCTAAGGAAATAACCCTCCACTATATGTTTATAAATTCTGAGCGCTATCTAAGCCCAGCGGATTTTGCGGCAACTTTCGGGCTAGAGGTTAAGGCTCTCAGCCCAGTTTAGACCCCTAGCGCCATGGTCATATTCTTGATATTCAAGCTTATTCGGTTGGCAGCAGTGATTATGGGAATGAGAATTAGGCAAATTTTATCCTCCTTGCAACTATTGCAGCACCATATCCTGGGATCCGCTGTAGCCATAACATCAGAACTGATTATCACTTCTGGGCTGACGGCCCGTTTAACTATTGCTTCACAATGGATAATATTATTCTAATTCCATTACACTTGCATTTTGAAAAGACAAGTCCGGTAATAGTGATATGACTAGACCTACTTACATCTCTACGGGGATGGAATCTATAAGTATAGCAAGGTTACGTACGTACCCTCCATATGGGCAAAGTGATATCACGCCATCAACGTCACACATGCTCTTGGCGACCAAACATTCTCATCCGAGCTATATCAAGTTTTTCATATATTTGTTTCATTTATCTAAAACCAAGCACTCGGAAGCGAGGCAATTTAGAGTTTTCTTAAGAGAACGTGCACCGTCGATCAAAGAATTGTTGCACATCGCGTTCGGTAACATGACAAGGTTAAGGGGTAGCCATTATCCCTGTCTGTGTTTTGATCATGGATCAAACTTACAGGGATAAAGGAAATACTGATCATTGGAAGGGGTGGGCGAAAAGTATGATGCGGAAAGGAGTTGCATGTATACTCTGTGATATTTCAGGGTTATGGTTCTAAAGAATGAGAACAAGGTAAAAGGGGAGAATTTTCCCCAAAAAAATCGCATTATATTTACCGGTATGGAGCGAAGTATATACGCTTGATGATGCGGGGGATATAAACAGCAATAGAGTCTTCAAAAACTCGCCAAATTAATTACTAATCACCCTTATATGTACACAATCAATATTCGGGCACGATATAATGACTACGAGAATGCGAAGATAATTTATGTCGCTTTCTTATCCTTGAAGGACCATAAACTGAGAACAAAAAGGACAGAAAGACATTCAACATCATCATCTCCAATGAACCAGACAGTGTACTACGGCTTCCCCTCCCAAACCTCAGAGAGGAAGTCCTCGATCTTCTTGAACTTATACTCCGGCAGAAGCTGATTAAACGTATCAGGCCCATCCCAATTACCTTTCGCACACGTCAACAGAGTACCAATCATTACAGTCTGCAACATCCCAGCAAGCTGCTCAGCCTGCTCTTCAGTAAAGCTCGGATGGGATGCCCCTAGCGTCCATGAGGTTTTCAGATCTCCAGCCTTAAGATCCTCAAGCTTGACCTTATGAACAGTGAAAGTCCCTCGAACCCTCTCTCCAATCTCGAGGATCTGCGAGACAGTGACTCTGTTGCCCCTGATACCTCCGATTTTGGGCCACTCACTCTCGACCTCAACAGCTGCAGCAACAACACCAGCAATATCTTGAACGGTAGTGAGAGTCATAATAGCGTCTTCGTGCCCCTCGACGACAATTGCACGTCGGTTTTGAAAGTCAAAGAAAGTGTCTAGTGGTGTGATATATTTTGTGGTTTTGTGGGGAGACGCGAGATAGTCGAGGAAGAGTCCTGGGTGGAACAGTGTATACTCGAGGACCTGGCAAAACAATGAGGACAAAGACGTGTGTTACAGAGCGTGAGGTGACTTACTTTTCCATTCTTGTTGACGCTCTGAAGATATTCCTGGATCTTCAGTTTCCCTGCCCAGAAAGGTAAATCATCTTTCTTGTCACTGTAAAGTAGTTAGAGATTGTGTTACACTGGGCTTTTAAACTTACCAACCGTATTCGCTTGGTGCAAAGCGTTTCACCCCAGCAGCGACAGAAGCATCAATGAGGCGTTTCTGAGCATTGTTGTTTTCATCTACAACAAGCTGGTTGACAAAAGACAAAACGGTGTGGACTCCCCGCAGGGCTTCGACGAGGTCGGTCTTGTCGCTGTAATCTACAATCCGCCAAGTAACACCAGGTATGGTGTCCTCAGCAGGGTCTCCCTGTATCAAATTAGTCAAATTTGATATTGGAGCATACTGGGTCGAGTCAATTCTTACATTCCTAGAAAGAATAGTAATCTCATGCTTCTTCGCGGCTGTCAAAGCATCCAGGACTTCCCGGGCAAGTTCTGTAGGGACAATATTAGGGTGATCCCATAGTCTTTTAAAGCATTGAATACCATACCTCCCGAGCCGCCAGCTACTGCAATTTTGATCATGATAACTTTGTGAAAGCTTCTCCTTGTCTTTTTCTGCAGTAAAGCAGATATTTAATTATGGTGAAAGAAAGGACAGAATGTGGGGCTTGAGTGAAGAAAATAGAGAAAGATATAAGAGGAATTTAAGTCCTTTTTATACTTGACGGCGAAAGGCAACTTTAACCATCTTTCCAAGCACCTACAATTGTTCCAGGACATATTGGGACCAATTATTCTAATCTATGGCGTTTAGCCAATGGGGGTTGAGTTTCGTTGCCCGAAAATTGATTCCGATTGGTGCAACTCACAAACCATGCTGACTCATTCCCGATTTAGTGATCAACAATGAGTGATGCCCCTCCTGATCTTGCTGCTGTGCGATTGGTCCTACCAAGATGCCTTGATCAACAAGATTTAATTGCTGTAGATAAAACAGCTGGCGGTAATATCTCGGAATGTATTCCTAGCGAACTCATGTAATTCATAAAGTATCTTGGCAAAACTAATTCTCAAAATTGACCGAAAAATGGCATCCCCAAGGAAAAGTATCGCTTAATCGCCAATAGGTACTACACGGAGTGACGAAAGATCGCGTAATGACTATCGCATTAAATAATTAAAGATCTAAGCTTCATAATATACTAATCTGAAGTAGCTAATATATGCCGTTTAGTATACTTAGTAAATTCCAAAAGTATTCCCGCTAGACATGCGACAAAGGCTGCCAGATTTTGCACTCTTGTCCAAAACGACTTCCGTTGGTCAAGAGTCCAGATCCCCGTTGAGTGTCCGAAGTCTACACCTCAAGATATTTACAGTTCTTGAATGCTCACATTTGAGCCATGCTCCTAGATGCGAATATAGGCTAGTCAAGCCGCTTGAAGAAGATTCGCCTGAGTCCTTGGAGATGGAGATAAATAGCTCAATCAAGTTCGCCGCCTTCTTGAGCTCGCTCAGAACCAACTGGTTTCTGAAAGCTGCCTGAACATTCTGGTCTTCAATACTAAAAGCCCCTATTGAAATAGGCACATGTTCTACAGCAAACCCAGTAGCTTGGACTAGCGAGGGTGAGCTTGTAGTTCTTGTGCCAACCTCTATCCCTAGTGTTGACCGTGGGGATGGTGTTGAAGATGCATCAAAAGATGTTAAAGACTCGGCTGATGCAGAAGGTCGAGGCCCCCATGAGCTACTACCAGTCCACCCAGCCGCTTGCTGATACCATATCAAAATGCGAGAAACAATAGATGCATGGACCATGGCACGATGGCCAGATTTGGCGCAGGGACATCTTAAGACCTGGCTGAGTCGGTCGATGGCATTTCTATTGAATTGAAGCACTTGGTCGAGTTGTGCCGATACCGTAGTAGAATTTGACTCCGGTGCGTGTAGGAAAGGGCTAGGACAGATCAAATCCCGAAAAATCTCGTATGACTCCCGAGGACAGCTGTGGGATTCATGGGTGTTGCTCTGGGATACCTGGCTCAAAGTTTTGGTGGGCTCTATGCGGGAAGCCGGAGGAAACTCGAGACCGGTCCCAAAGCTTTCGAGTTGAGGCCACTCCCCGAGATGGGGCCATACGTCGAAAGGCGTGGGGGGTAAGAAGTCAGTATTGATTCCGGAAGAAAATAGAGGCATCTCGGCTGCTGGATATGAAAAGTTGTGTTGTACAGGTTCGCTGAGACATTGGAGTTCAGCCAAGTCTATAGCTGTGATCTTGTCGCTGTTATGAGGGGCGATCTGCGATATACTCGTACATATACGCTTCTCGGCGGTTGCACCTGCGTCTGAAGCTAGCCTTTTCCGCGGTGCCTTTCCGAATTTGCGTGATGGGCCATAAACGCAAGTCGAGCTAAGGTTTAAACAGCGACCACAATCGGGGCGTTTACGATCACATTTGACTTTGGCAATCCCGCAGCCATCGCAAGAAGATCGCAGCTTCGGGGCTTCAAGTTTAGAACATGAGGTCATCGTAGAATAGGGAGCTGCTGGCATGGCTCACTTCGAAGGGTTGTTGGTGGTTGACAATCGACTGCTCTAATGCGCTTGAAATTATTTTGAAGTGTTGTGAACAGGATGATTGGTGGTGAGAGTTTTATGTACTTTGAACGTTGGGAAGTCTGAGGTTGAAGCATAGGTCTTGGCGGTTTGACTGATAATTCTGATTGGTCTAACTATGCCCAGATGCCCCTATTTAATCCCTGCATACGGGACGTACTAAATACTTCGGGACAATATCAACCTCTACGATGCAATTAAGTCGGTGTTTTTTTTGGGAATACTATGTGAATCCGGTACCGAAGAATGGTAAGGTAGGTTCAATGATGTCTGATTAGTTGAAACAAAAGCAACTTCCGTCGGGTAGCAGTCCATAATGATTAATGTGAGCATCCTCCGCAGAGTTTCTGACGTTGTTTTGACGACTCAAGCCAGAATGGAGGTTCGAATTTGGAAATGGACAAGCTAATAAATAACCCTGATAAAAATACAATCTAGTATATGCTTGTACCCACAGAAATTTGCTCAAGGAAAATTTACAGACAACCCATTACTCACTTTCTCAATTACCATGAGTCCTCTATTCAAAACACTTAGATAATCTCGAAAATTTCAAGGAATTAATTAGTTTCACCGCCTCCTCTTTGTTGTAGAACCTAACTTCATTCATTCACGACTGAAAAGTACATCTACTAAGCCTAGCACCCTTGCGTCTGGAAAATACTCTACTATATTCATTCGTCCCATGGTCCTTAACGTCACTCGCCCTCCGTGACCTGTAATGAAGGACGGCAGACATCATTTGCTCCTGTGGACGTTCCGTTTGTTTTCCAATGATGAAAAATAGAAGGTGATCTTTATAGGGCCGTTAGGATCTCAACCTTAACCTCATCGCTAATCCTATCCCACCTGAACAAAACTTCATAACGCCATCTCCACCTCCTACAGTTCTGACTCCATACCCCCTTTACCACACAAATCACTTTCAGAATGTGAAAGGACCGTTTCGACCATACCTCTTCCCAAGCTGCCGAACTCCTCCGCAACAACAAAAATATTAAATTACACTCCTCAACAGTACAGAAACCAACGTTCATACCAGCCCAAGGACGAACAATATACAAACTGAAACTCGAGGGATCATTTTCGTCCGTGCATGATATGCAAGCCACTGCGAAGCTAGAGCGTGTACACGAAGTGTATCATGGTAGTGGTGCGTCTGCAAAGTCAATGGGAACACCAAGCTCGCAATTGAGAACTGCCTATCGACCTCACCACAGGTAAATTCTTCCAGACTACTCTTCGTACCAGAGGGACAAGCATACAAAGAACTATCTTTCACTTCCCAGTACCCAGCCCTCGGACTCAGCACAAGGCTCCCCGATTGCGATTTAAGATCACATTCTCCCATCTTCCCTCCATCATTCAGACAAATTAAAGACGAATGCCCCGTCTGTTATATATTCTACAACACTCTCTAGTACCATAAAACTTTCCGCCCTCTTCTCCGTCCCCGTTGATGAAGTCGGGAAACACTTTCCACAGCCATGAAAGGAGAAAGGATAGAGACTTGGGGCAATGGGAAATACAATCCTCCCGTCGATGGAGACGAAAAGAACCTTATGCGAGTTACGGAATTCCTTGTGAGGACTGAAGAGTAGGAGGGCGTATGAGTCGAATGCTTATGAGGTCGTCAGGTGTGAGATTGAGATGGATGGGAAGGCTGTATCGTGGTGGACATTCAGGTTGGTGGGGAATGTTGATTGAGAGGTAGGGGGAATTTAAGGACAATAGTTATCTGAGAATATAACTTGATCCATGTTAGCTGGAGATACATTATGTCGCTGACTGCATATCACATTGAAAGGAGGGCAGTATGACAGTACGAACGACATGAAGATAACTTAGGCCTCGATCACGAAGTAATAGCGATGGGGGCTGCAGCCGAAACCCTGGTGACTGGGCGTAATACCAGAGGAAATACCATCCAGCAACTGATCCTTACTTTCTATTACAGCCAAAGGAACAGTATTTGACTTGCGTTCACAGTTAGAGCATCGAATCACGTTCTAAGATGAGCTCGTGTCATCCTTCCATTAACTATCTTGTCTCTTTCCTGTAATACAAATTGGTCACTGCCCAAGACGCCGCCGTGCGCCAATGCATAATAGTATGTCCTTGAAGGAAAGGAGCATGCGTATTTTCCATATCATCACATCAGTGGCATTCGTATTTGGCAACTCCTCCTCCCAAGTGGCATTTTCAGATTCCAGATATCGACACTCCTCGCTCACGAAACATCAAAACTCCATATCGCTGCCGAAAGAACTTGAAAAAAAATCAAACAATGTCATGTGATCCGTTCGGCCATCACAACCGGATAGCACCCATACCCCTAGCAATGATTTAATGAGTCACAATAAAAGTTCAAAGACGCCCACTAATGACATCCTTCTCGAAAATTCGTACACCAGAAACATCAGAAAATCGAATGCCCTCAATGGTCTCGATTCTCAGCCCAAGCTTACCTACGACTAGTCCAGGTTCACTCTCATCGTCAGAGCTAGCTTGCCAGTCGAAGTATGGCACGCCACTGGTATTGTTGTTCGATGATGTATTGTTGATGGAACTGCTGTAAGGCCAAGGAAGACTTGGACCCAATACCATTTCTGCAAGTGCTTTGGAGTTGTCGACTGCCTTTCCCTTGCCCTTTTTATCAGATTTCTTAGAAGGCTTGGCCTTTGCGCGACGCACCAAGCGTTCGACGTTCTGGTCAAGGGCAACATATTCAAGCTGCATTTGCGGGTTGTGCGACACCGTATCAACCAAGAACTTTCCAAAGTGGTTCCTGACCCATTGACACTGGTCTTCTTGGCGGAAGTAATTAGTATGAAGAGCGCGAAGTGAAACCATGCCAGGTATAAACTGGAGAAGACTGTGCTGGATGGCTGTTAGTCATTGTTTGGTAACACATCGGTCATAACATACCACAATCTTGAGGCTGAACGTCACAGAGAGCTCTTCCAAATTGACTGCCTTGGTACACAGCATCATAGTGATCTTGAGGTTCAAATCCCATTCAGAGTTAGAGTCGTGCTTGATCAGCAACACCTTCAGACTACTGACATGCTTTTTAAGCACTTTGCGAATTTGTTCTATTGTCACAGTGGTCTTCAGTGTCGTACTCTCTACACGGCCTTTCTGCTTTTCAAGCAACAAGAGCTCAGTGACCTTCTCCAATTGAGCAACCAAACCAAGAAATGGCAAAGTAACATTGTCGGTGTAGATTTTGTGCAAAGGCACGGGCGAAGTCAAGTTTTCCTTGGCCAAAAGATTCCAGAAAGGGGCCTGCGTTCCGACATTCAAGAGTGTAATATCCTGTAGCACCGAGAGATCGATGCCACGAGACATGACGTTTGGTTTGGGCATTGGAATCAGGTAAATGGCGAGAGTAGTAAGGTTGAGTCCACGCGTGTTTCGAATGTACTCGCTCATATTCGAGTTCTCGTTGGCGGGTGTTGCTAAACACTCGGCGTCCAGTCTTGTCCTTTCCGGAAGCTCATCAAATTCATATTTCAAACTTTCAACCTGCTCGCGAATACTACGAAGTTCCGTATCAACATGTGCCAATGTATGGGTGTCAGTATCGGAATTCATCTTGATCGCTAAAAGGCCATCCATGCGGCTCTTCAGAAGAAGAGTCTCCTTTGTCATCGCTAGTTGTCGCTCTAGTTCTTCCCGAAGGGCACTCGGCGCACCTGCACGTCTGCTAAGCTCCATGACGAACGCCTCTGTCTCTTCGACTAGAGACTTCGTAGCGGATGAAGAAGGGTTTGTTTCTATTGTAATCAATGGTGGCTCATCATTGGTTCGTGCAGGCAAAGTCTCATTTGACTCTTCGAGGTCGTCATTTTCGGTGGCCACTAAATCAAGTCCGCTTGTTAATTCGTCTCCCTCTGGCTCTTCGATATCGATATCATCGGGATTCGAAACACTTGGGTCAACAGGCGAAGATTTCTTCTTTTCGGTTGGATTATCGAAAAGACCTGGTTCTGAGCCACCTCCACTCATGACTACTTCACTCTCAATCACAGTATCTGCACTTGTCGTAGAGGTCGCTGGAGTGGTTTTGGGGCTACTTTCATTCGCCGGCTTTGGTGTTGGCTTGTCTTTTTCCACGCCATCAAGATATTCCTTAGAGGCTTTCTCAATCATGTCCAAGACTTTCTTGCTTTCAGCGGCAACATCGACACCAGGTTTGACGTGCAACATGAGCTTCTGAGCAACAGGAGCAAGATTTTTAATGAATCTTAATCGTAGATCGTCGTTCTTACTATCAGTATTGCCTTTTGTCTCTGAAACGGATTCTGTTTTCCCATCAGCATCGCACTTCGCAACTTGTGGTGACTTCGACTTTTTTGCGCTAAAAACACCCAGTATCTTCTGAAATACCTCTTCCTGTTTTTTCTTCTCTTCTTGAGCCTTTAGTGCCTTCGAAGTAGTTTCAACGGAATTTGAAGATGGCATGCCAGGGGGTGGTGGGCCAAGAGGGATGACCTGTCCGAACTCATCTTCCACCTCCGAGTCATCGTCGGAGTGTACCTCTGGTGGGGGCTTTCTAGACTTGTTCGCAAGCATGTCGGAGAATGAAACCTTCAGTGTGCTAAGAGTTGAAGATGAATTTCGAATACACGACCGTAATTCGTTAATGTAATCGAGAGTGTCCATATCCAATACTTCTAGGGTCCTCAAATTCTTGAATCCAGATAATGTGGGGGATGCTTTAGACAAGGCAGGGAGGAGAGCCTTCGAAGCCTTTGTCTGAAACTTGGAGGCATTCTTGCTGCCAGTCGCAAATTGGTTTGAATTACTTGATCCATAGTGTGAGGATGGAGGGTGGCTATGGGCTGGCGGTCCAAAACCTGGCGGAGCGGAGAGGTGTCCAATTGGGGGTGGGGGTGGTAACGAGACTGCATGATGGTGGATGGTCGCAGGTGTACTCGAGGCTAATATTGCCGCTGGAGCTTGGTATGTAGAATGGCCCGATTGCATTCGAAGATGGAGATGCTGCAAGGCACCAATCTGGTGCAATGCCTTGAATACTGGACGGCTGAGTTCCACTCGGATATCCCATCTGTGGGACCTGTCAGAACATGATCCATCTTGTAGGTTGGTAGATTTTACCTGAATGTTTCCAAGCACCGAGCCTTACGTAGCATCAGGAGAAAGAGAGTGTTCATAAATTTCCCACAACTCTGTTCATACATGTAGTAGCGATATGCCCGTTCGCCCTTGTCTCCCGCCGATAATGGCTCTAGAACAACTTCTCTTAGGTATCGCGCATAGTCGTATTCGCTCGTGACAAAGGTTTCCAGGCCGGCTGCTAGAACATCAACCGGAGTGTCAAGGCCGACATCATCATCGTCTGGAAAGACAATGTGAAAACTCCTGTAGATCTGTTCGGCCGCGAGATCTCTAAAATGTTTTGATACGAGTGATAGGGCTATGAGGTCTGTGGAAGAAGCCTTGTCGGTGAGTTATTAGCCAAATGCGCTAGAATGGCCATTGAGTGTGCGAGATAACTACCTACATGCTTAAAAATCTCCTTTTGTGTTTCTGATGGTAGATCAAGAATGGTGACAGTCTTCTGCTTCGCATTTCCTGAAGAAGTTGCCATGCTCATTGTAGCCTTGGGTGCTTTGTCGGAGCTTGTTGCATTTGTTGGCGCGCTCATCTGCTCGACGCCCATGATATCCATAACTCGCTCCCACACATGATCCGCTGGAATGTGTTTGACGGGTATAGCTCCTTTTCGACGGCTTGATTTGTTCAAGATGGGCATCGTGGAGGGAGAAAGAGGAAGAGAGAGCAGAAGTGTCCAGGCGGATGCTGGTGTGCTCGTCGTGAATCTGCGGGGCGGAAAGACCCCTGCTGCAGCTTGAGCTTAAGTGCACGGGATGTGTATGAAATTAGTCAGCAAGTTGCTACCTCACTACCTCCTGGTGCTCCAAGGAGCAGTTGCTTGGTGAACTCTGAACGTCACGTTTGTTCGTGACAGACTCCAAGATTATATTTATTTTGTGGTGCAAACTTAACGCGAAGGACTGCATGGAGGAATTTCACTAGTACAAACCCGAATGCAAACTTGAAACATCTGATGAATACTCTTTCAGCGGAAAGCAGCCGAACTGCAGGTAACCAGCAAACCACCACCCTGAACCAAACAACTCGATTGAAATGACCTTGGGATGAGCTGATTGGAGACAAAGCTGCATTGGACTTTAGGCTTACCTGTGACAGCTCTCTTGTGATCATTTTTAGCTAATTAATTTGATTTGCAAGTCCGTTCAATTTTGATCGATTTCAATCGGTATTTAACAGCACATGTGTTCAGATTTACGAGATAATATTAGAAATTGTCATTGGATTAGTACATATATGGCTGATACCTCTTAAATTATTGAGTAATGAGTTCCATCGAATCGAGTGGGAGCCTGTAAGAGTCAATATTGGCAATGCCTCCAAAATCACTCGCCTGTTGTGTGAAATTCCACTCTCTGAGCCTCAATTTTGACCTCGCAGATCGATTGATCAAGTATATAAGGAGCCGGATACAACTACTTGTCGGTATGCTCTGATAACACCCACATCCCATAAAAATAATTCGATGCTTTCGAGCAATTATAGACATAAGTAGGAATTCGATTGGATGGGAGTTCCTGCCCAGGGGTTTTCTAAGGGTGAGGTTCTGCTCACTGACCAAATAGGCGATAAAAGAAGCATTCGTAAGGTCATTTATTGAGCAACAAGCACCCATCTCTGCGAAGATACTGCGTTCTGAGGAAGGGTTAAACGCCTGCCTGGATGTAGGTCATGGTTGGGAGCACAAAGACTTGTACTCCGGACTGATCTCGAGAGAATGGTCAAAAAGTGCGACGAAGCGAATTCTTCATACATTGTTTCTATAGCAATCAAGCGCAGAGTAGTGCAAGGTTTGGAAACCATCCTTCTTTCATCGGTTCTCTATCCATGTGGCATCGTGGCATGCGTCTCGAACACTTCAAGTTCTATACCATCACACCCACACCAAATTTTGAAATTTCATTCTTAGTATACAATGGTTCATTGTCTTTTAGTCAGGTACTGCGGCCACTCATAGACTAGAATGAAGCTCCACAAAAGATGGAGGCCGTAGGCTGGTGGTGTTCCTTCAATTCTGACCACTCCTAGAAATATCACTGAACAAATGTGCCTCACACCATATGCCCAGAGTGTTCATTCCAGCGAGTGAACCTCTTTGCAATTCAAGCCTGTATTTCATATTCCAAGTCCGCTGAGTTGCTGTGTACGGCTTGGCTATTGTTCATGAGATAGAAACAGACATACTACTCTCAACTGGATTCAAAAATTGTCAAATATTTCTACTTGCATTTCTTGATATATAATACCGTCTCATCTAAGGACTTAGATAGCCACAATGTCAGGGAGGTTGCCCCGCAGTCCATATAAGCCATAGAATATGCGGGGAGATCTTGAAACGGCTAAGCTCAGTAGAAACGACTAGGTCGGCTTTTCCAAGTCTAGCATACCACCAAGATACATTGAATCGCGCTAGTACTTCAAGAGTCTCAATAATCAAATAGCCTCAGGCATGTCATAACAAGAGATCAGAGTCTCTGAACTTGAGAATTTTTCAACAAAGCCAAAAGTTTACCAGAAGCATTTTATCTTAAATTAGAGTCTTTGTGTGAGAATTCTAGGCGTTTTAATGTCCGAAATCTCTCCACACAGTCAAATCAATTAGAAAAATACCTGAAAGGAGATAAACCCTGTAATTTGAAGTTTTTACTATGTTAATTTTCCTGGGAGCATCTCAAATTACTTTATCACATTTTAGGCGCAAAGGGATTAATAATTCCATGTATTCTGTGTTCTAGAAATACCACGCAATTTAAACGCCCCCTAGACAATCATACCCCGAGCACCATGGCATTCGCAGACCAGTTCTTATCACCTCCCTACGGACACCGATATATTGGGTCTGTGGCACACCAGTTGTCACACAGTGAGAACAAAGTAAAATTCTGAATATGCTTAATTGCTGACTGCTTTCATAGATCTTGTAGTGTGTCCACCCTCATATCCTGCAAGAACCTGTACTTTATCGCCGATCTGGCCCTACTTGATGACTTTGTTCCGTTGACGACCTTCTTAGCTAACAACCTTGACCTTTTTAACCTTTCTTGGTTGACGGAGTTCATTAATTAGCGTTTAGGTGACATTGGCAATATGTGCCCGGTCAAAGCCGTCCTTACCATGGAATGGCTGATCAGGATTAATGGTAACAGTGATGCACCTGCACCCGCAAATCTTTCGGAATTCCGCCATTACATGGGATGCTAGCACATTATTAATGTTCCGACTTGAACTTTTTGTGAGCACTCCAACTTTGATGCTAATGCTTTTTAGGTTAACACAACTGGCAAGAAGCTTGATCGCTTCACTGCCAGCCATGCCGTAGAAGCCGAACTCAATCTTTATAAGGTAATATAGGTTGTCGGGCTTAATCTCCTCAAGTAACTTGAACAAGTCGAAATGTTTCAAGGATTGGAAAGTGTTGTCACTATAGAAAAGTGAGTTTGCTTCTGTGCGGATCTGCTTACAGACTAGCAAGAAATCAAGCCTCATCAACTGCAGTCGCAACTTTTCTGGAAGTCTTTGTATCTCCCCAGGTGGATTCAAGAGCACAGGCCGAGCTCTCCGCCTTCATTTTCGTCCTAGTTGCTATGTGGAGCATGTGGTGTCTTCACGCACTCGGCTACAACCAGAATTTCCTCGCATATCATATCTCTGATTTCTCGCGAAAATGCAAAGAAATGAAGAACATTGTCGTTGTATTGGACAGGAGTAATATGTGCGTTGTTGTCTGAGCTTGAAGTTGAGCGGCAAGACGTGTGCTGAGCCGAGTGAGCTGAGCACGTTGTGACTTGCCCATTTTTACAATCACTTTTTAGCAACAGCACGCAGAGATTTTGAGAAGATCGTACTCACTGGCATTAGTAAAGGTGGATTTCTACGCAGAAACGTAGAATGTGAGAAGAGTATATGACTTGGTAAAGGCAGGGATATCTTCGCAGGTGTACGAAGAGAGTCGAGAAGACGAAAATGTATTGAGGAAAGCGGAAATGAGCGAGGATATGTAGGATTGCGACCATGGAAGACGCAAACCTCCCTCAAAATCAGTCGCAGAACTGAGGTCGAATGTGTGAAGATGTGATATTTGCAGATACCAAGAGATGAAATCGTCGACCCAACGAACAGTCATGAAACATCAAGCAAAGAGCTCTCTGTTCACAAGAGAAAATATGAATTGAGACAGTAATCCCACGTGAAAGCACGTGTGAAGTCGAAGTCGAAGTCGAATGTGAGAAAGTAGTATCTTCTCGAACACACAGAGATCGAAATGTCGACAAGGCGAGCAACCAATAAAGGTCAAGCCAGAAGCTCTCTGGGTACTAGAGAAGGTGCGAAGTGGAAAGGAAAGGAGTGATCCAGAGGTGCAAGGTGACGTCTTCCTTTTTATTAGGTGTTATTATTAGTTGAAGAACAGCCAGTGCCAGGAATGACTTCGGCATCTAGACTCAAAGGACACAGTAAGTGATAAAGCTGAGATTTGGCCGAAATATAACCACATACGAGACCTTCTTAGTGATGGAGGGCTCCGTGTACAAGTTTAATATTAATTTACTTTGAAGTAAACTAGCCTTTGAAACATATTCGGAGAATCATCGCTTTATAAGAACATCATTTTACACAGCTGAATCTTACTCAAGGTACTACCTAGTCTTAGCTTCTTAAACACCAACTATAATTTCTAGAGAGCTAGTGAAAACAGAACTTCAGTTCTTCAT
Source organism: Hymenoscyphus repandus (assembly GCA_001414415.1). Classification (NCBI taxonomy): domain Eukaryota; kingdom Fungi; phylum Ascomycota; class Leotiomycetes; order Helotiales; family Helotiaceae; genus Hymenoscyphus; species Hymenoscyphus repandus. Next base: position 121,026 of record LLCE01000080.1, on the reverse strand, counting down.
CACATTGTGGGAGGAAGATAAGACATGGACCAAAGTTTGACAGATGTAATATCCAGAGTATGTACTCGACAAGATTTTCCCCTCTAGTTGATCTTGCATTCAAGAATATAACACCGCATCGCATCTCCAGAACTCGGCACAACTCTTAGCCATTTATAAATTAAGCAGCAAAGTTTAAAGTGGCTTTGACTGAAGGCGTTGCTAAGAATGATTAAGATAGAAACCACCTGATATCCTATAAGTCAACCATTAGAAACTAATCTGAAATCTAGCAGCATTTTCCCCTGGGCTTGTTCCCTAACAAACAGTCTTTGAGTAGTCTCACAAGCTAGATATAAAGCTTGAATTTAGCTGTAAAAATATATACCAAACGCTCCCTTACCCACTTTTAGAACCAGATATACCAAAACTACCTACATCTTTAGAGCCCTAGCGTCTTTCAACTTCTACAACGAGCTCTTGCTTTACCGTAGTTCTCTGGTGGTCGCACTAAGATATTACCCGAGACTTAGCGAGTATCGCCCCTTTTCTTCAGGTTCTCATTTTGAAAGTCTGTTAGAAGAACTATGAATTTAATGTGCAAATAGAGGAAATGTTGGTTTTTTGTTACACAAACAATGAGAACTTGAGCTTTAAAATGATCGCAAAAGACCTCTTGAATATTTGCCAGCAGGCCGTAGCAGTCTTTGGGACATGAAATATTTGCACCCCTACCTCACTCATCTTCTACAATTATGATATGTATGCACTAATGAATTTTCTTCCCCCTTATATCATGAAATAAAGACTTCCACAAGCACCTCATCCCAGAATCACAATCACCAAAACCCTTCAGATGGGGGTGCAAAAACAGGGGGAGTTCCATTCAACTAAAACGCCCACCTATATAGACAATAAGGCTAGTAAGTAGTTCAAGCAAAACTAACTAAAGACTCCCCACCCACACGCTCCATCCATGCCCTCCCTGCCCCATCCCTCCTCCTAAGGAAGTCAGGCAAGAAATGCAAGAATTTCTCCAAAAAAAAGGCTCGCTCCCAGTCCCAAGGTTATTCCCTACACTCCATCTATGCTTTAGGTGAATGATTTAATCAAGAGGAGTCCAATGGATCAGCTGCCCTTCGCAAACCGTCGATCCAAAGAGAGGTAAGAAAAAGGAAAATAACGTGGGTATACATGACATGACTCATCGCGGTCTATTCTACTTTGTGAATTCCCCTTTCGCTTGCTCGCTTTCTCCCCTTGAATTAGTTGGGATGGAGGATCTCAAAAATACCAGATCGGGGAATACAAAACTGCTTTCTATTTCTGCCCTCCGGAAAAGAACCATGAACTCCGCTTGTTGCCCGCGTTGCCACTGGCTTCGTTTTGCAGCCCGCTGATAATGGGGATGCTAGCGTTCTCGGCCGCGCCGCCTCCACGGAGGGGTTTGGCGATTCTACTTCCTGCGCCTCCGAAGGAGAAGCCACCCGGCCCGGTTGGAGAGCCAAGGCCACGGGTACTACCGCTTTTGGCGGCCTCGAGTCGCTCTTTCACGGCTGTGAGTTGAGCTTCAAATCTGTGGCCGTTAATCAGCGTTGCGCTATACGGTAAAGGGAAAGTAAATAGACAAACCTGTGATTTGCAGCTGTTAGTTTTTCTTGTGAGTCTTGAAGTAGGGACTCAAGTGATTGGATGCGTTCGTTTCGAGCAATGAGTTTGCGTTCCGCGATAGCGACCTCTTTCTTCAGGCTTCCGTTTTGTTCAACGAGCTGTCGTTGGACATGGGTGAGCTGCTCGAGATTTCGCTCTAGGAAGGCCATTTTCTTTTGCTGGGCGCGGTTGTTCGATGATCGGAGGACGTTGTTGTACTGTTCTCGTGTCTCATCGAGTGAGATCTCCAACTCTACTACTCTCTCGCATCGATTCTGGAGATCACGCATTAGACTCTTTTTCATCACATCGAATTCGGCAATCTGTTGTTGCACTGTCTTTCCGTTTGGCATGCCAGGTGCACCATTTGGAACTGCGCCAGTCTTGACTCGTCGTTGCAAGTCTTCGTTGACTGCCTTGAACTTTTGGATTTCTGAAGACTTCTGTGCTAGCTCCGCCTTGAGATCTTGAACAAGCTCCGATTGGACATCTTGCTTATCGGTGTAAGCTGCCGCCAATCGTTCTTTAACTTCAATGATATCGTCTTCCGTGAGATTTCGTTCGAGAAGCGCCATGTAGTCTCTCTCTACGGCTTGAAGGCGCGCTTCGAGCTCTTCTCTTCGCTTGGTGCTGGCATCACTTGGTGAGTTGCCATACAGGGATAATTCGGCTTGTCGAACGATTCCCTGTGTCTCGATTAGGCGTACTTTGATGTCTTCAAATTCTTGTGGCGGAATGGCTTCTCCTGCTGCACTCTGTTCGTGTAGGGCGCTGACATGTTCGATGGCTTGCTTGATGGCCTGCTCATTATCACTGAAAACGTCGCCACCAAGATCAAATCCAGCCATCATTTGAGCCATCTTTTCGGCTTTCTTCTTCTCCTTCTCATCCAGAACTGCGCTCGTTTCCTTGGCACTCATCTTGACGTCCAGTAACTGTTGTTTGACCTCATCTAGCTCAGCTGTGAGTTCTGCATTAGCTTCTTTCAAAGCGTCCATGGTAATCTGAGCTTCTTTGCTCTCGAATGATAATCGCTCTAGCTGCATTTTGTATTCATTAACTTCACCAGTCAACTTCTCATTATCTTTATTGCTCTTGCTGTCATGTTCTTTGAGGTAAGTGAGCTCCTCCTTGGTGTCTCGGATTGTCTTGTCCAAAGCAGCGATTTGAGTCTCCTTTTCAGTGATTTGATCTTGGAGTTCATTCTCCCTCCTGAGAAACTCTTCTCGTTCATCCTTGTCTAGAGGCAGAGAAGGTGTGGCGGATCGTTCTGATGCAGCAGGTGTCTCTGCTCTGCTCTCGGTGGTAAGTCTGGAAGGTGTTGACGGTCGTGGGGCTCGGGCATCTGGTTTAGGTGCGCTCGCAGTGATCAACGGTGGTACCCATTTCTCTTTGGGAACTGCCTCTCCTGCTCGCCACTGCTGAACTTCGGCATCCAAGGTATGAAAGTATTGTTCGAAAGTGGTAACCTGTGATTGCGCTTTCCGAAGTAGCTGTTTGAGTTCGGTAGGACTGAGTTCGGCGTTGACCTTAGCCTTGTTCTTGATTGCCTTCGCCCGCATACCAAATCTCAGCGTACTCAACGTTTCCGCATCGTTGTAACTACTTGGCGAACAATTGATGATGAGCGTCGTCCGACTGTTTCCTCCCAAACTTTCTTGCAGAATTCGGGTAAGTTTCGAGTCTCGATATGGAATATGTTGTGATTTGCCGTCTGTAAGATTGTTGATAACCATTCCTAGAGCACTCAAACTCTTGTTGATCTTCTTGGCCTCTTCCAGCGTCTGTCCACTCGCACCTGTTTTCCCGACCTTCTCACTACCAGCTAGATCCACCAAGAAAAGCTGGCCACTCTTCTGTGATCCCGTCTCAACATTCTTTTGTGTAATTGTGATAACAAAAATGGAATGTGATCGTGAAGACTCGGCATTCATATTCGTAGCAGCAACAGCTCGCGCTCCTCCACCCCTCCGCATAACCTCATACACCTCTTGAACACTTGAAACATATATTTCCAGCAATCCCTTCACATACACCCCTCTGTTCTTCTCTTCGTGGACGGGGAGGTTGTCGTTGTGTGGCGCCAGTAAATCTCGAATCTTCTCCATGTAGATCTCCATGTAACTCACACGAACCGTGTACTCGATGGTGCCAGGGCTCGCCAGGATACTAGCAAATATCTGTTCTACGATCCTAGGTATCACGCCTCTCCCCTCGTCGTTGTCAATATCTGTCCCCATCATGGTATAGGACTTTCCCGCTCCCGTCTGCCCATATGCGAATACCGTTCCATTGTACCCGTTGAGAATATCGTCGACAGTCGGCTTGATGGAGAAATCAAAGACATCTTTCTGCCGCGAGTTCATATCAAACACGCGGTCAAAAGTAAAGGAGCCAGAAGCTTCTTTTGACTATCCATTTGTCAGCAAGTATCCACGCATCAAAAGTTGCACACCGCGGGTGCCTACGTCTAATGCGCAAGTATCCTCGGACTCAAACTTGACAATCGGTAGGCCGCCCGACTCCAGCTCGATGCGGTTCTGCGGCCTGAACCGCGCGACGACCTTGATGCTGTTCGACATGATCGCAGGTCGTTTGCTATCCAGGGACGATCATGTGTAGAGGAAGAGCGAGCTTCGCAAAGTGTGTTGTAGCAAGATGTGACTGAGGTTCGGGGCCGATAAGGAGGTTGTTTACGCGAGAGTGTCAAGATTTCCAAGGTTCGCGTGCAGGGCAATTTCGACGTGACAATGCAAGATCACGTTACTGCCCAGGTAATGCTTGCAAGCTGAGATTTGGTTGACGCGAATGTAATATGAAAGCAATTTGGGATATGGATATGGAGAGATGTTATTTACGTCTTAATGTGAGAGTGAATTTCATGACGCTAATCGCTAGGAATGCTGGAATGGACCCTTTCTGACCTCATTTGACTCCGAACGCATAACCAGGGTGGACTGTCAGTACAATGGCTGCTCCCAACCCAAAAAACGCCAGAACCATTTCGTGCAATCAATATTTCAGAAATACATATTTGCAAATATCCTTCCTGGTCATTGGTCTCGTTGAGACGCCCCTTCAATCCTCCCAGCTCTTCTCCACCGACTCGCGAACCCGTTTGGTATACTCTTTCTTGTTGTCTTTGTATAAGTTTGACGCTTCGACATTCGCGGGCGAACTCGTATTTGGGTCGTTCAAAAGACTTAGAGCACTGGTTAGTATTGATATTGTATGACCAGTGTGCTGGCATACCTTTGGATACTGGTTAAGACCGCCGCCACATCGTATGTTGGACTCCATCGGTTTTGCAGGATATCGAGGCATAGCTCGCCGGTGGCATATACGTTTGGATGAAACATCTGACTGATGAATTTAACCGCGGGAGGCTTGTTTGGGTATTGTTCTTCGAAGTGCATGACGAGACGGAATGTACCATCTTCGAATGGGGTGTCTGCTGGGCCGATTATCACAGCGTTCCTAACAGCACGAATTAGCACTCTGCCAACATTTCAGTTTGACCAAACAGTCTTACCAGGTCATCACATTATCTGCCACAGGAGAAGCCGAGACTCCAGCTGGGGGATCTGTTTGCATTCGCTATTAATGATAGTCAGTATCTGCTCGCATACCCCTCCACGGAAATGGCCACCCACTTTGAAGTCTCTCATAAGACGGCGGCGAGCTGCGGTAGACATGGTGGGAGATGTAATTTGTGCACTGCTTTGTAAAGCCGAGGTCGAGTAGTTTGTTGTGTAGTTGGTTGATCGAGGTCTTGTTCTCTGATGGACTTAACTTCAAGGTCGCTTTGAAGTGGTGTTGATTCACCAGTAAGTGCAAAGGAGGTCAAGGCGCCTTAATGCCGATAGCGCTTGCAACTCGAATGGAAGTGAATTGCCTGCAAAGTCAATTACCAACGCACCAATCGAGAATAATGTGATTGAACCAAGGATTATCAAAGTAAGGACTTCGAGATTTGACAAGGCTTTTGGTATTTTCGAGGCTGTCAAGTCTTTGAGAGGCATCGAAATTTCCCGTACTAACAATAAGTGGGAACTGAACTTGACGCTGACCAAGGTCACGTGGAGATAGCCTCGATGTTGGCAGAATCTTCAACGCGGTGAGATAAACTTTAGGTAGTCCTGGTGCCTCCCGCAGTTTGGCTTTCCCGAGGCCCGCTGCTACCCGCCTCCGGTCTCTTTCACAAGCCGAGCTTCAAACTGCCCGCCTTTAGCTCTCCACTTCCTTGGGTCTTCTCTTCTTAACACCTTCTATTCTTCACGAACGTCATTTCTTTTCTGCTTTGAAATACGGGACTTCTTTCCTTCCCATCATGTCTTTCAGATACGCAATGTCCTCCGTGCGAAACTCCACCGTTCCCAAGCAACGACTAAGTCAGGTTCGGAGGCACTTCAGCGCGACTTCCTCAGTCAAACAGGAAATACAAGATGCTTACATATTAAGTGCTGCCCGAACACCTACTGCTAAGGTCTTTTCAGTCCTTTCTCCCGCCCAACTTCAACTAATTAACATAAACACGTAGTTCAATGGCTCCTTCACCACAGTATCAGCCCCCCAACTCGGCGCCGTAGCCATCAAATCCGCCCTCGAGAAATCCAAAGTCCCCGTGTCAAAAATCACAGATGTATACATGGGCAACGTCCTTCAAGCCTCTGTTGGGCAAGCCCCCGCTCGACAAGCCGCTCTCTTCGCCGGCCTCCCCAACACCGTCGAAGCAATAACCATCAACAAAGTGTGCGCCTCGGGCCTCAAAGCCGTCGTCTTCGCCGCGCAAAACATCCAACTTGGGCTCGCAGAAGCGCAGATCGCGGGTGGTATGGAAAGCATGACTAGGACACCCTTATATGTGCCTAGGGCGAGTGGACTACCTGCGTTTGGCAATGTGACGATGGAGGATGGGTTGGTGAAAGATGGGTTGACGGATGTGTATAATCAATTCCATATGGGAGTTTGTGCCGAGAGGACGGCGAAGAAATATGAAGTTACGAGGGAGATGCAAGATGAATATACCAAACAATCATATACCCGGGCTCAGGATGCGTGGAAAGCTGGAAAGTTTAAGGACGAAATTGCCCCGGTCACTGTTAAGGGAAGGAAGGGGGATACGGTTATTAACACAGATGAAGGATACCTGGATGTCAAGTTCGACAAATTGGCAACTTTGAAGCCAGCTTTTGTACGTGATGGATCGGGAACTGTCACAGCCGCCAACTCTTCGACGCTTAACGATGGTGCTAGCGCGCTGGTATTGGGGAGTAAAACCATTGCCCAGGAATACGGCAAAGGTTCAAGAGTTCTTGCGAGAATTTGTGGAAGTGCAGATGCAGCAATCGACCCCGTAGACTTCCCCGTCGCTCCAGCAAAGGCAGTACCACTTGCTCTCGAACGAGCAGGTATTAAGAAAGAGGATATTGCGATCTGGGAGTTCAACGAGGCTTTTGCTGCTGTTATAAAAGCAAATGAGAAGGTGAGCCATTTTACTCCCCCTTTCGCTTAAAGTTTGAAGCGGCTTTGTTCCTTCTCTTGGATTTTTTGTGGAGTTTCCCACTGACACACTCCTCTAGATCCTCGGTCTCGAAAACGCAGTCGTAAATCCACTAGGTGGTGCCATCTCCCTTGGGCATGCCCTAGGAAGTTCAGGATCGAGGATCTTGACTACACTTCTCCATCAATTGAAAGTTGGCGAATATGGCTGTGCAGCGATTTGCAACGGAGGTGGTGCTGCTACGGCCATTGTGGTGCAGAGAATCGATAGCGTATGATTGAAGATAAGACTAAAATGAACTATATGGGAGCCACTCGGCAACTGAGAACATGGAACGGCGTATTACTTGAGGGTGTTTAGGTGTTTCAAAATAGCATAAATCAATCACATTATCATAATGAGAAACTTGGGAAGATCATGAGAATATACGGGCATTATAATGTGCTATTCAACTTAATACGCAGAATCGAAACGACCACGATGAACCTCCAGTGCCACCCTGTCGCTCTCCCCCATACTACAATGCGTAACCCAAACTCCCTAGAAACGAACCAAGACAGGTCCAGCTGGCTTTCTCTAAGTGCCGGAACGCCTGTGCAAATAATACCACCTTCATACATGCTTTATACAGCCTCTCGTCCTCCCACCCCAACTCGAGTCTCATCCTCCGCCATGATTTCCTTCCCCGCAATTAGAACAAAAGATCCAAACAACAACAACATGCCAGCGCCGCCATACACCCCCCTAACAATCCCGAACTCGCACCACCCCGATTATCCCTCTCCCCAACATACTGTCCCTGCGGCTGTCCATAGTATCCTCCTCCTTGTTGGTAGCCTCCATTCTGTCCGTAGTATCCCTGTTGCGGTCCAGCATAATGACCTTGAGGTCCGAATGGTCCTTGCCCGCCAGCGCCTTGGTTGTAGCCCATGGGTGCTTGCTGCTGATAGTACCCTCCTTCGTTTTGTGGCGGATAGCCTTGCTGAGGTGGGTAACCTTGTTGGTAGTTTTGGGGAGGGCCAGCTTGATTGTAATTATAGGGGACGGGTGCGGAGTTTTGTGGGTGAGGGGAGGCGCCGTACATGTCTGTTGATGGGTGAGAACCGCCGGTTGTGGAGGGGGGGAGAGGGACATGGGCGGCTTGGGGAGGTGTTGGGACATTATTGCCGTAGGCTGGTGGAGGAGGGGAATTTGGAGAGTCGAAGATGGCGGTTGGCTTGGACATCTTGATTTGTGTGTTGTGGGCGAGGTTCTCGAGGATGAATCTGAGGATTAAGGATGAGGTGACTTTTACGATTATTTGTGGATGGAAGTTGTGAGGGTTGTAATCGAGGTCGTAGCCTTCGTTCTCTCCGGATGTGGCGTGCAGGCCCAGACGATGCGATCAGTGGCGCGAGTTGATGAAATATGTTCAGGAGGTGAAGGAGTTTGCGTGCGATGAAAGAGGAAGAAGAGGTATTCGTGGTAGAGGAATTAAACCCAAGAGTGCTGCACACGGAAATAGTGTCTTGGTAGCTCTTGGAAGCCTCGAAGTTGTCGTCACCAAGAGGTTGGTTAGTAAGGAAAATTATCCGATCTTCCGGAGGCGAGAAAATGATTTTCGAGGTCAGTGAGCAAAGTGTTAGGACGATATGAAGGAATGGCAAATAAGAATCAGAGAGAGTGCGAGTGAAGATTAGAGAAAGTTTGTGAGGAAGAAGGAAACTTTGAGCTGACGTTGTCCGGGTCAAACGACCGGATATTTGCTCTTTAAAACAGATGATGTCTTGGGAACGGTGGGGCAAGTCAAGCAAGCATACGACAGTGGATCTTCTTATTTTGTGGTCCGTATCACATAAGAACTCCGCCTTCATTACAAGGGGTTCTTGTGAAGAAGGACTTGGGAGCTTCAATTCCTGACCTTCGAATGGTTGTCTTTGTGTTTTGTTTGGAAGAGAGTCGAACAAGCTGGGGATTATATGGCGTGCGTAACCAACGGCCCCTGCCGGAGTGGCTCAAGGCGTTATGCGAACCATCGTACTTCGCTTCCTGGTTCGTTGCATGAAATCAATTCCAACCATAGGAGTCGTGTTTGTCAAGCTCGTGTTTCTCGTCAATTCTTCGCTCTTTTCACCCCCAGCCTCCTCTTTCAATTTCCACCTTCTCCATCTTCTTACTCTGCTAGGCATCTTGACTATCAAAATCTGCCTTCTAGTTCGCGGCCTTAACATCATCAACACTATCACCAGCCTCCTATTTTCTTTGGTGTTGGAGGGGCAATTAAGCGCTTATCCCATAATCCGGACCTAAGGCTGCAGGTGCTACAGGTGCTACTGTACAGGTGCAGAATCAAGGTCTTGCGCCCCCAAGTGTACAAGTCCGAGGTACCGGTTCGCAGCCTCGAGCGAATGACAACATGATGCCCGCGACAACCTGATCCTTTTCTTCTTCGACATACAACAACTTTGCTAGACTGTTGGTTCATTTTTCGGTCACTCGTTCATCAACACTATATACTTGGAGATCTTTTGCCCAGCAAAGTCCTCCACTACTTCTATTTTAACAGTGTTATTTCTATACCCCGCAACTTGTTGTTATCGCAACCATAACAGAAGGGTGAGCTTGGACCAACCCCCCTCGAACACAAGGCTCAAGGCCTCCAACCCAACCCAACTCAACCCAACAACAACATCTATCAACCAGCTTCATAGTCGCATCATATACAGAGGAGAATTACAACGTATCTCGCGACGCTGCGAGCGACGCTTGACTGAGAAGTCGCTGTATCAATGGCTCCTATACCGAGATCCCTCGATTCCGTTTCATCCGTCGCAACTGTCGCGCTCTCAAACATCGCAAAGCGCATCCCCTCTTCCTCCAGTCTCCTACAGCGCGACCCGGTAACAGTACCTACACCAACCACTACTTCACTATGGACTCGCGTTGTTGCTGCTAGACAATCTACCAATTCAATCATCCCCACCACATATGGAAGTATCAATTCTGGACCTCCGCCCGGAACTATTGTTGGCATCGTCCTTGGATCAGTCGCGGGATTTCTATTGATTCTCTGGCTGATCTACACATGTCTGAATTTTGGACAATGGGGTGCTGGTGGTACCTATGTCGAGGAAACTATTGTTCGCGACAGCCATAGACGAAAGAGCCACCGTGGTAGTCAGAGAAGCAGACGAGTGAGCGAGGTAAGATAATCCCCACCCATTTCTCCCCTTGTCAAAGATGCGCAGTTCGATCTCAAAAAGAACGCTGCTGAAATTTCTTTTTTGCTGACATAGAATCGCTCGTCTAGACGGTAGAAGTTCGTCGAGACCACAGCGCCGTTCGTATGCCTTCTCCAAGACGGGAAACGATAATCGTCGAGGAACATAGAGCGGAGCGGGGGGTGCCTTCAAGACGGGGAAGCGATGAGGTTGTTGTCATTGAGGAGCATAGCCCGCCAAGACGAAAAAAGAGTCATCGAGATCGACGAGATGATCTGGAGAGTGGATTTAGGACGGTAGATCCAAGTGCTTTTGCCGGTGTTGTGGGTGGGAACAGTAGGAGAGGAAGTAGTAGGAGAGGTTACGATTGATGATACTATGAGGACAGGAGTGGAGTTCTGGTCGGTTCTGGGTGGCTTAATGAAAGCGGCTGTTTATATATAGCAGGTAAATGGCGAAACAGGTCGGATTATGGTTTGGGGGATTTACCATATGGAAACAACTTGCTGCCCAGGAGCAACGATGGAATGGACGGATATAGGTGATATAGGATATGGGACCACCTCTATTGGCTTGGGATGGGTAGGGTATAAGGACGGACTTTGGGAGGCTCTCTTGTGTTCTGTTCTCTAGGATAATCAACATCTTTGCTGTATCTTGGATACAAGTAACGACTAGCATATTTGCAGCATATCTGGTGATAGATGGAATGAATGTCAATAAGCGCAGTCCAGTATTCCCTTTTCAATGCGGACAAAATTGAATCAGACCATGCTATAAAAACGAGCACGAGATTCTACACAAGGCATGACTTTCGACATCAACCATTCTCCAAAACCAACAACCTGCTAGAAAGAAACAAGAAGTTCATTTTAGAGATGGAAAATCGATACAATTAGATGTTCATATGCCTAAAGGCAATAGCTCTTCCAATCATAGCAGCTCTACTTCCGATTCCGTAAGGCTATTCCGACTCGTCGGACACCAGAACCCCCATCTTACGAAGCCCTCTGCAGATGATCATGCACCACGACGCCTCATGACGTTCCTTTCGACATTTTCCCTCCCGACTTCGAGGTGAGATTATCGCGACACCACTATCGACGACCAAACCCAAGCAGAAGGGAAAAGCCACGAACATGGGGAAGCTATAAAGACATGAGTCGTCGTGGTAGTGATCGGAATTGCGATGTCGGCTAGCACTAGTTGATATTCAAGGTCTCGCCATGTTGTCAGCGTCGGATGTGATCTCTCTACTGGCCGATTCGCCGCTTGGTGGCCGTCAACAATAAAGAGTATTGAGCAGGTTAGGAATATTGAATGGGGAAATCTGGCTTCATATGCACTTGCTCGGCGGTGGATCTGATTGTTTTGACTTGAAGAGTCTTGCCGAATTAAAATTTCGGCAAAGAAAGACGAAGTCGAGAAGGCGGTGGAAGATTCTCAGCAAGCCATTTGCTGGTCAAGCCAATCGGAAATTTTCTAAATGCCGCCGCTTTGCGCAATCAATTGACGATAACGGGCCCGCTAGTAACCAGAAAGGAATGCAAAGGGCGTGGTCGTCAAGTTGGATGACAAGACCCGCCTTATGACAGTGCCCCGCAATTTTCAATCTCTCTCCACGAATCACAGACAAGAACAGCCGACGGCCACCCCGGTCTAACAGCAATGACTGCAAAATGTTCTACTATTTTGGATGTAGGTCACGTTGCGGGGGAATACTATGGGGAGCGTTGACTCTTCTCGAAGCCTTTATCAAAACTCTCTTCTGCTGCTGACTCCTCCTCCTTTCTCCTTCATATCAAAATCACGCCCTTCAGCAATCAAAGCGTCCTCCAAGTCTTGTCTCGCCACTGACATTGGGGCTGTACTCCAAGAGAACAGTGTTGTTCCACCTCTTACCTCTCGCTACCCCTTATGCGGTAGAGCTGCATCTTGGCTGTCAGTTCAGATACTATTGTCCACGCCCTATGAATGACAACGATTGACGAGATGGACGAATTTTTCAATTTCGAAGATGCTGCTCAGTCATGTCCCCTCGACTTCCCCAATGACATTGATTTCGACTCATTTGAATTCCCAGTCGGCCCCTACGATCCCAGTTTAGCCTTCGCGGAAGAAGAGAACGACGAGAATTCCTTCACGTGCCTCCAGCACTACTCCAGCCCAGACTTGGGCTCTTCAAGTCTTGCTTCCAAGACCAAGAATGATTCGACTATGGATACCACTATGATGGGTGCTGCCGACTTCATGGATTTTCCAAGGTGGATCAATGGCATGGATGTCCCGAATAAGCCATGTGCTTATTGCCAACGTCTGAAGCTTCACTGCAAGGTCATCCAGGAGGGTATCCGTAAGGGATCATGTACAAGCTGTGTTGCTCTTGCTCGATCATGTAGCCTGACTCAGAAGCGCTTCCTCCCTGACAACGACAAGTATCGATGTATCACTGAAGATTTCTGTCTACCTGGAAACACTATATACGATGGCGTTGATGCTGGCGGATTCTCAACACCTCCTGTCGACCAACCACTCCGACCATGTGACTATTGTGAAGGTAGAGGCTATTCATGCAAGCAAATCCCAGAAGCCACTCGAATAGGGGCTTGTACAAGCTGTGTAGCTCTAGACAGGCATTGTAGCTTAGTACCTCATCAGGATCTTGGAGAATGGGTCATTCCCGATGGTAGGAAGCCAAACAACACTTGGATTCCAGAGAAGTCACCAATAGAGGAAGGATCTCCTGGTGCCTGCTCACGTAGCCTGTCAACCCCTAATCTTGTTAGTCTCAAGTCGTCTGACGAGAACCTCAGCGCCGCCGTACCTGAGAGTGGTCCAAAAATTGGTGCTAGGTTCTCTCGAGAGTCTGTTCGTCTTCTCAGGGGTTGGCTTTCTACCAACCACCGTCATCCGTATCCCACGGAGGAGCAGAAAGAATGTCTTCAACGACAAACAGGTCTTAACAAAACCCAGATCACCAATTGGCTTGCAAATGCTCGGCGGCGAGGAAAGGTTCGGGCACCACGATCCACATCACCTAGCCCAAATCAACACAGCAATGCAATGGACATTCCTCGAAGGTCTACACCGGCTCTAGAGAATATGAATCCCCTGGAAAGATGGAAAAACTCCCCACCAGAAAACGAACCTGCTTCCATCACCGCTATCACAAAAGCCGTTACTTCTTCAACATTTTCTTCTGAACACGATAGTCCATATGCGAGCTATGGACATACGGACGATTCTAGTCACTCGATTTGCAGAGAATCGACAAACAGTAGTTTGGGCACTTCACAATCCAGTGCCAATTCTTTCGCGTCCGCCTTCTCCCACAAGTCGAAGGGTTCTTTCGGCTCATTCAACTCGTTCGGCAATAGGGGTCGACGACGACGTAGACGAGCTGCACCAAAACCAGTCAAGGTACCTACGGCGAATGGACCAGTGCGTACTTTCCAGTGTACTTTCTGTACCGAAACGTTCAAGACGAAACACGATTGGCAGAGGCACGAGAAATCTTTACATTTATCACTAGAACGGTGGGTATGCTGCCCAGATGGACCAACACAATTCTGTTCAGATGACGATCACAACCGTTGCGTGTTCTGCGGTCTCCCAAATCCTCCCAGTGGCCACGCTGAGTTACACAACTACTCAAGCTGTGCCGACCGCTCCCTAGAAGAGCGAACCTTCTACCGGAAGGATCATCTTCGCCAACACTTGAACCTTGTCCATGATGTAAAGTTCCAGACCTTATCCATGGAAACATGGAAAGTCGCCACTCCAGAGATCAGATCCAGATGTGGTTTCTGTGGTACAGTGATGGGTTCTTGGGGGTTCAGAGTTGACCACCTTGCGGAGCACTTCAAGGGTGGTAAAAGTATGGCAGACTGGAAGGGTGACTGGGGTTTCGAACCGCAGGTTTTGGATATCGTTGAGAATGGAATGCCACCATGTAAGATTTTCACACTTGTCTTTCAAATGTTGAGAAGTATTGCGCTTTCGGCGCTCTTTCGATACTTCCAAGGGTTTGGCTTTCACTCTCTTGCCGCAGGCCAAACGAACCGTCGGGCATTCTGGCGATGTCAATGGTTATAAGAATATTTCATTGCTACGTCTGGGAACACTTCTCAAAGTCGTGACGGTTAATTTTCGACACCAATGCTGACCACAATCCAGATCTCATTCATGACGAGAGAAATAGTCCAGAACCCTTTTCGGGCAAGACACAACCATCCGACCATCGCACTCTCGAAGATTTAGTCAAGATTGGCCTACAAGAATACGTTCATGATCGAGTTCTTGAAGGTGCCGCCCCTACTGACGCTGATCTGCTACGGGAAGCTCGTAACATTGTGCGAAAGGCCGATGAGTTCATCTCAAAGCCGGGGTGTTTGCAGATATCATGGTTCCGTGATCTCATTTTGCGATCAGGAAATGATTCCTCTAGAGGGTCCCCAAACGCGGAACCAACAGAAGAAGATCAATCTTGGGAGAAGAAACTCAATTCAATCAGAACTTCCGCCCCACACAATGATATCGATATGGCTGCTATTGTATGCAACAAAGAGCGTCAACTAAAGGCTTTCGTACTCGAGCGAAGTGCTCTAGGCCTGACTGCCCTGGACTGCGAACTTCAGGTAGCGGCTTGCCGAATTCTTGATGAGACTGAAATTGCCTCAAACTTCAGGTGTAAACCTGCTGTAGATTGGTTCAAATACTTGGTCGCTTCTTCCACAGACTGGCTTGCAGACTTTAGGCGACGAGCAAATCTGCCTCGAAGCGACGAAATGGCCGATCAAAGCATCCGTCCCACAGATGAGGCAACGATTGATTTCACGATCCTCAACCAGCAACGTCTAGAAACAGAGATGATTGACTGGGTTAAGCTACAGCGGGCTCAGGGGATCACACCAACGGACCATGATATCCAGTTATATGCCCGTATGGCTGTGTACAAGAACGACGATCCTTGGAATCAGACTGTCATGGATAATCCGGCAATGCTGTATTTATTCAAACGCCAACAAGGGCTCGCTCCCGGCAATGAGGATGGACCTGAAATGCCACCAATTCATGCCATCGTGGAGCAGTCGCCAAAAGATACTGCCGTATCTCCAAAGAATTGTCATTGGAATCTACAGGATACTGGCATTGAAATACCATCTCCAACCAGCAACCATAGCAATACGCATGGGACGAACACACCTGATATGTTCGATCAACCTTTGATCACCACAGTTCAGAACCAACCCTCGACGAACACAAATCCAGCACAACCCCTAAAATACTTTCTTAATGATGCGAACTGTTACGGTCGACTTGTACGTGAGCTTGCACGATTTGTCACGACTTGCACATCAATCAATAATCCTAACAGACATGTAAGTTCCCAACTTATAAGCTTGCGGCCGCTCTAATTATTTTCAGATCCCCTCAGATGCAGAGATTCAAAACCAAGCGCGCTGGGTCATATTTGACGATGATGACCCCTGGAACCAAACTGCAGCGGACAACGCGGAGTGGCTCCTCAGATTCAAGAGAGATGTCGGGCTTGCCCCCCAAACCGATGGACCCGGTCTTCCACATGCCTCCCAATCCTGGCAAGTCGACCTTGGAGGATCCGGCTTCATGCCACCATACCTCAACCCCGCGAAAGACCTATCATCCCATCTTGGGGAAGATGTGCCTGTCCGCATGGAAGACAAAGTCTATAACGTCAAGGCCAGCACAGCGCAGAAATTCGCCAAGAGCATCAAGACTCGATTCCAACCTCCCAGCGTGGTATTCTGCTCTCGAGAGCTCGAGAGGGGTCTGAACGACTTCGTCTTCGAACGTATAGCGACAAGCACCCCTATAACAGATGAAGAGATCAGAGCGAGAGCGAGAGAACTCATGGGTGTGGACGAGACAGCTGCAGATGACATCCACCTCCTTGAGAAGTTCAAAGCCATGCATGGTCTTCTCGCTCCTCAGCAACAGCCAACAACAACCACTGGCAGTACCTCGCCCTTCGACAGCTATCCCAGCGAGGCAGATTTCCTTGCTAAATTCGACCACGAACTCGCGATGGGTAGTATGGACATGGACATAACACTACCTACAGCGACAAGCACACAGTCGAGTCCGGCGGACATTGCGGGTGGAGAGATTGTAAATGGGACCATGCAGAGGGATACGACGATACAAGCGGCGGGGATTGCGAGGGAGTATGCGGATTTATATAGGGTTCATGCTGCTACTAGTAGTCCATTGAGACGGAAAGCTAGTGTTGGGATGGCGAAGAGTAGGGGTTTTGGGGGCGAGGTGTCGGGGTTCCCGAGCTCGGGGAGCTTGCTTTAAGGGATTGAAGAAGTGGACGAGGAGGATGAAGAGTGAGATGTGGTATTAGGGGCTTGGTGGTTATTCCAGCTCTGTGATGATTGCAATATTATGTTGTTTTTTAATTGATGAATGAATGGGGAAATGGGCACGGGGCTTGGGTATTGGAGGTTACTTAAAAACGGTGTGGAGATAGGTTATTTTTGATTCAACATGTTCTTCAGCATACATAAACTGGGGTTAATAGCATTTAGTACTAAATGTTTAATGAGATAGAATATAACGATATATTACTCATGCTTTACTAATTTATTATCGTGTGTGTTGCAGAAATTGAAAAATAAGCCGATATTTTTCGGCAAAGGGAGGTATGTTTGCTTGCTTGTAGTCTCATAATGTTGTACATTAGTTTCTCCGGTAGGTTGTTTGTTCAATTAGCTTACCACCAATTCCAGGGCCACTCTCCTGGTCGACTTGTAACTTCCCATCTGCAGAAGGATTATGCCCCTCCCTCCCACCTAAATTGTCTCCCCGTGCTCACTCGGTCAAAAGAAACAATTAACGCCTAATTGTAACCTCCGTGGTAGGCAGCTCACCTTACGATGACATGGAGTGAGAGAAAGCACTTTACGAAATAGGCTTTTAAAACGCGCATATTGTTTTCTTGGAGGGGCCCAAGCGGTGTCAACTAAGTAGCGGATTTAGATGTAGAAAGTGAATGTACTGGTGAGTTCATGGAAGGGCGCAGAGAGTGACCCGAGGGGAGCGGTTAGAGGCCGGGTAAATTTCTATAGCAGGGGATTTCCAGATCATAATTTGACTCTCAGATACAGGAGGATGATTGAAGTAGTCGAGAAGTTTTTGAAACTTGACAGGGTCGCTTCTTCATGGGAAGGTGTCGCTTCTTTTTTTTAGTTTCGGCCATGAGTCCATGGCTCGAAGCTCAGTTATCATGGTGCTATTTAAGCCAGACTACCTACCGCCGTTTGAATAGGTGTGTATACATAGCTCGATTCGTCAGTGTCTTTATTTGATATCCCACGATAAAAATTTCAGATCTCTGTTAATATTTTTCATGGTCCCCAAAACCCCGTCGAAAGCTCGCAGCCACCTCTGCACGCGGCTAGGTAGCTCTCGCCATGCCCCTCTGGTTGGTGAGCTCTAGCGGAAAGATACCCTTAGAACACGCTCTCTTCGATCACCCGTTCCATGACGAAATCCTCCCCATCTATTTCAGCCACAACGACTTCTACTGCTACAACTTCCACTGGGCACTCCAATTCCTCTCCACAATCGGCCACGACCGACGACAACTGCTCAAGCGCTTCGAAATCGCATATATCTCACTGAAGTGCTTACACTTGATGTTGTATAGTTCCTCAATATACTTGTATTACATGTTATAATTAGATCCCTCATGCATTTGTTTTAGCTTTGCGAACATATCTCTTGCCATGCCATGAGTCAAATGCGTAATTGAGTCCTTTGTTTCGGGTTTGCAGGTGCATTTGTTGAGGCGATATGCTCTCGCTACGTCCTTGACGTAAGATTTATGTTGATCCTAACTATGAAACTTGGCTTCAGCTCTCCCGATTACATATCCTAGTCTTCAGGCAGTGGGAATGAGGGGTTGAGTGGCGAGTCGTTCTAAATAAAACACAAGAAGCCTAGGACTCACAGGAGGTTCTGTATTTGTAACAGCCATAGGAAATAATATTTTTCGCCTGTAACCCGCTATTTCACTGTACTTGATAGTTAAAATATGTAAGAAGCATAGAGGTATCAGAACCTCTGATTCCTAATGTTTGAAAGTGTTATTGTGGTAGGAGTGGATAGAGTCTTGAAAGCGATTCGAAGCCTTCCTCTCTGGTTACACTTTACAGCGCCCGCAAAGTTCAAATTGTTACAAGGGAGTTTAATATGGACAGCGTGCACGATCCACCAAACACTTCTCCCTATGATATGTTTCCTCTTCGACCGTGAGGGGGAATGTCAAAATCAGTTCAAAGTATTGTAAGCAGGAACGCGCTTACGGGTCTGTTTCTAAATCAGTTTTCACATTCTTTTATAAGCTAATTCTTTTGATTTTGAAAAGCTTCAGATACCCTTCGGTGCCCTTTATTCCTTTAATAGCATTAATTCAGGAAATAAAACTCAACTTCACAGCTCATAGTGACTTCAAGTTCCTAGAAGCTAGGAAGATATACGCAACCTAAAGTCAGTTTTGAAGAGAGTCTCGGCGATGAGCGCAACCTACCACAGACGGTTACGGAGGGGGGCCTTGTTAAGACCAAGTGTTTGGGAGACAAGTCAGAACCGGCTAGTTTGGTTATAGATAGAAGATGCTTGTCAGGCCCTATGCAAGGCAATGCAACCCTCGCGTCTCGGCGACGAGCCCAACTTACTATTCTTGACCAAGAAGAGGGGCCTTGTAGAATCCATGCATCTTAAAGACATACCAACACCGCTCACTGCTGGAATTATTCATGTGTAATTAGTTTCTTATGTTGTTTCGTCAGGAATGGATTGTGTATCCGGCCAAACATTGTGATCTTTCGAGTATATTATCAGTGACAGGTGAGATATCATGGATTGAAATGGTGAATTTTCAATTATTGGAATTACAGAAGCAGAACCCCGAGACATCGTAAGATAGCATAGCTCGGTACAAAAAATATACGTCATGAACACAGCGGCAAAGAGAGAGTTGAATGAAGTCTGAACAAGAACATTTAGGAGGATCTAGCCAAGTCTATCTGTACCCCAATGATTAAGGCCGTATCATACATATCCATAACCCCGCTTCCCAATGTGCATTAGACACACCTTTGTTGCTATATCTCACCTCTGCTTGTATTTCAGGAAAACACGTTGACTAGGCTTCTGCGCTGAATGTCCGTTGAAGTCGACGGGAGGTGTTGTCGGTACAGGAGTTCCACTCTTGTCCGTCAGTTCGTAATCGAATGTAGCGAGGAAGAAGGCAGTGATGATATTTTGCTCGAATTTTGCGAACTAGATCATGTTAGCCGAGGGTACTGGTATGGAAGGTGGGCCATCCTACTCTCATTCCAACTGTTGCGGGTAGTGTTAGCAATGGTTTACATGAATTTAAGAGGAGGTATTGGGACTCACGACATGGATGACGGGAAAGACCCCACCCCATGTAGCCATACGGCACTTTCTTGTCCTCCGCTCGGTCAGGTAGATATCTAGATGGATCCCACTCATAAGGATTTGTGTAGATCTCAGGATCAAGATGGATGTCTCCGGTGTGGTAAGTCACAAAGGCTCCTGGCGGAATTACGTGGCCATCTCCAATAGCAATCTCTCTTCCACCAATATTCTTGCGGAATGCGGTACCAAGCAATTGTAACCTGATACTGTCTTTGAGACAGAGATCAATCATGGGGAATTCTGACTCCCACGCTTCGCTTGGTATGTCCACGAGTTGCTCCACAAGAGGCGCATCCTTATTCGTGGCGTACTTTGATGCTACGCATTCTATTTCTTCCCGAACGTTGGCGGTCCACTCGGGGCTCTTGGCTAAGTAACATAGTACCCACGCAACATTGATACCGCTATTAAGGAGACCAGCAAAGAGAGCACCCACAATAAACTGGGTGAAAAGTCAGTCAAAATGGTCGGGATCAAAGAATAGGTACAAACCTCAATGATCTTTGGTAGCCCGTCACCTAGATCGAGCAAAGTTTGCAAGGGATCCTCTCTTCGTTGTCCTGTTTTGTGCCTATTATCGACGATTGTTTTGATAATCATATAGAGCCTACCGCCAGCAATAGTTCGATTGATAATCCCTTTTGATGGAAACCATGGGTAGAGAACTGCAGTTGGGGTGGCACTACTCTCAATAGACTCGTACAAATGAAGTGACTTTTCCAAAAGCTCTGGATCTTCAGCAATATCATCACATGCAACCATACGGATCGTGAGTTGATATACTAGTCTGTAAATACTCTCAAAGGGGTCGGTCAGTCCAGAGGGATCGCTTTTCAGTTCTTTCATGGCAGCTTGCACATCGCCCATTAATTTTGGCATGGCTATTAATAAGTCAATCCTTTGCCAAGAGCGGTTAGATAGGTAACATACTGCTGTTGAAACGATCGGCTTTAAGCATTCGGACAATTCTTCGTGAGAAGTAGCCTCCAGGACCACTGAATTCTTTGTCGGAATTTATAACATTATCCTCTTGTAAGCTATTCGGCGATTGGCCAAATAGCACAGCGTAGCTGTAAAATTGGTGTCAGCATGCATGATGTCACGAGCTTATCTTCACGTACCCTTCAGCAAAGCCCAGGTCTCTACTGTCGAAAAATACCTGTCTCGCTTTCGTGCCCGTCAAGCCAACGACCGGATGCTTCCCTATGAAAAAAGAAAAGCTTCCTGTTGGTGATTGTTTACGCGCATGCTGAAAGAAATCCCAACGTGCCGTGAAAAATCGTAGCGCTCCGAGGACAGGATATCCTTCGCTGAGGAGTTTCGGAGACTTTTGCGAAAATTTGTAACCACCAGAGAAGAAGAGAACATAGAGACCGATGGTGAGGATCAAGAGGAGAGCGACCAACGTGATAGGAGAGAAGCCCTGAAATGCCGGAATGGAGAGCATGATGATGGCTGATGGCTTTCAGGGGTACAGGATTGAATGTTGAAATGTGGAGGTGTGTAACCCTCAAATTCGTTCTTGCATCTGGGATAATTTGATAGATTGAGAGCGCCGGCAAGATGGAGGAACCTTAAAAGGAGGTGTGATGTTGGTCTGCAACTCGGACAGTGTTGGATAATCCACGGCTGAAGTGTAGGGTTGGGGTTGTCATACAGTGGGCCTTGGACTTGAAACTATTACCCCTGTCTTCTACCAATAGCAAACCCGCGATATTGTAGCAAACATAAGCATCACTGCCTGAAACAGGTAGTTCTCAGTGATTCACCAATCGTGGTTTAACACCGAGCACTCCACTTTGCTTTCCAGGTGGCTTTCCAACCTTGCAAGAAAGTCCATCATACAGGAAATAACTGCTTTGGAAAGCGGTGTGGCTTAGACGTTGAGTGATAGGGGGGGCTGTCAGCCAATCGTTGAATCGCTGTCGTACGCGGGTAAACATCTGACCAATCGATCATTCAAGAATTTACGGGGTCAGCGCCAAGATAACCAATATCCCTGATACGAATACGAGAAATATCGACCAGAATAAGCATCACTTTGATTGAATTCCTTCCAGTTTTCTTTTTCTGAAGGCACTATTCGATGAGTTAAGCGTGTTCCTCATACATTTTGAAGAAGAATACTGTGTCATTATTTCCGTAACCAAATCGAAAAAAAAAGCTGCCTTCTGGATTGCTGATAGTGGTAACACCTTACGAAAGAGCTTGCTAAAATATGATGATCTTAACCTCTCCAACAACATCTAGTTGTACATCCATCCCGTATGTCTTGACATTGTTATACATGAGTAACGTGTGGCTTTAAAAACATGTAGATCATCATGTTTGACCTGACTCGGCTAGCCGAGAACGAAAAGGGGTTGCCATGACCCATCGAACTGGGATGAACTCGCTTCTATCACTTTGCTCTGTCATTTATTTTAATAACTCCACGGATTAATACTTGTTATTAGCACTTAAGGCTGGAGCTTCCCAGTGATATGCAATTGGAAATACTTGTCACCTGATTAGCCCCTCGGACAAATCTCGTCCCGCTCCGCTGCCCGATCAGCAAGTTCCTCGGCTCCACCCTTCGCGCCTCCGCCTTTCGACGGACAACTCAACACGCGCAACGATAATCCAATAGTCAACCACCAAATATCTGCCGGAACTATTCCGTGATGTAACTGGTATACGACCCCTCAATGATGTAGGCAAGTGCCCGTAGCACCAAATGGGCCGAGTAGTCCTTTGGATGTGAATCTAAACTTCTGTTGCGCTGCATCTCGATTGCTCCTACCCCAACAGCAAGGTTGGCCTCTTATTATCCAAGTAACAAATTTCTTCTCTCATCCTATAACAACGACGGCACAAGAAGAAACACGAAAAGAACAAAATCAGATATGACGCCTCCTTCTGCGACCCACGACGTTATCGACACTGGCGCTGGCGTCCCCAGCAGCGTACACGACAAACCAGCAACGAAACCTCTCGAGCCAGGCCTCACGCAAATGCAGGCAGATGCAAATGACTTTGTCATACCGAGTCCTGATGGTCCTGTCTTCGATGACCCATATAAAGAGCGAGAATATCAAAAGGGCAGATTGGCATTGGCATTCAGGATTTTTGCGAAATTTGGAT
The DNA here is from genome assembly GCA_001414415.1 of Hymenoscyphus repandus. Lineage (NCBI taxonomy): Eukaryota > Fungi > Ascomycota > Leotiomycetes > Helotiales > Helotiaceae > Hymenoscyphus > Hymenoscyphus repandus. The sequence goes on along the minus strand of LLCE01000080.1, from coordinate 98,079 downwards.
TCGACGAAGGCGTGGCTGGGCATATCACTTATAGGGTAGGAATGCTCTATTTGATTGAGATATAAGCTGTTTTGCTGGAATACCAAATCATATTTTAGCGATGGGCATTTCGGGGCAAGGTTTTTCGGAAGACATAAGAACAACTAATTGACGCAGGAAATAGGATCCTGTGGAGCCGACCAGCTTCTGGGTAAACCCTTTCGGCATCGCTTGGCCTCTCATCAAGGCCTCGGATCTGATTCGCGTGAATGCAGATGGTAAAGTGGTTGACGGCGGACCTTGTCGACGACTCAACACTGCCGGTAAGCTTCTGCATATGTATTGCTAGGTTTCTTCCTAACATGGTTCAGCTTATATGATACACCATGCTATTCATGAAGCTAGGCCATCAATAAACGCCGTCGCACATTCTCACTCTATTTATGGGCGCGCCTTTTGCACTCTTGGTCGCCCCATAGATACAATAACCCAGGACTCTTGCGCATTCCACAATGATCTTGCAGTCTATAAGCAATTCCGCGGCATCGTTCTAGCGGCTGATGAAGGTATTGCAATTGCTAAAGCTCTTGAAGACAAGAAAGCAGCTATACTGCAAAACCATGGGTTGTTGACGTGTGGAGAGACAATCGAGAGTGCCGTGTTTTGGTTTATGAGTCTTGAGAAGTGTTGCCATGCACAACTTATGGCTGATGCTGCAGCTGGAGGAAGAGGCGGTGAAACTATCAAGATTGATGAGAAAGATGCACAGTATACTTTTGAGACGGTTGGATCTGAAAAGGCTGGGTGGTTCAGTGCTAAGCCACAGTTTGACATGATGGAGCACCAGAGTGGAGTGGATTACAAGTGGTAAGTCGGAGGGGGGAGAGGGGAATGGTGGTTTGAAGCATTCTATTTGAATTCACTTGCGCTGGGGCATCGCATCATTACATCTAACCTTACATACCACTCTTTCATAGTTAATTTGGTAACTCGTCACTCTATAGCTGAAGTCGAAACTCTATTCTCAACACACTGGCACCCCATTAATCACAATATTGTGGTATGCCCACCTACTCACAAGCCCTGAGGGTTAATGCTCAGATATTCAAACTTACCTCGATAGCATTTTATTATCGACGCTCCTGAATCTACCTCACGTCTTCGCTTACATTCAAGAGGTATGAAGGGATAGAGAAGCATCTATAATGCATTGAAGTCCGTTCTAAAGATGAAAAGATAAATTTATTATCTAACGATGTTCCTATATCAGTCACTCGACGCTCCCTTTGGAAGGTGGAACCTTGAAAGGTCCTGCAAACCGTCCCTTCTCCTTTAAGGTAATCCCAACTGAGGTAGGTAATGTGTCTTGAATCATCATCTCCTACTCACATATTGTAATACAAAGACACCCCAGAGAGTCCCCTATCAGTATACAAAAACGACAATAAATATGGCCCCCGCCTAAAGAAGGTTACACTGAGAACTTATCCATTGCTACCGCATTGGGATAGTTGCTCTTGCGAGACTCGATGGGTTTAACATCTTCCCCACCATTTAAGCGTTGCGGCGCTATAGTCTGTCTCTATTGACATAACCCGCTGCTGTTCTAGACTATATAGTAAGCGAGATCATGGCGCTAATGCTGCACAGAGTCACGTGCGCTGAGCTGGACGTCCCGAGGCAGCTGACTTGAACTTCGTGGCCACCATTCATGGTACCAGCATCACCAACGATAGTCAACTCTCTATTAGCGGACATGCTTTGCAAAGCGTGTAAAGCCCTCACCGTCCAAAGGTTACTTCAGCGAGCCACGAAATATCCCCCGGGCTCCAAACATGGCTGGAATCAAGCGGGGTATCTAATACTGCATGGATCTTTGGCTGACCTCAAGACGAGCGCTAAGAATGGCTGCCAAAATTGCGATCTGTTCTTGTCGCGATTTGGCGATGAGTTTGGTGGTCTTCGCTCTGTTACGGAGAAGTCCAAGGAGTTGGAACTTGATGGCTCTGATGTGCCCGTGATTGCCTTCCTTGTCATGGTCATTTGGAGGGATGATGAGGGGTGGAAGCAGCATATCACCAAATTGTTGCTCCAAATTGGTACTGAGCCTTGGAAGCCGGGAGATGAGAACCGTATGACTATCATCTTCCGAGTTAGCCAGCCTCGAGGTTCGTCCGCCTAGCACAGCATTTGTGTCAAATTGACTAGGATCTAGGCGCTTTTAAGAGTGAGAAATTTGCCAATTTCAATTTTCGATATACCGAATTAGACCATGACTTAGGGTCTGATGTTAATTTTCAGGTTGCAAAAGGCTGGCAACATGATTGTTCGACTTCACATGATCACACCTTGTGCCCTAGTATCGTAGATCATGAGCTTCCTTCCCGACTCATAGATGTTGAAACGACAGATAAGTTTCCTCATCCAAGATTGTTCATTACTTCAAAAGGGCAGAAAGGGCAGTACCTAGCTCTAAGCCACTGCTGGGGACCTTCTGTCAAGGGAGAAAGAGTAATTACTGTGACCGGGAATATTGAAGATCGCAAGAAAGGGATCCCACTTGCCATTCTGCCGGCAAATTTTCGAGATGCTGTTGCTGTCACACGCAAACTTGGGTATCGTTTCGTTTGGATTGATTCGCTCTGTATTATCCAAAATTCAGCTGAAGACTGGGCAACTGAAAGTGCTAGAATGGGCGATATTTATATGAAAGCGTCGTTGACCATCGCCGCTGCGGCTGCCACTGATAGCGATGGTGGAATGTTAGGTCACGATTACCAAGGCACTAAGTCAAGCAACTTCAAGCCTTCTGAATGGTTCATGGTAGATAGGAAAAAGGTCAATCGTTATGCCTTGAACGAACCAGCCGCAATTGCCGAAAAGAGTGAAAAGTACGGGATGATCCGGCTTACAGATCAAGCTGCAAGTCTCGCCGTCTCTATAACACCATGGGACACATTTTCTGATTTGGAAGAGAATTGGTATAGGTGTGTGGTAGTCGGTCCACTTGCCCATCGAGGTTGGACACTTCAAGAGAGAACATTGTCTTATCGTACGCTCTACTACGGAAAACGTCAAATCTATTGGCAATGTCCATCATCTAGGAAGGCTGCCGATGGAGAGGATGTGCCCCCCAACGCTTCTACATCGGCCTGGAATCAATCTTCTGATCATTCCGAATGGCCAGATCTCCTTGGGCTTCGACATTTGAATTATGCCAATGACACCGAGGCAACCCTCCAATTCCACCGAACATGGCGAAATATTCTGATGATATATGTTAGTCGGATTCTGACTAAACAGGCTGATAAACTCCCAGCATTGGCTGGAATGGCTGCAGTTGCTCATCGCTTTACAGGAGATCAATACATTGCGGGGTTTTGGCGCAAGGACTTGTTGGTCAGTCTTGTCTGGACGCCTATCCCTATCGAAGCGAAAGGCGGCGATAGGATGGACTATGTCATAGATGCACCGCAATGGGAGTTGAAAGAGCCGTTCCTCACAGGCCCCTCTTGGTCTTGGTGCTCTGCTGATATCCAAGACCGATTACTATTCTGGGGCTCTTCCCACGAAAGTCGAATGTGGCAGAATAATGACGCCAAGATCGTTGATGTACACGTCACACTGAACAGCCCCAATCCATTCGGTAGTGTTGAGAAAGGCCACCTGGTTCTACGAGGTCTTACCTACGAGCGGTGGGATGGGAGAGTGAAAGGATGGAATCCTCTCGTGCATGGCTTTTATGGCGCGTGGGACTTTGTTAGCGAGCACACTTGCTGGCAATCTTCACGATATAACACGCACCAATCGGTCCTTTGGGATTATCCTCCTCGACATGGAGTACGGATTTTGCCAAAGCTCTTGCAGCTGCTCACTCAAGCTATTCTCTCCCTCCTTGCCCTAATAGCGTGGCACGGAATCGAAATTCAAGCGAGCTTGAAAGATATTCATGATAGGCATTGTCCGTATTGTGTGCGCTGTCTTTCTTTTCATGTTCTCTCGATTGTCGAACCCTTCCAGTATCAACGTGAGGGACGAAGTGATAGAGTCAACGACGTTGGACTTTGGTCACTAATTCTCGAGCCAGTAAAAGGGAGGGACGGTATTTATAGGCGAATCGGCATTGCTAGGAAGGACGTGTCGATTGCTGAAACTGAGTTCGAAGAGTTTCGAAAGGGGATTAGGCAGCCATTCGAGCCGGGAATCTTCTCCGAGTGGAAGTATCGAACGGTCACCATCATCTAGTTAATGGGTCTTATAACAATAATTGGATCACTTCAATGTTCCTTCTGGTGTGAGGCCAGAGTGGACACCATGTTTCTTCGACCAGCACATGAAGATGTGCATGACTTTTCCAATTTACATATTGCTGCCTTCGATTGCGCTCGAGGCATATAAAATGTGTATAATCTCCCTTAATTTATTCCCGCGCAAGAAAAACAGAATGAGTCCCGTCTAATACGCTCAGTGAGTCACTTTTGGGCTGAAATTACCAATAGTTTAAATCAGGTTTAGACTTCTCCGAGGCTTTCATCTGCGATCAATGGTCTTCTATGACCATCTTTTGACGTTACATCTCACTTGACAGGAATTAACAGAACTCGATCGAGGAGATAGAATCGATCTACTGTATTATCTGGGGAAAACTGTGAGTACAACAATATTCGCACACAGAGGAGAATAATATGCTGCAAGGTGCTTATATTCGTATTATTTCCCCGCGTTAAGTTTACTACGTCATGTCAGACGTCTAACCTTGCTAGCGATATGTTCACTTCACGCATGTTTTAGTCTTAACGTAGCATGTATTTGTTATGTGAGCTGGATCTTCCTTCCAGTGGTGTATTTGCCTAAGTGTCCACACGCGGGATGAATAGCATTATATATTTCACAAATTTCGTAGTGAAGACTTTTGAACGTTTCGCTGAGCATAAAGTTCAACCCAGACGAAGTATCTAATAACAAACTCGCAGGGACTACAAAAATGGCCCTGCTCAATCGAGCATTCCTCTCCTCCATCCTTGACTCTGCCTACCTGAAAACACAAAGGACCACAAAAAAAACAAACCCTGCCCAACTGAGCATTCCTCTCCTTCATCCTTGGCTCTACCCGTCCTGGATTAGAAAGGACATTAAGAAAAAAGAAACCTACTTCGCCGAGCATTCCTCTCCTCCACCTTTGGCTCTACTCATCCTGAGATAGAAAGGCGTACAAAAGAAAACAGTGGCCTGCTCAGTCAAGCATTTCCCTCAAGCTCCTCCACGCTCTTCTAAACATACACGAGATACTGGAACCCAATTTCTCCACAATTTCTGCGTCCGGTCCCATATTCTGATACGAACCACACTCAGATTCCATAACTGCTCGAAGGCGAGCGAGGCTACTGACAGATGGTGCCTTTTTATGGATGGGCGAATGGTCGCTTATGACGCATGTGACTTCGTCAAAACACATCGTTTCCATCAGGCCCTTCAATTGAGTGGCCAATGGGCCACCGGCCAAGGTAATCGATCCTTGACCTTGCGAGACATAAGCGAAGATACCCACTCCTGAAGGGTTAGTGAATGGGAGGCTTCCAATATCGCAATGAGCCAAGAGGAAAGCACCGCCGATAGAGATAATCAAGAGCATGAAGATCTTTGACCAGAAGTTTCGCCTGGAAGACTGAGGAACAATACTTGGCAGACTAGGACTGAGGATATCGCTATTGGTAGCCGTACGAAGGTTATGAGGCTGTAGGTTAGCCTCAGGTGGGTTGAAATAGATGTGGTTTAGATTCTTCCGAGGCTGGTGGTTGAGGCTATAAACTTTATAAATCTCAAGCATTACCAATTGATGTCGAAGTTCTTCGGGTATGGTGTTCGCACAAAGTAGCTCTTGTTCTCTCTCGTGATAAAGAGCCTTCAAATTATTGTTCTCTGAGAGATGAACGCTGATTGATGCGCGGAGCTCCTTGTTGGTATCCTGTACTCGGCCAAGTTGAAGATCTCGCTCCTTTAGGATGATGTTTAAAGACTTGTAGCATGTCACTACAGTCTCAAGGGTTTCATTCTCCTTTTGAAACTTAAGAAGGGAATCACCATGCTTCTTGAGTTGAATCTCCAGCGCCTCGTTCTTCTGGATTTCTCGAGAGAGACACTTCTCCTGCTCACGCAGATGATATCGGACCTCTGTGTTGATTAACGTGCCATCAACGCTCATCTCTGACTTAGTGCGAGCAACTTTCAAGCTCTCATTTTCTTGAATCAACGCCGACATTCTCTTTCGTAGGTCTTGGTTTTCAATATCGGAAGCTTCCTTCTGACCCTGTACTTCCTTAAGTTGTTCCACGTAATCTTTCTTAAGAATGTCTACCATACGCTTCCAAGCGGCTTCCTGTTGTGTGATGGAGGTTTGTTGGTCGAGAAACTTTCTTTCCCAAGTGGTGGCAGCTTCGGCAGAAGATATAGCCTGTAGATCTCGTTGAAGTTCCGTGACCCGTTTGTTAGCACGATTAACGTTAGAATTCGCGATTACTAGGTCTCTTGATCTCTGTGTAATGTCATCAAGATGCTTTTTCCTGAGGAGGCTCAGGTTTCCAGTATGTTGGTCTTCTACATGTGACAACCTATCCTCGGCGATTTTCTTGGCCACGAGTGTGTTGGACAGAAGCACCCTTAAGTCTTCAATGCTTTCTACCCAAGCGAAAGGTGTAGGTATCTCTTCAACTGCCGCCTGTGGTGGGGGCAACATCTTCTGATTCTGCCATTGGAGGTTTCCGACCTGTCCTCGTTCTGCGTCGTTTTTGACATTCCTTGCTATGAGACCATTAGCTGTGTATACCATGACCAGGAGGAATGCGCACACTTACTATGTTTGGGAATTCCCTTCTTTCTTTCGTCGCGTGGTATCCACCCTGACGTTGGTTCTACAGGGGCTATAGCAGAGTTAGCTCTTCGCCTCTTGTCACGGAGGAGTTCGTAGGCTTACGAGTGCGAGGTCTCTTCGGCAGATGCTGCGCTGGAATCTTACTCATTCTTTTAGGGCCCTTTGGCGCATTAATTGTCGCTGTAGCATAATCAACTATTGGTTGTTGTCAAAAGTTGAAGTGCATCCACTTACGGTCAAACCTGTTTGCGGGTGAGCGTGGAGGTGTTGTGGTAGGGTTCTGACCTGGCACCATCATATCTGCTATGCCACCATTAGCTCTTGCATACCAATCAATAGGAGTGTGTACTTACATTGAGAGTGGTTGCTTGGGAATGGTTGAGCCAAGTTTGGCGCCTGGCCTTGGGGCTGACAATGGAAAGGCATTGAAGTTGGATTCATCTGTATGGGAGAATTATGATAACTCATGTCTGAAAATCTCGACTATGTCGGCTCCGTTCTTTTTTTGTTGAATCTCGTGTACAGGCAAGTAGTGGTTTATCAATCGTTCTGGATGATCAAAGACTGCTATGTTCTGTCTCACAACTGACGATGATTGAGAAAGTAAAGGAGTGCGCGAATGCAAAGTTTAGGTGTAGATGGGGCGGAGGCCCTAACCAAGCGCACGCTAGCTCAATATGGTACGTGAATTACGGGTCTAATTTCCGCGGAGTGAATATAATTAGTGATTTTCTTGCTTCTCAATGTTATATCATAAGTGCATGAGTATCTGTTCTACGTACACTTAGACAAGTGTAACTCACCCATACAATTGTATATAAAGTATGTCTCGTATTCTTCACATGGTATGGATATTCTTATCACATAGGTTGAGATTGTAGAAGAGCCCAACATCACTCTCCCCATAAACGTCTTCCATAAGAGTAGTTAGCTTCCTGGCGGTAGCAATGATGTCCCTTTCGGGTTTCATGATTCAATTTCGGAGGCTACGCTTTCCAGTCTTCGCCTTCTCCTCGCTTAACCTCTAATCCCTCACTATACCCTTATTAATAACCTCAAGGTGTGCATTCTAACGTGTAATACAATCAATTTGAAAGGAGGGCATGGAGAGTATTTCGTGGTATTCTTATGCTTTGGAAAAGTCAAATAGTTCCATGTCTAGACCGCCTTTAAAGGCAGATTTGACTTGCCCGGTGCAGTCTCTCTTTTCACTCTTGGGGTAAGTGGTTTCACCGGCATTTGGAATTTTGTTAAGTAAGTTCTAGCAGTTCTATCTTTCTGGAGATGAGCGTGGGGATTGTTTGCGGAACCTTCCTCTTTCCCTTCCCCGCCAGATTGTTCTTCACTTCTTCAAATAATTCCTTTTCGTTTCAGCATGGCATCCTTGATCTCTTGATTTGTAGGGGTTCCGTTGCCTTTGTTTGCATGCAGCTCTAAAATGGATGCTGATTCTTTCTCGCTAGTGATTTTGGCTAGCTAATTTGAAAATGCATATTGGTGCGTAAGCACCTAATTCCTCTCTGCTAAGAAGTTTCTACCTTCCTAAAGAACGTACTTGATTGCATAGCCTTACATGAGTATACTGTTGGGCTCCTTCAGCATCTTGTTCTCCCGCTGGGGATCGTTGTTCGAAGTCTTTGCAGGTTGCGGTAACTTGCGAGTCTTTTGGGAACTGAGAGAGTCTAATTCTGACTTTATCTCTACCATCTAATTGGCCGCCTGTTCTCGCTCCGCAATAGCCTTGACCTTCTCCTGATTCAGGGCGCTAAGTTGGGCTTCATGACACCTGGTGTCCTTATGGCGGTCCACTTTCCCGTTGATCGCTTCTAAGCAAGCTTGATTCCAGCAGTCTTCAAGGTTTTGACTTCGGCTCTCAGGAGTGGGTACTGGAGTAAAAGCTGTTCTTGGCTTTCCTCTTCGACTTTTGAGTTTTCTATAACATCCATTTAAGCCCTAACAACTTGGGCATGAGGCAAGAAGCAAAAGTCTTCGAACGCTCTTGGATCTCATTTGCTTGAACTTAGTGAAGATGGCTTTTTCCAAAGCTGCAGACGTGGTGCTGGATGGAGATTCTGGCATTGGCGCGAGAAGATCCATTTTAAGAAAAAAAGTTCAACAAAGCGGAGCTATTGCAATAATATCCTTGTGCACCTATTATTGACCTAAAAATAACAAGCATATCAGTGCGTCACTCCTCCAAATTTTATAGAAACTGACAATTGATTGGCTCCCGGCCTCGGCTAAGCCCCTGCTCGAGACAAACAAAAATGGCTCTGATTTCCAGAGCGTAAGTAAATTCTCACTTCGTCGACTAGTGCAAAAACTTACTAGCGCAGCCTTGGCCATCGTGCTTATATGTCGCGAAAAGTTTTCTTCCCTTCTCCTCGGCCTTCTTTCCCCAGCAACGCGACGTTCCATCAGCGATTGCATTTCGCAAGTCCGTTTTCCAACAAGAAGATACTTCCAGATCCCTCTGATCTAATTCACTGAAGCCATTACTTCCAAAAACTCAAATACACTTCATTTCAATCGTCAAGATATTGATAAGTTCTTAGGTCCCACTGTTACCTTTGTCGTCATTTGTTAGTAAGCCTTCATCCTCCTCTATCTCCAGCCGCGCTTCATAGAACTCTAGCAATTACGCCTCAACGCTCTATTTTAGGCAATGTCTATTCAACAGAGGCATTGCCTACTTGAAACATATTGACTATACTCTTATGAGGGTAGGGGGTAGTCCCTCGAGTGTTGTTGGTGAGTTGAAGCGAGGAGTCGTCATGGCGTTCCTCGCGTTGACAACTACTCTTATCTACTATCTTGCAAATGGGCTCACAATAAAGATAGCACAACTAGAGATATGAGTATGGGCTTTGGCCGAGAAATGTTTAATGTTAATCGTATGCGGAAGACAGCTAAACTATCGTGATGGATACTACCACTCAAGCCAGTGAGTCGAGCTCAGCTATCGTCGTCCATCAATCCCCTCCCATCAGCCCCCGCAATAGTGGAAAACGTCGCGCTGTCGATAATTTAGACGACAAATACTCCGCAAGACGAGAGAACAAGCGAGAGAATGCAAATCGAGTCTTCGCGGACCGATTTGTGCCTCCAATAACGGCTGAGGAGGCCACAGCATCTACTGGCCCAACACTTCGCGAGAAGGAGCTCTTAGCAAAGCTCGAGGAGGCAATCGATAAGATGGCAAAGAGTGCATCCGATCTACAAGCTGAGCAGAAAAAGAATGGGCGCCTCCGCGAGGAGAAGTCCAAGCTGGAAACAGACCTCGAGGCCGTATATAAAGGGATCCGAGATAGTAATGCTAGAAGTCAAGCAGCTGGCGCTGTCCGAAATAAGGGTTTTGAGGATATAGTTTCCCGATTGAGGGGTGAGCGCAATCACGCGCACGAGAGGGCTGATAAAAACCACTTCACCCTGTTAAAGGAAAGGGACGAGTTTCAAAGAGCCTATGCGAACCTGGACCAGAACAACACCTTACTCTATAACGCCCACCAGGCGCTGTTGGTCAATGGGGGCCGTGAGGGCTATATCACCGAGCAACGCGCTCAAGAAATGGTTGAGGAAGCCAAGTTTCGGTTGAAACATGACCTGAGCTTGCTGCACAACCGAGAAGCAGTTCAGCAGATCAATATCGAATGTGAGAAGGCGGTAAAAGCCACAAGAAAGGAGGCCGAGAATCTTTTTCTCAGGGAACAAGTAAAGGCAAGGTTCGAGATTGACGAAGAGAAGACTGCAAAGGAGGCGGCTCTTAAGCAGGCCGAAAGACTTCAGAAGGCGTTGGATAGTGCTGGCACCAATATTGCTGAGGTGCCAGTTGAGGTCATCGTAGAGAAGATCGTCTGTATCGATCGCCCAGTACCAGAATTGGTCCGCGACTTAACGCAAGCTATCTCTTCCAGCCCTCCTTCGCTTGCAACTTCTGGTATCCAGGAGATCTTAAGACCTTCAGGGACAATGGTTTGCATGTCTACGCAAACAATCGAACCGCTATTATCCTCCGTTCTCACGATCACAATTGGTGGTGTCCAAGAGACACCGGAAGAGTATCCCCAGTTCGACGAGAGACTAGCAGAGATGATCGCATCACACCAGAAGGAAGTCGCGGAGCTTCAAGCTCTGCTTAGCGAATCTCAGTCAAATATCGCAAGAGCCGAAGAATCCGCCTCTCAACTGGCGGAAAACCACTCCAAAGAGCTAGTCACTATTGGCTCGGCACTCAACGATGAGATTGCGAGACTAGCGGCCTTCCTCACCGCTGCCGAAGCCCCCAAGTCCTTAGCCGAGATGTTGAAGCTAGGGTATCTTCCAATCACCAAGAATTTCCATGGCATGAAGAAGAGCACTCTTTTGGAGAATTACTTGGATAAAGACAGGATCTTCCTACCATTGAGCGAGGAGGAGTACCAGTTGAAGCAAGTGAAGGCCGCAAAGCAGAAGGAGGCAGCAGTCCGCAGGAAGATCCAAGATGCGGCCGACACGCACTATCAATGGCTGATTGACTTTAAATATAGGCTTTACAATGATAAATCACCTCCCCCACCACCCACACAGCCATACGAGGAGCTTCTGGATGTCAAGGACGATCTTCGAAAGCATAAAGAACTTGTCAGTGATAGACGAAGAACAACCTTGCAAGAAGAACTTGACGCAACATCACAACACCGACGGGACGCGAAAAAGCGAACTGTACACATAGAGAAGAAGGTTAAAGACGAAGAGGTAGAAAAAGTTCATTCTAAGGTCTTTGTCGCATTCGCCGTCACCGCAACGCTCACAACCTATGCCATAAGCTTCAGGTGGCTAGTTGGCTCCTGTTGATGACCACGATATCTTCAATAACAGTAGCGTAGCAAAATCGAGGATTAGCGTTGGGGATCTGTACGATTATGAGTGGATCTAGGGTAGGAATGTTTGCAAGCTTCCATGTTTCGCTATTGAGGTCCTTGGGAAGCTTCTCGAAGTCCCTTTTTGTTGTGCTCCCGGGCATCTGTTGACTCGGCCCGTGGATACAGTCATTTGTGCATGGCTTGAAATATAGTACTTGGTCCTCTTGATAATATTGGGAAGCGCGGAGCATGGTTTGGATTGTCACTTTTTTTATGGAATATGTTTGATCTGGAAGTTTGGAGGTATTTGGTCTTGTGTGATAATTATGTTTTTCTGGAGGTTTCTGGGTATGTGCGAGAGAAATGGACGGGAAGGGGTGGGGGACTCTTTACATGGTGCAGCTGGGAGGACTGGAATGGAAGGAGTGATGGATTTCTTTACACATTGAAGAAGGGCAAGTCGGAGGAAATTGTTTTCAAGGGTCTTTTTCACTAACCATGTCGTTTACATTTGCTTTCTACAGATCTGGAGGCTTCTCAAAGCAATGCAAGATTTCAAAGAGAGCCATCTCTTCCACTATCAAATCTGAGTAACAAGTAACATGCCAACCGTGAGGAATCCGTTGAATATCTGGAAAAAATCGGATTTTCTTGCATCAGGAGTTGGCTCTTTGCACGATTTCTTCACAGATTTGGTTAGGTTAAGGGTTAGTAATTGAACCCCAAGTCCACCATTCCAAGCAAGCCGCGATGGAGATGCGTTACAGATTTCAAAGGGAGGAGAGACGTATTGTAGCTTTTGAGATCGTGATCAGAGTTGGTATAGTAGTGAAATCCTTGGCGGTATGATTTCTCACTTCTATTATCCATCAAGAAGGCGAAGAATAAGAATACATCTACCTGTGGCTGTGTAGCTTTAGTCATGCAGTTATTCCTGCATGAGGCTGGCGGATGCATTGAGTCAAATTTTGAACTTCTTTTCCCCGTCATCTACTACCTTCAACTAAGGCAAACATCTCACAACACCAATTTTTCAACATTTGAAACAAAGATCCACTTCCCACGAGAGCTCTACGAATTGCCCACAGGACAACATATCCACCACTAGAGCAAAAGCATCGGAAGCTTACCTGGCTTGGGACGACGCCAGAGCCGCATGGTTGGTTGCCTTCTTGCTCGTGTTATTGCTCGACAATACTCATATATACAGCAGATGTAAGCATTGGAGATATATCATTAATTCAACATGGAGTCCTTTCCCTGGAAGAATGTTCAAGATCACTTTCAACATACCCCACTCCCAGATCCAAGTTCCAGTATTCGACTGATCTGCCTCTCTGCCAATAATCCCCATTCGTTATATCAAATCAATTGTAACTTGTTTACCTTCCCAAAACATTCCCCAATATATCGGCTCGAGATGCCCTCATACGTCGCACTTTCATACACATGGGGCGATGCGACCGAGAAATGGCCAATCCTCATAAATGGCCAGCGATTTGATGTCACAAAAAACCTCAAGGCTGCTTTGAGCTACTTGGGCACTAAATCGGGACTTACGATTTCATAACATTGGGATAGACGCAATTTGTATCAACCAGAGAAATATTGTCGAACGAGAGGAGCAAGTTCGTAGGATGAGAGATATCTATCGTAATGCAGAACAGGTTATCGCGTAATGGGCCCATGTTTTATCCCAACTTCATTCATGGGACTACCAGATCCGTTTCATCGAGAATCTGTACTGGTTAAACTTGTATAGCTTCAAGCACGCGATTGGAACAAAAGAAATTAGTAATTTTTGGGAATCGCAAGAATGGATCCGCTCAGACATTGCACGGGCCGTGTCACGTGGGGTTCGCACTGCGGAGTAGCGTTATGAGGCTGAACCTCGGTCAGGGGGGCCCGACAGATCGCCCGAAAGCTCTCGTACCGACAACAGCAGATCACAACCTATTGAACAGTTATTTAAGAAGATGCGCCTCCTGGATACCGGAACTTTAGAGCTCAATGAGTTTTTTGCGAGCACATCAATCCCACACTTGGGGGCGAAGGGCCTGCACAGTGTTGGGGATGGAAGCAACGCGATGCCGACCTATACAATCTTATCTCATGTATGGGGCCCTGAAGAAGTCTCTTTTCAGGAAATGGTTGGCGATAGGAAGCTGGCTCAGCGCAAGCAGGGTTTCTCCAAAATTAGAGGCAGCTGCGCCCAAGCTCGGCGGGATGGCTACCAGTATATCTGGATCGACACCTGCTGTATCGATAAAACCAGCTCTACCGAGCTATCAGAAGCGATAAACTCCATGTATGCTTGGTACAGGGATTCAGCAGTCTGCTATGTTCTGCTCGCAGATATACATAGCAGTAACGAAGATCCTGACCTTTTAACGTCTCGTTGGTTCACACGCGGCTGGACGTTACAAGAGTTGCTAGCACCTACCCAACTTCATTTTTTTGACAGAGACTGGCAATCTCTTGGGACAAAATTTGACCTGATCGATGATATTTCGACTATCACCAAGATAGATCTTTATGCATTGATGGGCGGTGACTTGTCGCGGCTGAGTGTGGCTCGGAGAATGTCATGGGTTGCAAACCGGCAAACGACACGACTAGAAGATATGGCCTATTGTTTACTCGGAATATTCGGGATTAACATGCCGTTGTTATATGGAGAGGGCATGAAGGCATTCACTCGACTGCAAGAAGAAATTTTAAAGATAACAGATGACCAGTCGATTTTTGCTTGGAGGGATCCTACGGCCAAACCCTACCGGGATGACTACCCCGAAGAATGCAATCCCCAAAGCCTATTAGCTCCTTCTCCCGATCTTTTTCAATACTCAAAAAGCATTTCGCAATTCTATACTGAAACACCAGGACCTGCAACATCGACATCCACAAACAAAGGCCTTAAGGTCAACCTTTTAGTGTGTCAAGATCCAGATTATCCATCAGAACTGGTATATATGGCGATTCTTAGTTGTGCTATTGGGCCGCTTCCAGGCCACCTACCAGGTATTCGATTAAGACGTCTTGCTTCAACTAGTGAACAATACGCCAGGGTTGATATGTCTCTTCTTTTCAAATTCACCAACCAGGGTGTTTCTGATGCCAGCTCTGGCACAAATTCCCAAATTTTGGCCGACACTCAGCTAAGAGGCTTTGATCCGACCAAGCCGCAAGCTAGTTTGATTGAAGTTGGGACAAGTGAGTTTATGATTCTTTCTACGATGATAGTTTTTCTCGGTCGTCAACTAATATTTTCCGCCTCAGAGAGGATCGTGAACGACTGGATTTTCATGTCTATTTTTATAAAACAAGAACCACAGTTTCCACCGCTTCCATCATTTTGGTTAGTAATGCCTGAACGCGTCAGCCCTCAGACGCAACATCCGAGTCAAAAGGAGTTTGGCCTCTTGGAGAGATTCAAGTACTCGAACGATGTGAGACAGGCCTACCCACCTCAGTTCTACGACCCCGAAACTCGAACAATGCAATCGCAGCGTCATCTAGGTCAGGGTTCCAAGAAATTAGGTGCTCTGCTTGTCAACTATAAGGGCGTTGATTGCATTCTAATTCTAGGCATTACGTACTGGGAATCGACTCCATGGTGCAAAGTGATAGCAAGTGACCAAGAGTTAGGATATTGTAGCTTTTATCCACGTGATGAAGATTTTTGGGATCAGGAGTCTTCTGATCAGGAGTTTTTGTCTGCGATACGGAGTATCAGGGATGCGGATTTCCGGAAGAAAGATTTCTGGTTTGAAAGACAGAAACGTGGTTATTATGAACAACTTAATCGGCAGGCTCAAGCCCAGACAACAAGTCTCCAGCACGCATTCCGTAACTTTAATGTCAAGGACGTTATACCCCCTACAGACACGGGAACCAAAAGACATCGCAGCGTCTGTAAGAGCCTCGATCTTGTGAGCATAGTAGAGCATACAACTGTTTCCGGGCGGGAGGTATACCTCCTCCGTCTTCTTTTCTTATCAGAAGAGGAAGGACGAGAATAAGGGATAAACACATGTTAGAGGAGATTAGGTTGACCAAGTTGCTATAATACATGACGAGATGTTAATTGGTATGTTGACGAGATGTACAGTAGAAGTCTCAGGAATCTCTGTAGTAGAGGGAACCTTTCCGCCTTGGCGATTAATAAAGTGAAGGTTGAACCCGAATTTGCGTTCGGTCAGGCCGAAGCGTATGCCGATCAGCTAGATTGCGGAGCTAATTTGACCAGCTGACCGGCTGATGTAGGCCGGATCATTGAAAAATTTGTGCCTGTCAGCCTCAGGAAAATATTCATCCCAGCCTCAGCCACAGCTGACTCCTGGCGCCTGAGGCTTTAATTATATGGTGTTAGTTAATCCGGCTAATTTAGGCCAATGCTCGCTAATTAGCACTAAACCCTGAAGCTAAACTATGCGGCATTTTGTGTTACTCTCCTCGCACGGCGAAACTCCTGGATGTCTTTGATTTTCTTCTCTCTGAGTGTCTTCAAAATTTGGAGTTATATTCTTTTCACATAGAATCCTTCCCTAAGTGCTCCGAAATACTGAGGAACTCCAATAGTCGCAATTAAGCAAGGGGGGACAGCTGGAGCGGCGATCGATGGCATCAACTAAACGATCGACAGCATGATCAACCGCAGTCTTTTTCTTGTTGCTAAGGGAATTCCTCAGGAATAAATAATTAAAGAAAGCAAAATATCAATAACAACTTCGTAGACTTGCTAAGAAAAATTTGTGATTCCAAAACTATAATTCGTCCCGTGACACAGTGCGTCTCAGAACGCAAGGATAGACGTTAGCAGTACATTGAGAACAAACAAGAACGCGAAATTCGACGCAATGCAATACAGGGACTAACACGTTGGATGATCGAAAGATACTACATAGCTCAGCAATGAACGAATGAAAGGTTAGAAGGGGCAAGGACGTAACGGCGGGAAGCGACCGGAAGATGAGTTGCGAGAGTGAAGGAAAGTTTTGAGGGTAGAGACATTTAAAAAAGAGTCATGAACCAGTCTTCTTTCAGACCGTTGCTTTTTCCGCAGGTTGTCAGAGTGAGGAAGGTACGATCGACATCCCCAAGAGTATGTAACTTGATACATAATTTACAAATCATACAGGTCTCTTACATATCTCCATGCTCCAATAAATTAACAACCAACGTCGTGATCTGCTTCGTCCCATGGCCATTGATAGCACTGACAGGAACGGCACTCACAGCGTGCTTCCATACCTGCTTCTGCCCACTAGGATGCTCAACAACCCCTCTTCCGACTTCCTCCAAATATGCCCTCAATTCTGCGAAATTCTTTTTCGTGTCTGGCAGATCGGCTTTGGTAGCAACCACAAACCATGGCTTGCCAGCAATACTTGGAACTTCAGGCTTCAGAGGTGTTTCGTATGAGGACCCGGTATCCATGACGATAGTCTCTGATTGATCAGCTTGCAAAGGACTCCATTGGACCATGGGTGGAGAGAGAGCCTCCTCTTCTTGGATCTTCATGCGTTCGTACTCGCCAACTTCTTTCCAGAGTGCTTTAAGTGCTTCTACCGCATCTCCAGCATTGAGGTCGATGACGAAAGCGAGGACGCGAGCTCGTTCAACATGTCGGAGAAAGCTTATTCCTAGACCACGGTCGAGGTGGGCGTCTTGAACAAGGCCTGGGATGTCGGCGATGGTGTAGTTGGTTCTTGGCTCTCCATTTTCTAGCCTGGATTGCTCTTGTGGTCGACCACGGTTATCGTCGAGGACCACTGTTCCAATATTGGGTTGTAGAGTTGTGAATGCCCAATTGCCAACTCGAGCCCGACTCTTGCTCATGGCTCGTAGAAGTGTGCTCTTCCCGGCATTTGGAAGTCCTACAAATCCAACATCGGCCAGAAGCTTGAGCTCGAGTTCCAATACCACCTGCATCCCTTCATCGCCCTTCGTAGCATACTTGGGTCTTGGTACTTCTCTCGTAACAAAATGTGGATTGCCCATCCCTCCAACAGCTCCAGCAGTAAGCAGGACTGGTCTCTCCATCGGCCGGCTCAAATCCAAGGATATAGGGGCAGCTGCTTGCGAGCTTGCCAATGGTGACCTTCGTGCTTTGGGGAGCGATGGAAACTCCGCGGTTGCAATATCTTCTGGTGTGACTGCAGGGTAAAGTAACCACTTATCACGATTCCATTTCCAAGGTCCCTTCTTGCTACCCTGCTTGCTAAACTCCTTGCCCCCCTTCTTGCTACCCTCCTCGCCACCTTCCTCACTATCCTTCTCGCTACCCTCCTCGCTAGCCTCCTCGCTGCCTTCCTCGCTAGCCTCCTTAATCATCTCTTCTTGCAGCGCTTGTTCATACTCTAGCTTCTGCCTCTGCTCTGCTTCAAACACCGGATCCATTCGCTCGACTTCTCGAATGACAGTTCCGACAGGAACCTGAATGATGACATCGTCGCCTCTTTCTCCATTTCGAGTCCGGCCTTGTCCATTCTTGCCCCTTCCTGCTTTGATATTTCTCCGACGCGCGAGCTTGTGCAGACTGGTCTCCCCGCGTGTAGCCTGGATGTAGATGTTGCCACCAGTGCCTCCATCGCCTCCATTTGCTGGGCCGGCCGCTATGTACTTTTCGCGTAGAAAGGAAATGCAGCCATGTCCGCCTCCACCTGCGAAAAGTTTTACAGTCGCCTTGTCACTGAAGATGGATCGAGAATAATCTTCGGGAGGAGGATTGAGATGCGAGCCTTCTTCAAAAGTTGGCTCTGGTTGCTCTGATTGATTGGTGGATGCGGGTACCGGTGCAGTTGCAGTTGTGCTATCATTTCGTTTTTGGAAGGGGTTGAGTAAAGTTCTCGAGCTTACTCTAGCTGCAGAAGAGAAGAATACGGGGTACAGGAACGGCGTCAATGTGCCTTGCAGAGGGGAGCATATTGGAGGCATATTTCGTGCACCTCAAACCTTCTTCGAGAGCTCCAAATATATTTTACTTGATATTGCGTTCACAAAAGGATTTCTCGGCCACCGTAGATCGCTTAGTCATTTCTCTCTCATTCCCGTCCAAGCCGTCCCACTTGACATTTGTTCCTCGGCCCAACCTGTCTCGAGCGAGGGCCTGCCTGACAATCCATATCTAATCCGACACTTCACAGATGGTCATTCATCCACGGTACCTGACGTCCAAAAAGTGGCAAGCAGCCTCATATTTGAGCCAAAATAGCACTCTCCATCCAACGTCAGATTATGCAGGCAATCTCCTCTACGTACCAAAGTTTACCGGCTCCTCCTGCTCGAATCTGCCGCCACAGAAGCGGTGTAGACGCGGGATCATCCTCTGGTCACTGTTTCTTACCTGTTCTTGCCTCTTCTCATATAAAGAGGTATCTTTTCCCTGCAGCTAGAGACGCACTCGGAGGAGACTCTGCTCCTAATGCACCTCTCATACCGCTACCCCAGTCTCTGTTCAGTCTCTGCTCCCTTCCGGCTGGTCCCAAGCTCGAGTCGCATCTATTACCGTAAGTTCCATTAGTTCCATTAGTCCCATTGGCTCTATTAGCTCTGTTGGCTCTATTGCCTCTATTGATATATTGGCTTTATTGATCTATTGGCTCTATTGATCTATTGGCTCTATTGGCTCTATTGACTCTATTGGCTCTACTGGGCCAGACTGCCTTCTCCACCGATCCTGCCCGACATAGCTGTTCGCCGCCGCAGATATACTCCTCTTCCTCAAAGTGCAGCCTCCTGTGGCCTACCACAAGTCATGTTATGTGATACACCGGAGCGTCGGCTGCATGGCGCTGATGCGGATTGCTGGCTTTGACGGGTGCACGCGATGTGAGATGCGCGAGAGATGCAGCAGCAGAGACCGAGTGGCATCTGTCATTTGAGCCACGACACAACAATCCCTCATCCCACTTCAAGGGCTAAGAAAAAGAGCCACCATCAACCACCACTCTTACCCAATCTGCACTCAAAAGTCCCCCTCTCGCCTCCACTCTGTCGCATCGAGACACTTACCAGCACTTACCAGCTTTTCCCAGCCCTTCCTAGCCCTTACCAACCCTTACCAGCACTTACCACTAGAATAATGTGGCCCGCTATTCCTCTCTAGCCATAGACGGCTCAAAAGCTTGCTGCAACGACATGTCCGACGCAGAACTGAGTTGTTGCGGTCTGAATACCCTCATGCTTCTTCCCTGAAGTACGCAGAACATTGTATCGTACCGGCTTGCAAATTCCTGAGCTCAAAATCCACCGCCGCCACAGCTTCCGCAGACGTAGCCAATATTTCTGCTTCTCTCCTCTATTATACTGTATGCACGACACTGTCAACGAGTGCACCACTATCTTCCAACACAACTATAGCTCAGACCTCGATGTAGCGTGATCTCGACATCCGCAACTCAAGAGCAGGTGGGTGATCCCCGTTTCCATATCCAATATCACTCCCCTCTCCCGTTTTCGGTCTTCTTTCCCATCTTCCTGTATCATCCCCATATGTCATGGGTTCTCCAATAATTTGGGATACTCTACAAAAAGAACTGTTTCTCCGGACCTCTCTTTGCTGCATTTGATACCCGCCGTTCTTTACCGCTGCTAGCACCTTTTGTCCCAAGATATACACATACGCTCTTTACATCCCAATGCCATTCTTACGTCCCGAAATCATGTTGATCAAGCACAGCAGATCAAACAAACCCGTCAAGATCATGGATCCCGACTGTGCCATCTGCAGCCAGCCAGCTCTCGCACAATGCGAATGCGAGGCCAAGGGGTTGGATATAGCAGTACGGCAGGCCGAGCAGAGGATGATGACTTCAGTTTTCACTGATATAAGGTATATAACCTCCCAGAAATCCTTCTCATCTCCTCGGCATACAATGCTAACATGTACCTAGAACATGGGTCCGTGGTCACGCCCAAGACTACATCCTCTCCTACTTCTCCATGCTCACAACCCGCCGCAAAGATTTCCACGCCCAACACATCCACCGCATCAACGAGCGCGCCGCCTACTACTACAACGCACGTCCTCACCCCTCCGAGATCGCCGCCGCAGACGCCGAGCTTAAGCGTGGCATCGACGAGGATTGGAAGGCCTCTGTACAACGCTACCCTGAGGTCCTGGAATACTTCTATGGATTGGTGGATCTGAATCTACCCGGGGATGATGATCCGGGGGTGAGAGATCCACCGTTGAGTGCATTGGGGGGAGGTGCTAGTGGGAGGGAGAGGAAAGTTAGGATGAGGGAACCGCCCATTGCGGAGAGGAGGGAGAGGGTTGTGGAAAGAGAGGAGGGGTATAGGAGGAGGGGAAGCATAGGAAGAGATCGAAGAGACAGAGACCGCGAACGTACATCCGCACCGCTCGTACCACCGCTAAGAGCACCCTCTCGACCGCAGACTGCGTTTGCGGGAGGTCAGGGATACGGATATGTACCTCAATATTGAACAGTGGAGGACATATGAAAGGGGGACACCTATTAGGGAAGGGGATCTAAAATTGCAAATATGGACGACGTTACGAAGTTATGAATATATACGACACAGACGAGATGATAGCGCTTACAGAGCAAAAATCAGCGAGCAGAACGAGATGAGATTTTGCATGCATAGCATGGGGGCGCATAGGATTCCATCCTTCACATTTACATCTACATTTATCATGTTGCTGTTGATCCAGCGTTGCAGCGAGTTCTGTCATATCTTTCGAAGATAGTAGAGGAGGCTTGGAGATCTCACAATTGGGAGCTTATGAAGTGTTTGGGGAAACTAGTTGCATGTATCTCACGCATAACAAGGTTAATTCTCTCCTCGTTCGAAATACAGATAATCACCAATACCCCTGAAGCATCACTGAACTGTTCCCGGATTTTGGGGTACGTGATGAAGGGAAGTACAGATGATGTCAATCCCCCTAACCAGGTATTGGGAGAGCGAAGGGGCGTCAAACACGTGGTCGTACCACATGATCTCGAATCCCATCGCACCACAACACCAAGACCTCTTGACTCTGCTTCTTCCTCTTCTGGAACCTGCGAAGACGTGACAAAGTCACAACCCTCACGCCAAGAACAAATCTACAAATGATCCCTGAGAGACATCTCGCTTTGGTGTTATTCATCACTTCCAAGTATACCCTCCTCGCTCCTTGATTTCAAGCAATCGAGTACTCTGCAGAGCATGACTGAGGTCATGATACGTTTACTCAGACTCTTGGGATGAGGTGAAAGGAGTTCCAACTCTGCTTGTCATCTACACATATATGTCTTCGCTCGCGTCTAGGGAATGAATGACCTTGACCCTAGTCTCTGAGGCTCGGATCCGGGCAAACCCTCTCGTGGAAATTGATGGTGAGCTTTGCCTATCGATCAGTCGCTTTGCTTGGATGGCTGTCCTCGGACTCGGATATGTTCATGAATGGATGTGTTTGAAGCAACACTAGGAATTCAAGATCTTGCTCAAGCCTCTGAAGATAAGGGTGTTATATGTGTATCACAGCACGAAGTTCAAAGAGCAAGGTGATTAATTAGAGTATGAATTTCTCTCTCTCCATATCTACGGTATGACTATGACAACCCCCTTGCAAAGGGGCGTCAAAATATCAAAGAAGACTCTCCTCAGAGCCCTGTAGATCCAATGAACTGCACCGTCAATCATGTAGCACCGAACCAGATCCTCCACATCTCAACTCAAGCCAGACCACTCAACCTAGCAGAGTAAACCACGAAGACCGTCTAAAATACAGGCAAGAATATGCAACCCTGGTGCCCATAAGTACGTGAGATGAGATTTTTTTCTTTTGGCCCTCTCAAGTTTGCCCATGCCCATGCCCAAGAGAAATTAAGAAAAAAACGCGCTAGTCAAGATCGGAGAAAACTTTTGACAACGAAAAGTAATCGGGCTTTAGATGTAGAAATAGCCACGAGTGGGTTGTTGGGTTGGGAGTATTTACTCTTTGTCCTCGAGGGAGGCCTCCTTCAAGTCGGCAGTAACATCAGCGGCGGCTTCCTTCTGAAGTTCGACTTCGTTGGCGACAGATCCACCTTCGTCAACACCAGCGGTAGCCTTGGTCTCGCCGTGTCCGTGTCCGTTGGTAGCAGTGGTTGGGGTAGCAGGTGGCTCGGTCTCTTCCGCTTCAAGACGTGCGATTTCCTTCTGGGCCTTGGCGATGTTCTATAGCTGACGTTAGCAAGTGATACGATAAGACAAAAGAATTAAGCGATTGCTTACCTTGTCAGTCTGAGTCTTTTGATCAGACTTCCAGTGGTCGAGCTTAGCCTTGACCTTTTCCAGGACAGACGGGATATCAGTAGCGCTCATTGGAGGCTCAATTCCCATAGCAGAGCAGTCTTCCATGACAGCAGGAGGGCAGCTGAACTTCCCCCCAGTTGGGGTAGCAGGTGCATCAGCATTCTTCTTGTTCTTCTTTCCCTTAGACTTCTTGCCTCCGGTTCCAGCAAAGTAGTCCTCCTCCTCCTTCCGAACGACTCTGGTACCCTTTAGCCCGGAATCATCAATGGTTCGCTGAGCAGAAGCTGCAAGTCCTGATGGCGCCTGGAGTGGTGCCTTCTCTTGCTTAATCGATGGATCGAAGAATTGAATCAGACTTTGTGCTCTACGGATCTCATCCAAGTATGCAGGCTCTCCAGCTTCAGCGAGCATTTGTTGTGCACGCTCCATCTTCTTGCCTTTGAGGTAGTTTTCTTGCTCTGCCTTTCGCTTCTCACGGAAACGTTGTCGTTGGTCATATTCGTATTTGCCGAAAGCTTTGACTGCCTTGTAGTGATCATCCTTGACTTTGCGGAAAGCATTCCACGCCTCCTTTTGCTGGGCATTCAATTTTGATCGTTCATCTCGGAGGCCGCTGATATTCTTGTATGCCTCGTCTGCTTCAGCCTTGACTGCATCATATTGCGTTTGGACCTTGGTGTATCTGTCACTAAGGGCCTTGGACTCTGGGTCGTCGAGTGTGTCTCTGAGCTTCTTAATCTCAGCTTTCTTTTGATCGATGCTCTTCTGGACGTCGTCAAATCCAGAGAATTGCTTTCTCTGTTTTCTAAGACTTGAGATCTCAGCCAAGGCCTTCTTCTCGTCCACCAATTTCATCATTCCACCATTAACCTGCTTGTCCAGTCTCTCAATTTCCCGGTCGACATCCTCAAGCCCTTTGAAGTTGACCTTACTGCGGGAGGTTTTCAAGTTATTCATGTCAGCACGCATGCTTTCATCAATTTTCTTGATCTTGTCCATGATTTGCCCACGCCCAGCTTTTCCTTCACCTTGCTGCTTTCGGATGGACTTTAACTGATTTAAGAGGTCGGTACGCTCCTTTGCAGCGGGAGAGTCCTCGGATGGGATAGCCACATCGATCTTTGCCTTGACTGCAGCCTACCGTGAATGTTAGCATAAAGGTGATAATTCTGTCATTATGACCAATGCGACAATAAAATGTCATAATTTAACAATGAGTGTAAAACATACTAGCTTGGCTTCAATGTCAGCCTTTGACTTCTCGGCGACCGCAAGGTTTTTCTTGTAGGCATCCTCATCTGGCTTTTCAGGCTTTTCGAATTGTCCAACCTTCTTCTTGTCTGCATTCGTAGTGTCGACCACGGAGGGTGTCGCAACATCAGCCATGATGACAATTAATCTGACCGAAAAGGTGGACGAGGGGGAATTATATGAATTGAGAACTCCAGAGACGGAATGAAGAGGGTGGAAAGAGGAAGACTCAAGAAGCACAAGTGTAATTGAATAACTTGTGTGGGAGATAAATCGTCGGACTCGGCCCAGGATTTGAGAAGGAACACATTTCAAGACGGAG
Organism: Hymenoscyphus repandus; assembly: GCA_001414415.1. Classification (NCBI taxonomy): domain Eukaryota; kingdom Fungi; phylum Ascomycota; class Leotiomycetes; order Helotiales; family Helotiaceae; genus Hymenoscyphus; species Hymenoscyphus repandus. The sequence goes on along the minus strand of LLCE01000080.1, from coordinate 73,565 downwards.
CTTCCAAAAAATTTAAGCCGATACGCCGGTGCGTAGAGACCACTAGTGCAGCGAACTTTTTGCGGCAACTTCACTTTCAGGCCGATCTTTCTCCAGCCTTTTGTTCCATTCACTCTCCAAAAACCACCATCACCACCACCAACATTTATTTTCACGAAGCTCTGCTACAGTGCGACTCTATTGATCTTGACCCCATCGTTGTTAAGGACCTTGAACAACATGTCAACCGACGAAGATCGCCAAGCTAAGCAGCGAGAGGCGGGGAGCAGAGAGACTGCGAAGCTATGGCGCGCATGGCGAACTGTCCACGAGCTGGTCCAGGATAGAGGTTATACACTGGCGGAGGAAGAAGTCAAGATCTCCTTGGATGCTTTTAAGAGAGCGCATGGAGATAGCGAGGGCAACATTTCGTGAGTTTGGCGCATTTTATCCAGCACTTCATGTGCTTCAGCCAGGTACGCTTGCTAAAGAGCTTGTCTACAGCAAATCTTCAATGAAGTTCTCTGCTCTCCCCAGCGAAGCGATGATCCAGCGGGCCCAAATTCCTCCCACCGAGCGCGATCCCAATCCACAGCAACCGACGGTCGGAACTATCTGGGTTGAGTTTATAGAAGGCGATAACATTGGCATCAAGCAAATGCGTACCTTCGTGCAATTTCTCGGTAGCCACAGCTATAGTACTGGAATCATGATTACAAGCGTCAACGCAACACCTTCTGCAATGAAAATTGTCAATTCTCAGCTTGATCTCAAAGTCGAAGTATTCCACGAACAGGATCTCTTGGTCAACATCACGCATCACGAATTGGTTCCCAGACACGTTCTCCTGAGCCAGGAAGAGAAAACGGCACTATTGACAAGATATCGTTTGAAAGATACACAACTTCCCCGTATCCAGACATCCGACCCTGTTGCTCGATACCTTGGACTACGAAGAGGTCAGGTCGTGAAGATCATCAGAAAGTCAGAGACGGCTGGACGATACGCGAGTTATCGATTGTGTGTTTGAGAGCAGGACCGAGATTTCTTTTCCTTATGGTTTATGATATTGGAGTTCCGCGGCGTTCATTGGGAGGAGAAAAGCATGACAGATGGCGTCAAGGAAGAAGAAGACGAAGCTGATTCTATGGTGATATCCCGAAGCTGTATACCAGCAACAATGCGGCCCATCTTGAGCATCAGATAGGGATGTTCTTTGAACATCAGTCAGAATAAACTGTACCATATCGAACATGACTCGAACAATCTGGTGAAGGAAAGGACCTCTGCCAATTAGTCATCCAGTTGGTCCCTACCAACACTACCGACCCATCTATGGACCCGTCCGTCTATGGACCGAGGAGCTCTTCGGGCGCCACACGCCACGGCGTATTTCTCGGCCTGTAGATCCACATATGATTCCACAGTAAATTGCGACTTTCCTTCCTTTGTCAGCGACGAAAGATTACTTATAGAAGTTTTCTTCTTCTTTCATCTCTGGACCTCGGCATCTTCAACGATTGACAGGGTGGCACAAGGTTTCTACCGAGCTCTTGGTCCCTTGTTCCCATAAAAATAGGATTTCAAGCCTCTCAAGCCTCGCAAGCTCCCTCAGAGCCGCACCATCTTTCATTAGTCGGAGATCATTTTCTCCTAGCTTCGTTTCTGACGCCGATTGCATCACCTTTTCTCAACCATATAGGTAAGTATCTGTCTCCCCTTGAGGTTGCCTACTTCTTCTTTCGAGCTTGACACTTTCTCCTCCTCTTCTTCGGCGCTCGATAAGTGCTTCATCACTTCGAGTTTTGTTTCATTATACTCTTATCTTAATTTTTACTGGGACCATAATTGCAATCATGTTCGATCTTGCCCCTCACCCGTCACGCCCGATCACGCGCTCGAAGTCGAATATACAGTTTCTTCTAGGACAAGATGGCAGGGGTTTACCTCCGCCATTGACAGCAAAGAAAGATGCATATCTCGTCGAACTCACTGGAGAGGAAGATCCAGCGAATGCGAAATCATGGACCATTCAACGAAAATTGCGAAACTGTGCTGTTCTCGGCTTCGATACCTTAGTCGCATCATGGGGTTCGTCCGTCTATTCAGCCGCTGTTGAGCCTGTCGCGATGGAATTTGGAGTAAGCTCGATTGTGTCTTTACTGGGACTCACGCTCTACATTTGCGGATTTGCAACTGGACCATTAGCATTTGGTCCTCTCTCTGAGCTATACGGTCGAAAAATTCCTATCACGTTTGCCTGTTTCATCTTTACCTGTTTTATGTTCGCCGCCGCAACAGCAAAGGACTTCCAGACTCTGATGCTCGCTCGCTTTTTCGCGGGCGTCTTCGCCTCATGTCCCCTCGCTGTCGTAGGAGGAGCATTTGCAGATATGTTCGGCAATGAGACTCGCGGCATTGCAATTGCTGCATTCTCAGCTCTCGTCTTCGTCGGACCATTCATCTCGCCTATCGTTGCGGCGTTCATTACGGAGAGCTACTTGGGTTGGAGATGGACTGAGTACATCACTGGTATTATGGGTGCATTTGCACTTGTCCTCGACCTGGTCTTCCTCGAAGAGACATACATGAAGACGATCCTCAAAAAAAGGGCAGGCCATATCCGACAAGAGACCCAGAACTTCGCCATTCATCATGTGTCTGAAGAAGAGAACGTCGATTTCCAGGACTTACTCCACAAACACTTGCTTGTCCCTCTCAAGCTTCTTTTCCGCGAACCAATTGTGTTTCTTATCACTATCTACACGGCATTCATTTACGGAATCCTCTACCTTTTCCTTGAAGCCTACCCCATCGTCTTTGCCGAACTCCGCGGCATCAAGCCCTCCATTGCCACTCTCCCATATCTAGGTCTCATCGTCGGTGTTTTGATGGGCTGTGGTATCGTCATTGCCTTTGAGCCTCGCTACAACCGAAAGCTGAAGGAGAATGGCGGTATTCCCGTTCCAGAGCAGAGATTGCTGCCTATGATGGTAGGCGCTGTTCTTTTCCCAATCGGACTTTTCTGGTTTGCATGGACAGGGAACTATCCAGAAATCCACTGGATTGCCCCAACTCTGTCAGGAATTTTGACCGGTGCTGGTATCATGACGATCTTTTTACAAGCGCTCAATTATCTGATTGATGCCTATCTCATGGTCGCTGCCTCCACCATCGCAGCGAATACATTCCTACGATCTTTCTTCGGTGCAGGATTCCGTAAGTCCTTTCCCTCCCACTTTCCTGTCCTTTCCTCCCTTTTCCCTTCTATTTCCCTAACACAACCTAGCACTTTTCGCAACTCAGATGTTCCACAAACTCGGCGTAAACTGGGCGGGATCCCTCCTTGGTTTCCTCGGCGTGGCATTCATGCCCATCCCTTTTCTCTTCTACATCTACGGCGAACGCCTCAGGAAGAACAGTAAATATGCACCGACGGATTTCAGTTTTATGAGACCGCAAGTACAGGATGAGGAGAATAGGGAGGAGGGGGAGGAGGAGGAGTATCAGCCCAGGAGGAGTAGTGAGATTGAGCAGGAGGGGGAGAAGAAGGAGGACGTGCTGGACAGTGAGAGTAATACTTTGAGGGGATAGGCGGTTGAGGGATGAAGGCTGCAGGATTAATTGGGAGAGTAGTCATCAATAATGCGGTCTCCTGTACATAGTATTGTACTGATTTGAGCTCTGGTAAGGATTGTTGTTTATTTGACGAAGTATGAGTAGCGGCATTGTTATTCGAGCGATTGTATAGACTTCATTGCATAGCGACATAGACATAGAATAGAATTCATGATCCAGTTGGATGAGTTTGAATAGATATCTCAACTCATACCCTGGATTTCAATATTTTTTTGCCATGCTCGATACCTACTAGACTTAAATACTACTGAGATACCTAAGCTATATAAATATGTAAATATTCCCCTGAGCCGAATATGGTACTTTTATGATAGACTAGATCTTTTAAAGTAACACTCCTCGATCGATTACAGGCAAATATGTGTAAGAGGCAGTTCTTCGAGTGTTATTTTAGATGGAATTCATTTGGAGTGGATCGTTGTGTCTTTGGAGACTTGTCGATAAATTTTAGCTTGGTCGCGTCTCACGTTCACCATGGTCAGTTGATTGTGGATATTAGTACATAGCTAAAGCCTTCACAGAGATAATTTTGATATCCAACTCGGATCCCCTACATTGTTCGACTAGCCATGCTCCATAAAATGTAACAGCACGAGACAAAGGCACCAGCGTGGGGTCTGTAGTCAACGGTCCCGAGGCCCAAAAACGAAAAAATGAGGCTAATCTTAACACAATTTCTTCTCGTTCCACACAGACCACCGTCTTGTCTCTACTCGAAGCCCCCTTTCCACTGCGTTGAATCTATTGTCTGATCCCTAGTATATGCTAGAAATACTGCATATTTCAAAGAATTGTACTCCTCTAAATCAGGTTCAGTCCCCGCGCAATTGGAAATGCAGACCTGTGCCTGGTTTCTAGTAAGCACAATAGCGGTATGCCCGTCGTCACATGAATGTTCCTGACTATGCCTCTCATATTTACAAGAGCACTCAGCTTTCGCATTCGCAACGCCCCACCACACATACCTAGCAAATCGAAATTCTTTTAGCAAACTGAACAGACAATAGTAAGTAGCTAAGGAGTGGAGACTAAGCAGAGAAGGGGAAGGGATAAGGTTAGCCGCTGAAAGAAGAATGAAGAACTCTTGATAATCCTTTTTGAAAGCTTCCTCACAATCAACCTTAACCCAACAAATACTCTCATTCCGTCCCTTTTCTAACATTCAAATTGTCCTATACTCTAAAGTACGTTCAATAGCTTAGACTCAGAGCTCTCTTCTCTAAAAACACCCCACGAAGGCCTAATCATATTACAGATTTCGAAAGACACCTAAGAAAGCGTGGATCAAAACATTGTTAGGGTACTCACGACGTTCCCGCCCCCCTTTATGCCGGCAAGGATCTCCGAGCCCTCGGCTCGGATCTAAGCGAGCCCCGCATTGGCAACCCCGCATTACCTTCCTGCTCTCGACGTCTTGACAAAAAGGGTATCGCGGGCATCAATGACTTTGTAATACGGTAGGGTAGATTATGCAAGTATTTCATTCCCCTTTTCCTTCTTTTATATTCTCAATATCGTGTTCATTTCCATATTTGTGGTAAGGGTATATCAATTGAGAAGTCACGATGCCGTTTAAAAGCACACAGCCAGATATAAACCGTATGTACAACTCCGATATCATATTCCAATTCTAAAAAGCCCAATAGTACCTCGTAACATCACAATCTGGAAATGGCTGTTCGACTCCCCCCATTCCCCATTAAATTCCATCCCCCCTTCACAAGTCGCAGGCTTCACCAACGCCTCAACCCTTGAAAGAATCTCCTACTCCTCCCTCAAAACCCACACTACGCACCTCTCCACCGCCCTTGTAAAGCACTATAGTCTCACCAAAGGCGATGTGGTCGCCCTCTTCTCTCCCAACACTATCTGGTACCCCGTCGCCATGCTCGGCGTCACCCGCGTCGCGGGCATCGTGTCAGGGGCGTCCCCGGCGTATAATGTCGAGGAGATGACTTATGCGCTTAAGACATCGGGTGCGAGGTTCTTGATGACGGTGCCGGGGAGTATGGAGGTTGCGAGGGCTGCTGCAGAGAGGGCGGGGATCAGGAGAGAGAATATATTTTTGTTAGAGGGGGAAATGGAGGGGTATACGACAATGAAAGAACTTCTTGAATTGGGTAGGAAGGAAGGGGAGGGAGAGCAGGTTCCGCCCTACGAACTTTTGAAGAGTAAGGGAGAGACCAATTTTGATTTATGTGCGTTTTTGAGTTTTAGTAGTGGTACAACAGGGCTGCCGAAAGCTGTGAGTATTGCTTTCCTTTCCTCTTTGCGGATTGGGATGCAAGAATGCCGATTAAAGAGTGGCATGCAGGTCATGATAGCGCACCAGAACGTAATCGCTCAATGTCTCCAAATCCAACAAATCACCCCCTCTTCCCATAAAAAGATCCTGGCCGTCTTACCCTCCTTCCACATCACCGGTCTCGTCCATGCACTTCATCTCCCGATCCTTCTAAACGCAGAAGTTTACATGCTCCCCGCCTTCACAATGAAAAGCATGCTCGATACCGTAGTGAAATTCCAGATCGGCGAACTTCTACTTGTGCCTCCCATTCTCATTCGTATGGTTAGAGACCCTATAGTCAAGGAATACGATTTGGGTTGTGTCACTCGATTCAGTTCCGGGGCAGCACCGTTAAGTGCTGAGATATTAAAGGACGTGGAGATTGTGTTTCCGAAGACGGGCTTTAAGCAGGGGTATGGAATGACGGAGAGTTGTAGTTGCATTACTGCCCATCCACCGGAGAAATACAGCTACAAATACGCCCATATGGTAGGATCGATTTGTGCGAGTACGGAGGTAAAGATTGTAGACGATGACGGGAAAGAATTGGGGATTGGTGAACCTGGCGAGTTACTTGCCAAGGGACCGCAGATTGTGATGGGATATCTGAACAATGAGGAAGCCACCAAACGCACGTTCGACAAAGATGGTTTCTTGCATACAGGTGATCAGGCAATGATTGACGCGGAGGGAATGGTAACGATAACAGACCGCATCAAGGAGATGATTAAAGTTAAAGGCATTGGAGTCGCCCCAGCCGAACTCGAAGATCTCCTCTTAGGACATCCCGAGGTTGAGGATTGCGCTGTTCTCGGAATTGAGGATGAGTATAGCGGTGAGAAACCTAAGGCATTTATTGTGCTGAAGAAGAAGGGTGATGAGAAGGCAAAGGGTAGGGAATTGTTGAGGTATGTAAGGGAGAAGAAGGTGAGACACAAGTGGTTGAAGGAGGTTGAGTTTGCGGAGATCATTCTCAAAAGTGCTAGTGGGAAGATTTTGAGGAGGCTTTTAAGGGATCAGGGGAAGAGGGGGGAGAAGCGTGGGGTTGTTGTTAGCCAGACGGAGGGTAAGAGGCCGAAGTTATAATCTGCAAACAACCCTTGGTATTTCTTCAGTTAACAAGTACAAGTCATTTCATGAAAGTTTGGAAGCCAACCGGTACTTGAATAGGAAAGTACCCTAATTTAAATCAGTTCGCACAACATGTCCTCAACCAAGTAAGATCGCCTAAATTCAGTCCCTCTCACTTAAAAACACTTCCACACCTTCAAAGACGACGGACGAGAATACGCTGCTATCACAGGCAAGCGACAGAGGCGGTGGGAGCAACCTTCCAAACGAAATTCAAACCAATGGCGAGGCCAGAGAGGAGCCTAAAAGGAAATCCCGACACAGTCACAGGCACCAACGGAAAGAGAAAAGTGCCTTACTAACCAAGCTAAGCAGAAGGAAGAGTTGATCGAAGAGCCGCCGCAACCGGAACCATTTGATCTATCAGATGAGCATCTCAGACAATTTGCCCTAAAGAACGAAGAAAAGCTTACTGCACTCGAGGGAATCAACAACATGGCATAAGTGCATGACGATTATGAGAGGAAAATAGATTTGTTGAGAATCAGTAATGTGGGAATTGCAGAGGAGCATGAGAGATTAAAACCCTTACCCTTAATCGAAGAAGTAGTCGGGGTTTAAGTCAGGAAGAAGGAGATTAGATGGGAAAGGAACATGTGGGAACTTTTTCCCAGGGAATTTGAGTTGATCATCAAAACTAAAAAGGCCTCGTTTGTTTGCACACCTCTCCATAGACTCAACTGCGCTCACAATCTTTTTGACCACTGTTACCAACATTCCTCCCAAATACCCTCTATCCTTCCTCGTCAAAGAACAATCCCCGCACAAGCTGGAGTCAGTGACATCTCTAAGCACCAAAGAATAACTTTTTGTTTGTTTCTAGCTATAAACCACTATTTCAGTGATCTTCTACATGCATTATTACATAGAAGACGAATTCCCAGGCTATTACCTGAACCCATTTTTAGTACGTGCGGGTATCAGTGCTGATTGAGATTGGAAATATTACGACCACGTCCGCAGAACATGTGCGAGGCACTTTGTAGCATAAAACATTAGTATTGGCTCCTAGGTGGGAGACTTCAAGTAAAGAAATCTTAAAAGAATTTGTGGCATCACATCAATATCCAATACTGGCACAAACAACTCTTAACGAGAGTTCCTTGATTGCTATGCTCCTCCAAACCCCTTGTCTATCATGTGTTAAGTGTATGTACAAAGAATCAGACTATGTAAGAGTGACTATATACGAGAATGAAATATGGACAGGTAACCTGAAAACTCTTCACCACTTCCTCCCAAATTTTGATCTTCTCTCCAATCTGACCCAACAAAAGGTCTTTCAGAGTTGTTGGTCTTTGACCTAAAGACATTGCCAGTAGAAATCATTAGACTTGGTGCAAGTAGAGCCAGCAACACACTGCGTAGCTCCACTCCAAGTAAGCCCACCACATTGTGCCCACTTCGCGGCCAGAGCCCCAGTGCTCGTAGTAGTCGCCGAGGTGGCAGTCGAAGTGCTAATTCTGGTTGTAGTACTAGGCTTCAACGTCGTGGTACCAGATCCACCATTGTCAATAGTGCCAGAGAACGTAGAGTTGATAGCACCAAATTTGATGTTGCTGTAGATGACATAGGCGTCGGGGTGAGCAGCTTCGACGTCAGCTGGGACACCGCTGCTGGTTGGGCAAGTGCCACGGGCGACACCTGGCTTGGCAGGGTCGGCAGTGACAGGGTAGTTGGAGTCGAGCCAGAGGAGGTTCGCGTAGTAATCGTCCCAGAGACTCATGACGAGGACCATTCCGTCTTTGAGAGAGGCTCCCATGCTTGCCATGCCGCCGTGATCAGCGAAACCATTAGAGTCACCAAATGCCTTCTTTTGAGCGTCGCAGAAAGCGGTCGTGATAGAGTTGCCAGGGACGCCTGCAATGGTGGATTGGGAGTTTGGAATAACCTTGCCATTCTGGACGTAGAAACGCTTAATCTCGGAAAGAGAGCCAGTTGAGGTACCACTTGAGGTCAGGAATTGCGTTACAACGGTGAACGGGGAATTGGTGTTGACTTTTAGGCCCGGGCCATAGAAAGTTTTGTCACCTTGACGGAAAGAGTTGAAATCACATCCATCAGGATCGGTAGTACCAGCGTAGCGATCAGCAGAGTATGAGCCTCCGCAAGAATCACCTGTGCAAAGACTTGGTCCTACGCTATCGGCGGAATGGGGCGTGAAAGCCGTCGATATTGAGTTTGCTTCCCAAATGTCCATCTCAGCACAGCAAGAACCACGGTTGCCAACTCCGGTGTTGACATTGTTTGACGATGGGATCCACCCTTCGACGTTTGCCTGTGGGACACAGTCAGAATCGTAAACCAATGGCGCCAAATTGCACAACTTACCTGGCCCTCAATGAATTTGAGGTCTCTTGGGCATTGGGCATCACAGTAGCCTGTGCCATATTTAGCACCGGCTTTGTTGGAAGGATGAGCTGCCAGTCCTCCATCTGCGTCCATTCCAACCATGTATAATGCTCCATTCAAGCCGCAAGGAAGTTTGGAGGTATCAACATCAAATGTAAACTCCTTATTCAACATGTCAAACTTCTGATAGCTGGTGTCATCTGCCATAAGATAAACTCTGGAACCAATATTTTTCTGAGACGCCTGGGTGACAAAGTTGAGACGAAGGGCATTGCCAGATGTGGTAATTCCATAAGTACTGGCGTAACTACCGCCATCAAGAGCACAGTTGGAGGCACAGTTGACATTGTTTGGACAAAGAGCAGAATTCCATGTGTTGCCAGTGTAGCAGTTGGTTGAGCCGCCGACATTATGAAGCCATCTCCAGTTGGAGTCAAGAACAATCTTCCCGTTGACTGTTGTACAGCTCCCTGGTGCTGTGCAAGTTTGCCATGTAAGTGGTGGATGGACTTCAGCCTGGTTGGTGCCGACTTGTTGCGCGTAAGTCGCCGCGAAGGTAGAGAGAAGGAAGGCAAGACGGGAAGACATTTTGAATTTCAGTCAGATGTTCGAAGAAGGGATATTATGCTGCTGAGCTCGATGATGTTTTTTGAGGTCACCAACTCAGACTTATATACTTATTACATGTGGAGACTCGATCTCACAGTTGACAAGAGGGCGCACATTCTGAGAACTGGTAGAGATTCTCCAGCAAATTTCGCTGATGAGCATCCGGCTCGACGGCCCTACACTGGAAACCTTAAGATGTAGACGCTCGCAACAGCGCTTCAGCGGTCCGAGGAATCTCGAGGAGCGGATGAGAAGATCGTGACAAAACAACTCAGCCCCTCATTTTCTCGGCCATGAAGGTTTTTTTCCCCCTCTGCTGCTTTGCCAAGCCAGGCGTTCGTGGTTTAAGGGCTGTAAAAAATGGCATCGTGACTTGCGCTGCACACGACCGGCAAGCTCGACCGATTATATATTGAGCTATACCACTAAAGATATTCCGTGTTGTGGAATATTTGAGGGTCCTAGAAGTTGTGGGGAATGTGTGGAGGGCGGGGGTGGGGTTATTGGATTTCTCCGCGCCCCCCTTTTGCTGCGGGCAGATCCGAATGACATGCAGGGACCGTATCAGGAAAGTCGTCCGAGAGAACCTCGGCACTATTGACTTTAAGAGAAAAGTTTGTGTGACTCGTGGTGTTATGTATCGATGTGTCAGGCTCATCTCCTGATTTCAGGGAAGTGATGCTTTTCGAACTGGACAACAACCTCTTGGCAGGCGAAGTAAGTTTGCTAATGACAACAAAGTATTCGTGGAAGATCGAGCGTTAGCTCGTGTAGTGGCAAGGAAATCGCGCCCATTAAGGCCAGTTGTTGTTGATCTCCAATTCGTTCCCTTAAGCTTCGATTCTGAAAGCATGAAGCCCATGAAGGTCAGTATATGATGTTTTCTCGACCCGCTGGGTAGTCCACTATGGTAGACGAGGACACCAAGGAGATCTTCTTGATACTCCGCGTTCTTGTTGAAGCTATTCTGATGATCTATTTGTGGTCGTCCGGGACTGAGGAAAGTACATCGTGGAAAAAGTCTTGGCATTAGCTTCCTCTAAGTTCCACAGTCTAAAAAGCTGGTGTGGAGGGGTCTTCGACTGGGCTCTGGACCAGTCCAGTATCGAGTAAGTTACTCCTGGTTCCTTCAGTGTGTTCACTATGTTGATATATTGTCCCTGTACACTCAAACCATCAAATCCGTCGACGGAAAGATTATTGCTGAAGTCCTCCGCTCTTGAATAGTACCATGTCTCTCCCCTCCACAAGATTATCCATATATAATTACCGCCATATTCTCTGGATGTAGAGCTCTGTGTCCGATCTATTCATAATTACATTGCCCCGATCATCCCGCATTGGCAAATCATAGAAGAATCCCTGATCATTGATTTTGAAGAGCTTTCGAAATTCGTTGTAGACGCTTTTGCGAAGCCCTGGCATTTCTGTAGTCGTGGCTAGCGAGTTTGGCATGGGTCTGCTGCGCATAATCTTGTTGAAGATAAATCCAACGCACGCCGAGATATTGCAACCATCTGGGAACATATTTAGCGGATAATTACATTCTAGATCATCATAATCCAGCTAGAATGTCCTTATAGGCGCGTTCGACCAAAGTACTTGATGGAGATTTTTCGCCCAGTGGTGTCTGCATCTTATAAAGAAACGGAATAGGTAACACGGCCGATGTATAAAAGGTTCATCGCCAGGGGCGAGCTCGGCTAAGAAGCCATCTCTAAATGTGGTTCGCATACAGCTAGTCCAGTCGGGAACCCAGTTAGTTAGCTCAGTAGGCATTGTTAGCCAAATATCTCAACCTGGAAGTCAATTGCAAATAAGAGAAAGTTGACAGGCATGGACAATTGAAGCATTGTCAAGGAAGGTGCCACTGAGCACCACATCTGGCTGAAGGCAGGCTGAGGAAATGGAGCAGCAGAAAATGGCGAGGCAAGGGCAAATCAAACAGACATAACAAGCAGCCATTTCGTTATTCAATAGAGGCAACCTAGCCATCCGTACTCCAAGCCAGCCGATGCAGTGAGGTATGACGCATTAAAACCCATGAAGTCCATCCAGAAATATCCCCAGTCATAAACGCGTATCTACACCTTTGTAGCCCTTTCACCCAACCACAGCTTTCATGCTCAAGCTCTCGAGAAAGCCGGCTAGGTCTTCTCTCTTTACTTCGACAACACAATGCTCGAAACTGTCGATTCGAACTCGGGCGTTCGTCTCTTCGACGACTTCTTGGAAAGCGTTCCCAAATTTGTTTCTGCCGAAACCTTTAATTTGGGATGCTTCGTCGTCCTCATCATCTTCTTCGTCCGACGATGAATCTGATCCTTCTGATTCAGTCTCATCCTCTTCCTCCTCGTCATCACTAGCAAGCTTTCGTCTCGCCTCCCTCTTCTCGAGTCTTATCTTTTCCTTGTTGTATTTCTTCAGCTCCCGTGCCTTAGTTTTCGCTTCTTGCTTTTCCTTCTTCTCTTTGGCAGCAGTTTTATCTCCAAATCCCATTGCCCCTCCACCACCCCCCCCTGTTCCTACGATAACATATACACCTCGGTTCTCGTTAAGTCCAGCAACAACGAGAGGAGTCCCGCGCCCGCCGTGACCTAATTTTCCCTTACTTTCCTTTTCCTGCTCAGCAATAGCTTCACCAACCCATAGCGCAAGTTTTGTCAAGGCTGCTGGATGCGTGAACAACGCCACGTCGGGACCATCTTTCACGACGCACATGCGAAATGCTCGTAGATGACGGATTTGGCGTTTCTCTATTAGAGAAGTGCCTGTACGTAGAATCGCTCGGTGGAGATGTTGCGCCGTGGGTAGCGCAGCCTTAAGTTCCTCAATCCTAGAACTCGTTAGTTTGTGACCCTATGTTTCTCTAAAGTCAAGTAGAGCTTACTTTTCAAGAGCGTCATAAGCATCCCAAAATCGCCCGACCCATTCCTCGCCTTCTAAGGTACCGTCTTCATCTGACAATTCCTTGTTCTCCAGTCCTCGATCCCAGCTGGCGCCCTGCATAGTATTTGCTGCCTGTTTTCCCACTTCGAGAATTGCCCCCACTACAACACCAACATCTTGGGCACTGAGAGTGGCTCGCCAGCCCCAACTTCTCACAAAGCCCCAGCCTTCCTTAGTCCCGCCCCTGTCTTTCCCATCAGTGTCTGCGGAGGGGACCAAGTCGTCCAGGCCATACATTTCGGAGTATTTGAGCAATTTGGCTCTTAAACCTCTCTTCAGCTCCATATCCATGTGGGTATAACTTTGTTTGCACTGTACAAGGCTCACTCCCATCTTTGCCAGAAGCTTGTGCAGTCGCTTCCTACCACTATCTGACCAAATATGCAGTCTGGCAGAGAGATACGGGGAGTGCAACATGCTATCATATAGACTCCAGTGTCTAATGAGCAGGAATTTTGGCTCAGGAGATAGCCGTATACTTGTGTCTGTGGGGCTCCGTGCTGTTGTTGGGATTATGCCACTGTTTTCTGGAAGCATATTCCTGTTGGAATTGAAGCTCGAGTCCGCCAGTTCTGGAGGATTGTGACGTCGGACTTCGTCTCGCAGTAGTTGCCGAGTTCGAGAGCCTCTGGTTCCGAGCCATCCTGCGCTGAGCGAAGCTATTTTTCGAGAGGAAACTGCCACGCCAATTGAGGATCGTCCGTAAAGCTCCATTGATGTTACTCCTACAATCGTCATCCACAAAAGGTCGTTGTCTGTTCGACCAAGTGCTGATGCTAAAGAATACATCATGGAAGATATTGGCTCCGAGTATGATGCGCCCAAGGAGTAATATTCCTGTAGAACAAGTTCGTTCTTCCTGCGGATTTTCAAAAGACGCCGCCGCAGTGTCCGAGCAGAGGGGCCCTTGGGTGGCTGGGCTGGAGACGGTGATACTGGTCGCGATGCTGCTGAGGATGATTCCGGTGGGCCGTCTAGAGATATGAGTCCTCTCTGTTTGGGGCGAGTGGGTGATTCAGGAATTGGACTAGACTACAACATAATTAGTCTTGTAGATTCACTTCTTGTAATTACATACCGAATTACTTCTCCGTCTCTGTCGCGGTCGATCATCTTCATCATCACTATTATCCTCATCATCGCGGTCTGACCAGGACTTCCTCTTTTGTCCAGGACGTGGTTCAGCAGGCTGATCGTCGTCTTCTCCTTCAGTTTCGCTACCATCGCTGTCCTCTTCATTCCCCTCCACTTCTGGCATGTCCAACAATGTAAGGTACGCGTCCTGCTCCTTCCCCAGATCGGTTTCAATGTCTCCGTCGTCAAAGACAATTATGCCACCCTTCCCTGGTTTGTAATCCCTTTGTATTTGTCCACCTACGACTCCAAATGGTTTCGCGGTTTCTATACCATCGGCGGTGGGTTGTATCTGGGGATGGCCTCCATACACATTCCCTAAATTCCAGGGCCGTCGCGCATCGATTACCCAGACCTCAACACCTCCGTAATTTGTTTCATCCTCATCTGTGTCTATTCCCAAGAGTCCGCCGAGATCAATCAAGCCACCGACGCCCAGGCAAACAACCACACCTCCACTGCCTCCTTGACTTTCCATCATAGGACGAATAACATTTCTGCCAGCTTTTTCTAGATCGCTATAACCAGCAATTGGTTGGATTTTATGCGGAATGTAGTCGCGTTTGAGCAGTTGAGTAAGGATTCGGCATCCGCATAGCGCATCTGGTTCGAGAGCGACGAGGATCAGAACTGGAGGGGATAATGGGTGGTGGGTTCGTTGGAGGTGGAGGTAAAGATTCGAGATGAGAGCGCGCGGTAAATACATAGTGAGAGAGTATTATACGCGTCTAACTTCATGTTACGTCTCAGGAAACCGTCTATGAAGTTTGACTGCAATTCTTGTGTGGAAGATGTGAGACCGCGGCCTCGAAACGCGCTTCGAGTATCTTGATGATGGGGGTTTACTGCAAGTAGAGTGCCATGAAAATTTTAGTACTCTTCGTGTTTGGTGTAATTTCCGTCGAAAACTGGAATTGTTGAGTGGTAAATTTCCTTCTCCTGGTGGTGGTGATTTCTAGAAGCTGGTGGACTTGTGGTGGTGTTTTGCGTTAACCATACCAAGTCGCGGTCCAAATTTGGCGACGCGACTTTGGCTGGCGCTAAATTTCTTAACAGGGGTCCCTCATCACCAGACATATTCTTCGTGTCTTACCACTTCTTCTACCTCTTACAAACAATCAAAGACTTACGGGCGATATTCCATCTTTTGAAAAAACAATGTCAATTTAATTAAATAACGTCTTGCTCTTGATCTCCAAGTTACATCTGCAAGCTACGAATGAACTACGCGTTGTCACATGATTGTCCTCCTTCGTCGTCCCCTTTATTTGTGCTGATCATAATCTTTCCGTCATTGCCTTTCGTCAGTGCTTTATGCTAGTGCATTAAAGCTTTATTGATGCCTTCTAGCTTCTATAACAATTTGTGGGTCACTGATCGAAGACGAATAAAAGGTTACTCGAAAAAGGGGCTAACTCTTTAGGGAAAATCATGGCCCAATCATGTTGACAGGAGGACCAATTGAGGCCTAGCACAAGTTGGTAATCTTCTTGCATGATTCGGTTCTCCAATGCATGTCTATCGCTCATTCCCCCTCCTTGAATTATTTGTTTGATTTCTATCCCTTAATATTATTCTGATTTATTGCCCTGCCAGGCCAAACTTCTTTCTAGGTCCCTTTTGAGATTCCTCATCTCCTCTAACACCACACTATCAAGCCAGACAAACCCATGAACGATATCTACAAGACCATCCCACGTCAGACTGAGATCCTCGACAAGTCGAGCAAGACGACCGATGAAGGCTTTTTTCTCAGGGAACACTGCGTTGACCAAGAATGTCATGAGCACCCATACTTCTAATTCTTTAAACAACTTCCAGTCAATCGATCCACCGTCGAGTAATCCATATAGCCTCTGCTCGAAATGCGGACCCGTGACGTGATAGATCATAAATCTCTGCCGGACTTTGCCCATATACAGGAGTCCAGCTAGCTTGCAAGCTTCGACCATTCTACTTGCACTCAGGCTGATCGTGTAGCTAATTTGGCCGATAGACAACAATCGATGTATTAATGGATTCACATATAATCCCAAAAACATTTGATCGCGCCAAGCATCGTGCTCTCGCAACTGAACCATCGCATTCATGATCTGCATATCCTCTATGATATCAAGGACCTCCCCTCCATCTCCATGTTCAACCTCCCAGGTATGTGTAGTTCGAGAAAGCACCGAAGCCATCAGAGGCTGATTCTTTTGAAAGGTAGGAATAAAATGCCATGGAACAGGATAAAGTGGTTGAATGTCGAATGCACAGGCGCCACATACTTCGTCCCTACTAGACTCAGAGGATAGTCACTTATGAAGTAGTAGTACTGACCATAGTAACATTAGCCGTAAGTTATAGTTTCCATCTAATGACTTGATTCCGCCACGCATTGAAATCATTCGAGCAAGCCCTGACTTGTGCATAGTGTATGCCTCTTTTTCACCAATGATGTGCTATACTTGTCAATATCAGTCAATAGTCACGGATTATGCAACCTACATTATGGGTAAGAAAGCAGATAATCGCTCCTATGATTTGATCGGTAGTACAGCGCACGGAGTCCGCTAAGCGTTTGTTTACGGACTGGACCGCCCTCGAATAATAGACGGAGGCATAACCCACTGCAGCATCTTCCGACTCACCATGAAGCTTACCATAATGGTATCGCACGGTACTCATATGCTGGAAAAATGATGCCTCGTCCTGCAAGATCATACTAAACCATACCGGTCTAAATGACGCTGCACTATCAAAACGTGGCTGGTGCTCTGGTAGACGAAAGCAGTTAGCAAAAAGAACTGATAAACCGTGCCAGCGATCAGCAACCTACCAAGATCAACCAGCCTGTGAAGCTCTGGGTTCATAGGGACTGGGAATCTGCTCAAACGTATCAGTTTTTTCTATGCTGTATCCTAGTTTCATGCTTGCTTACATAGTAGAATTCACAATGTTGTAACTAATCATCGAGCGTGGACTCGTCGTCTGCTGCCGAATCATGCCTAAATTCTCTGTGTTCAGAAAGGTATTAGGGTTAGGTTTGGCTACCAAAGATCGAGGAGTTGCCCGCTTGACCTCCTTCTTTCTGTGCTTCCACACTTGCTGTCGAACAAAACGTTTGGTCTTCGGGTTGTTGATCTCATCGAGAGTTACAATGTTCACAAATTGAAACCCTTCTGGCTGTGGGGGGAGACAAAGAGAAGGCTGGGTTGGGTCCAACGTCGGCTGTTGAGCTGAATTGAGATCTATGCAGTTCAATAGCAAATGTCTCGTCTGTGAATAAGTTGCACGTACCAAATCCCTCCAATCTTTCCAAAACTTCCGCTAAATTTGACCTAGATTGTTCACCCTCCAATTCCGCCTCTTGTTCTTGTTTGCGCCACATATTCCGCCCAGATACTCTGCCGTGTCCGATCCAATCCTATCAGCATTGTTCTATCCCTATAGACATGACCGCTAGATGGTTCCATCAAGTTGTCGCCTTCTATGTCGGGAGCTCTGAGAAGTCATCGCGAGTTCAGGGAACCATTTGGAAATATTGCCTTCCAGGAAACCCTGGTCGTCTTTTTCACGCCGCTTCAAGCACAGAATTGGCAGTGTCATCCCGCGAATAGCGGTGCTTATAGCTCCATTGCGGGGCCTACCTACACTACTATCATTGGCCACGTCCTGAAAGTTTCCTGGTATAAGTGGGGCATGGCCAACAACACGAATTCTGAGTACAGCGGCGTTGGAAAGTGTAGCTACTGCATCCTATTCCTGAAACGTATAAATAACTCTCTTGGCCGCCACTAGAAGAGTCGTGGTCATCTTGTTCTTTAAGACAGAATCATAGTCAATTATCTTTCCAACACGAGCAAAAGGTGTTTCATCTCAGCTACTATGACTAAGGGCCTAGGCACAGATAGGTCTCGTATCTGTAAGACGACTCGCTAGTCATGAGTCGCCATAGATATATGAAATTTCAGCCATAAATATGTCCGCTGAGAAAGGGTTTGCTCGGATTTCTGCTGCATTATTTTGAAGATTGGTCCTGTACCCCATATCGACTGGTCGTGATGGCCGGAGAGATATCCGAATCTCAAAATTGAAGCCAGTCAGTCCCTCTGCTCCTTCAACTTTGAGTTTCGGCTATTTCAGCCTCGCCTTTCAGCTCTCTACAGTTGAGTGGTAGAGATTTAAAAGGAGATTCATTGAGTGATTATAGATGATACACTCCCATACTTAGTCTGTGTTTGATTTAGTCTCCTGTCAGTCATTCTTCGGAATCACAAGTGTCATACTTTAGGAAGTAAAGACAACCTTGGGAGTAGATACTATCTTCTGGTTGCACTAGAGTTCCACTCGGTCTTTATCAAGCTGATTCCTCTGGGTTTTTTCTTATTTGGTTGAAGTTAAGTTCGGTAACTTCAAATGTGTCAGAAGTGATCCTTTACGATATAATGACTTACTAAAGTCCGGTCCAGATTTACTCTCACAAGGAAACCGAGGGTCCTCTGAACTGTTTGCCATTTATGTGAAGTGCCAAGCCCCACTGGCTCTGGTCACGCTGCATTACATAATCATGTAGTACCTCAGGTCAGGTTGCGTTCAAAAGCACATCTTCCGTTCCAGTCAGCTCAATAACATCTCATCTGCTACCATCGCTTGCATGGCTCTCAAAATGGGTACTGCCTTCGAACAACTATCTATCACGTCCTCACAAGATGAATACTATGATCTAGGAACCTTCCATCGCGCCGTCACCGCCAAGAGCGAAGATGCCAAGATATGGTTCGATCGAGGTCTGATTTGGAGTTATGGCTTCAACCACGAGGAAGCTGCAAAATGTTTTGAAAAGGCTATTTCGCATGATGTGAGTTGTGCGATGGCTTATTGGGGGCTTGCCTACTCTCTAGGACCAAATTACAATAAACCATGGGATGCGTTCGATGAGGAGGAAATAGTTAGTAGCATTAACCGAACACATCTTGCTGCTTCAAAGGCGAAAGAGAATGCCGCTTCCGCCTCGCCTGTTGAGCGTGCTTTGATTGATGCACTTCAATTCAGGTACCCGATGGAATGGCCTGTTGTAGACTTCTCTATGTGGAATAAGCAATATGCAGAGGCGATGGAATCTGTGTACAAGGAGTTTCCAGACGATCTTGACATAGCGACGCTGTACGCCGACTCATTGATGAATCTAACGCCGTGGCAACTATGGGATCTGAAAAGTGGGCGGCCTGCTGTAGGAGCTCGGACAATCGATATTAAGAAAGTTCTCGATCGTGCATTATCTCAAGAAAAGGGGCAATATCACCCTGGTGTGCTGCATCTATATATTCATCTCATGGAAATGTCTGGCACCCCTGAAATTGCCCTGACAGTTGCAGATCGGCTGCGTGGTCTTGTGCCAGATTCCGGACATTTGAACCACATGCCCACACATCTGGATATCCTGTGTGGCGATTATCGTCGAGCGGTTGCATCGAACTCAGAAGCTATTCGCGCCGACAAAAGGTTTCTTGCCAAAGAAGGATCACTTAACTTCTACACACTCTACCGATCACACGACTACCATTTCCGTATCTACGCAGCCATGTTTTCAGGACAGTCAAGGATTGCTCTTGACACCGTAGCAGAACTGCAGAACTCCATCCCAGAAGACTTGTTGCGTGTCAAGTCCCCACCGATGGCAGACTGGCTGGAAGGGTTTCTGAGTACACGCATACACGTTCTTGTTCGCTTTGGTCGTTGGCAAGATTTACTTGATCTAGAAAGTCCTCGAGATTCAAAGCTCTATTGCACAACGACCGCCATGATACACTATGGAAAGGGAGTCGCCTTTGCAGCCACTGGACGTATCAAAGAAGCAGATAAGGAACATACACTATTCCGCGATTCGGTTGGAAAGGTCCCAAAGTCCCGCACTTTGTTCAACAATACTTGTATAGACATCCTAGGCATCGCCAACGCAATGCTTGAAGGTGAACTCGCATACCGTCGAGGAAACTTCGGTCTCGCCTTCAAAGAATTAGAACGCTCAATCGCCCTCGACGACTGTCTTCCATACGATGAACCCTGGGGATGGATGCAGCCAACACGCCATGCATATGGAGCTCTTCTTCTCGAACAAGGACACATCGAACGAGCAGCTGCAGTCTATAGTGCCGATCTCGGTTTTGATGATACTCTGCCGCGAGCACTGAGACATCCGAATAATGTTTGGGCGTTGCATGGATATCATGAGTGTCTGGTCAAGCTTGGACGGAGGGCTGAGGCGAGAATTATTGAGCCGCAATTGAGGTTGGTGGTTGCGGTTGCCGATGTGCCGATTCAGTCGTCTTGCTTTTGTAGGCTGGAGACTTGTAGTTGAAGTGTGTAATTTACATTCTGATTTGCAATTTTGCTCTGATCTTTGTCGGCCAGATCGAACTTAAGGCATTCAAAAGCCCTAGTCCCTTCTTCGGGCACGATGTATCCCTTAGTATTTACTCACTAACACCCCCCTTACATCCGATTTTAGACCTGACTGAGCTTGTCCACCACTGCAATAATCTAGTAGCCTAGACATTCCTCTCTTCTCATTCTCGACTTTGAGGTTGTGGCGACAGCAACCGGATATCTGTCTGGTAAATTTCCTCCGCTCTAGAAAATTTCCTAGGAGCAGGATGATCGAGGAGCCATCGAATAGCGTGTAATGTCGTTGTACCCTCACACTTCGGCCCATTTAACTTCTTGATACTCCAATACTCCTCTTCAAACGCCTTCAACAGATCCATATACTCAACACGTGTCAAACGCTCCATTTCCATGTTTCTTTGCACCGAGGACAGATTAATCGCTAGTCGCAATACACGCTGCTCAGGATCGTTCTCGTTGACGTATGGAGCTGCCTGGCTGCAAAGCTCTAACATATCGATCGGTATTCTGCCACCATATTTAAGGCGATTCGTCATAATATTTCCTACCAAATGCGTGAACATCTGAACATTATGCCTATCCTCGAACTGTGTCTTCCCACGTAATTTCGTCAACATTAATGCCCCGTCCAGATGTTTCACTCCATAGTCGACAACCTGTACTGTTCCTGTCTGCTCCATAAGCATCTCGAAGAAGTTTAGGAGTATGACTGTCATCAAAGTGATATCCCTATGGGTGTCCTCCGGGCGGCAAAGAGCCTGGTTTGTCAAGACTAGTGCTGAGCTATATTGCTTTCTCGCCTGTGCAAGGATGGTTGGACCGCTTGCTGATTTAGCTAGATAGGCAAGGCTGGCAGCCTGTATACTATGAATGAGATGTGTGTCCTTGGGGTCGACTGGATAGAAAGCTTTCATGAAGTAGAGATTTGGAGTTGCTTCATTTCCGAAGACTTGTTGGGATATGAAAATCCATTTTGCTTTGGCTTCCAGGGAATATAATGTCGGAGGTTGGGGAATCTGTTTTTTTGGTGGCTGTGAGACCTTTTGTATGACATTTTTCGTTTCGTCTCGAAAGACAAGACTTTGGGGATCCACATAGCCAGGGCATTGTAGTTTAGCACGAATACATTGGCCACAGGAGGCTCTTTTTTTGTCACACTATATGAGAGTATGTTAGAAGAATATATTATCTACTACTCTAGCAAGGGGTACAGAAGCTAAAAGGCCCTTCGAAGAAATTACCTTAAGATTTCGTTTTCTACACAAAGCACAAGCCTTCGAGGGCTTCCCACAATATACCATGGTATAGGGACAACTGGCTTAGTAAAATGGCATAATTGTTGCACCGACAATCAACTTTCTGGCGATTGAAGCTTGAAAGCATCCAATGAGAGACGGACAAGAAGTCAACAAAGTAGGAGGCGATGTTGTGGTGTGCTTATGCGCTATGCCAATTCTGGACGGGCTTACCAATATAATAACCCCTGTCTTCCTATGCAAGGATAATGTCGATCTCCCCAGATTTGAGACAAACCAAAGTCAAGTTAATGTCTTTTGAAGGGGTTGCACCTGTGTTCAATAATGCCAGCAAAATGGTCCACTTTGTATCTTCGGACTTAAGACTCTCCGAGGCCGAGCACCATGTACCTGCTTTGAAATACCCCACGTTACTTATCACATCATACATGGAAGCAATTGCATTGATTATGCCGTCAACCAGTGGCTATTGCAGAACACCATGCTTCCTCTCTCTCTTAAAAGATACAGATGTCCTTCGTAACTAGCTTCTGCAAACTTCATCAACAAATTTCCAAACCAACCGTCATAAAAGTCACGTGGTCGTTGCATTAAGTATCTCAAACCACACTCAACTCTTTAATCTAGACTCATTCGGCCATCATATAATATGGCTGCACCAAAAATCACCCTCTACACAAGCTACTCTTGTCCCTGGGCTCATCGTGCTCAAGTCGTCCTCAAGGAACTTAAGCTCGACTTCGAAACCGTGATCATCGACCTCTCCGTCCCACGCAGTGCCGAATATCTCGCAATCAACCCACGTGGACTCGTTCCCGCACTCTCATACAACGGCGAGATCCTCACCGAATCAGGAGTGATCTCTCAGTTCCTCGTTGATGCTCATCCATCACATCTCGAGAAGACGAGCTCCGAGCCTGGTGGCGCTTTCCAGCGTGCTAAAATCAACTTCTTTGTCGATACGTATTTCAGCAAGCTCCAGAGTCTGACCTTTCAAGCTTGGGCGGCTTCAAAAGGACCAGAAAAGGACGAGGCTGGGAAGAAGATTGTTGATGCCATTGTGAAGGATATTGAGCCGTTATTGAGTGATGCTAAGCCTTTCTTTGGTGGATCTGACAGGTTGACGTTGGCAGAGGTAAGTACATCCTGGAACAACACGATACGAACTTATTTCCCAGTCTTTAGTCGTCTGCAACTTGCTAACTTCCCATTCTAGGTTCAAACTGCATCTTTCGTTCTTCGTCTCTTGGCATTTGCGAAGTACGAAGACTTACTCCCAGGGCTCATCTTAACTTCACTCGAAGCTAGTGCTCCAAACTTCTGGAAATGGGGGAATGCAGTTGTAAAGGAGGAAAGTGTGACTTATATCTGGGATGAGAAGAAAACCGCAGAACGCTCAATTGCGAGATTTGCCAAGAAATAGTCTGCTAGTCGCTTGTAGAAACACGTCAGAGACTATTGCCGAATTGATTCTTTAACACACTCACTAAATTTTCTCAACAATCACGCAGACTTCGACATGCTCATTCATGATATAGCTCAATCCCATTGAAGATAAATCAAATATGCCGACTTGACCCGATGTCGGAACCCCGCAAATTATACGGATGATATCTGTTGTAGGATTTTGCCGGAACGGGAAAACTCATACCGAGATGTCTTCAGCAACGTAGCACAAGATGAGTTACCAATGTAGCTTTATATGTTACTGACGCGTTTAAGTAGTCTTTACCCATTTTTCGGCAATCTACTTCGTTGTTACGTTGCGATGTATTTCAATTGTGCGAACTGGCCACCTAATTTTTGTCATCAATATACGGACTTGTTTGAATTCTGCCAACAATTCATCATGTTGAATAACCATCATCAATTTTCCCTTCTAGCATGCCATCTGTTCAAAATTATCCCAAGTTGTCTCAAAACGCGAGATGACATTTTGCTGTTCAATTGAGATGATCTCATCACTATGTAACGTTCACAATTGTCAATATAGGTCGAGGCTCCGTTAACGACTCTGACAACAATAATTCTACTACCGAGAACCCCTCTAATCAGAAATTGCAAATTTGATTGAGCTTTCTCAATTATGAGATGATGGTCATGGGGGTTTTTACCCTCACAACAAGAGTTTTCCTACCGATCGCTCATTAGGAGCGGAGAAGGTAATCACCGGAGAAAGATCGAGATGAAGTTTTGAGATAGGCTAGGCCAGTAGCCTTCGTGTTAAACAAATTCCCCTGAGGCTGAATGAGTCCAAGTCCAAGATGAAAGCTGTTATATTCAGGGACAGAGGATATAAACACTCAACCTTCCTCGGAGCATTTCAAATCAACCAACAACATCAACAAAATTAACCACTTCCAATCCTAACACATCCAACTCTTCAACGGACCACCCATCAAATATCTCACCAACCATCAAAATGCAATCAATCACCACCCTCCTCTCCCTCCTCGTCCTCCCCCTCGCTGCTCTCCCCGCAGTGTCCGCCCAAGGCGCTCTTATCTGTGGCACTACTGGGTGGGACATCCTCGGCGCCACACCAGCGTTCTACGCCCTCACAAACCCTGCCTACTCCACCGCAGCGGCTTGCAAGAAGCTCTGCACGGCGAACAAGTGTGGAAGTTTTGCTGTGGGTAACGGAACTTGTTTGTTGTATACTGGGGGCGTGGCGAGTACTTTAAATGCGAATGCGGCGAGTTTGTATGCGTATTACGACGCGCCTTGTGTCGTTTAGGGTGGTTTTTGAGTAGTGGGGATGATATGTGGAAGGTTGTGGGATAGAGGATGGAAAAAGTGGAGGGGATGCAGGAGATAGAAGAGTTTGGGGTTATGATGAACAGGGTTCATTCGTTGTCAAGTCGTGAAAAACATATGTATATTTGCAAGGCAGTCTTGAAATAAAAACGGTGTATCTACTTTGGTCTACCATGCGTAATCCGTATTGAACTCTAAATGCCAGGGGGATATTGATGAAGGCTTTTCCTTCTGTGTGCATTGTCTCCGTGCTACGGAAGACCATCTTATCCCATATCATTAGAGTTATCAGATATTCATGACTCCACTCCACAATTAACGAAAGATCTATAACTAATTTGATTAATTGAGTCTTCTTGATCCTGCGATGTTTGCAAGTTGCAACAGTAACGGCGCATATTCGGTTTAGAAGTATGGAATATCCACTTCTCTCAAGCGAGTTTGATCTTCCTTCCAATTTCCGAACATTGCAAATTTCTCTGTATGGAGACGGCCACTGTGGCATATCTCATGGGACTATTTTCAATCCACAATTGCACGAGTTGAGGCGCAATTTCTAGTGAAGTTAAATATTTTTGATATTATCAGACGTTGATGAGCCGTATGTGTTGGTATAAGGCACGTAAGAATGTCATAAATAGAGCCACAAGAGCAGGGGGGAAGGTCTTGAGTTCCTTATCTTCTTCTTTCTCGCCGTCCTAGCCGCTAGAGCCTCTATATATATCATATCTCTCGGTAGCCCCAGCCATATGGAGTTTCCATAGGTAACCCCACCGGGGCTTCCGAGTAGTATATGAATGGCTTTTCTTCACGGATATCACCGTACCTATTAACACTATGTATTGACAAAAAGTCATTCCGCCATCCCGGAATAACCAGGAAGGGACAGAATTAGTAAAACCAAAGGTCCAAGAACATAACCTCCAAAATCGTAACATAATTTCCTCCCGTCAAAAATCAAGGAAAGCCACAAATCCTCGTCTTCCAAGCACCTCATCTCACCCTCGTCTGTTACCCATTACCATGACAATCATCCCTTTCCTCAAGCTCTCTTCTTCGTAGCTTTTACTAAACTCTCAACGTCAGCAGTAGTCTAACCGACCTCATCGAACCATTTCAACGTAATGCTAAGCGCAGACTTTAACATCTGTATTACACCCGCACGACAGCTACTCTGATTCGATTTCCACAGTAGGCGCTGCCATCCGAATAGAAAATATATAAGGTAACAAGAAAGAGAGCCTAGGTAAATCAATAAGTATGATGGTGCCAGGTAGACGGAGAAGGTAAAGATAATGAGCGGAAAGAGAGCCGAGGGTGATATACGAAGAAAAGAAACTATGAGTCCTGGCCCTCTTCCAAAAGGGCAGCCATTACCTCAAGATAACAAGGGCCAACAATACAAACTTAATCCTAAGGCACCCTTTTTAGCCTCGAACTTTTAGTTCGTCAGGCCCCATTGACCTTGAATCACCGAGTCATGATACACCGCATATGTAGCAGTCACAACTCCGACTCCTTCCCAAGCTTTCCAATTACTCGTTACGAATTGACTGTGGACAACGCTCGGCTCGGAGGGCAAATCGCTTATCATCTTGAGTGTTGGCTCGATTCTGCCATGGTTCACAGTTTTCTTGGGACTAGGAATGTACGGTGCCGTCTTACTAGGCGGGCTGTTCAATATTGTGGATGGGGGAATCACTTTAGCAACCGCGCCAGCTGGCGTGGACTTAGGCTTGCAGACTCGTGAATTGTGCTGTGGATTAGCAGATGTGCTAATCAGATAATCACATAAGTCACCCCAGTACAATATTTGTGCCCTCTGCGGTTGATTCGATCTTCGGCGGCAGAATTTCTGTTGAGGAATTGTATATCGGAGTATAGTCGTGCGTGGCCTTCATAATGTAACTATTGTCGGAGATGGGAAGACTTGTGCACGAGAGTTGACTCTCACGGTAGAGCTGAGTTGCCTTGGAGGACAATGAGTTGAAATTCCGTACAGGCTCCATGCCAAAGTTGGAGGCCAAGCGAGGAAGCATGCAAGTTAACATTAACATGACTAATAACCAAGTCCAATTGGTGAAATTTTGATGACAACCTTTGGCCCCACTCTGGACTCGCGGAAACTTCTTTCCTAAAGCCTTGATCTCTTACTGTCTACTGTATAGTATTGAGGTGGTGATGAGAGATATGGGCGGGCATTGTGTCGTTCAACCTCCTCGACCAATTTGACTGTCGTAGTAGTAAAATTGATTCCAATCAAATAATCTTCAGTACCAGAGCTTGTAGCTTGTGACACAAGGAAAGAACCCTTTTCCCAGAGGGACATTGGGAGCTACTATCGCCTGCTGTTCCAACTGAAGCTGAGACATATCGATCGCTGACATATCAATCTGCGGTACTAGAACATCGAGTTCTTCCACCAAGGCAACTCCATTCACCTGGTCTGTTCCCAGTTGGCCCTCTTCTTTGTCAGAACTATCTGTATTATCCTCAGGGTGGGAATTGACATTGATAGCTGCAAGCTAGTACTCCTTCAGCTTAGTCACAGTATCATAATTGTCAATATATAGTACGGTGGAGGCAGTAGTACTCAAAGGAACGTTAGGGGTGCAACTGGAAGGTTGATCATCCCGAAATTGTTGTTTTTTCCGAGTCTCTCCGTCAAAAACTGACTCACCAACTTCATTAGGGTTTCGCACAGCTGAAAATTGACGAGGTTTTCAGCTATCTGCTGCACATGATTTGCTTACTCCTTCCACTAAATGTATGGCCCCTTCAGCTTCTCATTCT
This sequence comes from Hymenoscyphus repandus, assembly GCA_001414415.1. NCBI lineage: Eukaryota > Fungi > Ascomycota > Leotiomycetes > Helotiales > Helotiaceae > Hymenoscyphus > Hymenoscyphus repandus. The sequence continues at coordinate 46,289 of LLCE01000080.1, read as the reverse complement.
CATTAGTAAGATCTACCATTTTCTTTAGAATATCATCGTACTCAGTTTTTAAAAACTGTATAATCTGCATCTGTGCTGTCTGTATCTGGACTGACTTTTTCAGGCTGATTGTTTAACATGGTTTTATGGTCTCGTCATGCCCCGTTGAGCTTATGTTGTCGCCATTTTGACCACATAGGAGGGAGATTGAGGTGCGAGTTTCGGTATCAAAGACGATAGGGAGATGCATACCATTGTCTAATGAGGCTAACTGAGCTGTATTTTCTGGAGAAAGGAGAGGAGTACTGAGGACAGTCGATGAAGCAGTTGGGGTAGGATCGGATGTCTCAAATTCGCATCTGCCTAAGCAACTCTGCTTCATCTCTTTGCGAAGCCACTGTTGTCTTTTCATTTCAGCAAACCAATTTCGCTATTGATGCTGTAGTAAGGATTTGAAAGAAATGCCCCGGCTACTGCAGAGGTTGGAGATGTTTGCTCGTTGGACTCCTACGCAGTAGGCATTATGGTATGAGAATCATGCATGGGCACTACTAGTCATCAGAGACTTGCAATAATAATTGGGCATAGAAATTTTTCATGTTGGTGGTTATGGATGTCAGAAGTGGTTGCTGGCCAGACCGAGACTCGGGTTTCTTGGAAGGCATACTTCGGGCGATATCGACAAGATAATGATCGTCTCGCTGAAGTAAGCTTCGACAAACGAGAAAAATAACCGTAGAAGATGGTAAGGTTGTTGTGGTTCCTTTCTTCGCAGTCAGCTTTTCCTCGTGGTGGAAGATAGCGGATGGAGGTTGTCGAGATGGACGAACATAAATTATGGCAATAACACTTTCTAAGCGGTCTCGGTATAACACATGTCAGCCGAACGTCACTGCAGGGCTGTGTGAATTTGAAGTACTTCCATTGCCGCCTACCACGATATCAAGGGTCTAGCCCTACCCCTTTCTGCCTCACCGGTGACTCGCTTATTGATATCATGTGATGCTACCCAGCCAATGGTGATTCCTGCATTGGCCCAATTCACTCATTCAACATCATGCGGCATTATACGAAAAAAACAGGCCATATGAATAAGACAGCAACCTCAACTCACTCATGACTCTATATAAAGCCAACAGCAACCATAAACATAACACAGGGTCTTTCCCCGAGACGATACAGGGTTCTTCACGTTCCTAAACCACCTTCAACACCAGATAACGTCCGAAGAGGACTTTTACAGCATTATAATCGGAAAAATGACCGACAAATATTCCAATCTCGAGCGAAGACCCTTTATTCAATTTTGTGAATAGAAAGAGCTATCTGATCTGGCAGCATAAATCTATCCCACAAGTAGTTGGAAACAGATCCCATCGAGGTTGGCAGTAGTTGAAGAACTCTTAAAAAGAGGTTCAGATATACTCATTAAGGAATAATTCTCATGCCTTGAAGTTATTGAATGCAAAACCGACTTGTGTAAGTTTGAAATGTTTAAAGCAATGAGTCTACGAGAATTATATCTTGCCTACTCAAGACTGTCAGCGGTGTAAGTAGTCCAACGCAGAGATCTCTGCCCCGAAACTTGGGATCAAACGAAAGTCAGTCGGCATGCTTGGCCTGATTAGCTCTTAAAACCTGCGAATGATATTGTAATCTCTGCAACGGTGATGCCTCCGCGTTGGTTATGTCGGATCCTCAAGTTGATGTTGTTTCTCTCGTTGTGTATCTATATTTCCGAGGCCTAGATAAAGATAAGTCCTGTTTTATTTACGTCACGTTATGATGGAGTCAAATTTATAAAATGAAGGGCGGTCCTCAATCAAGCATGGGAATTTTGTATTTCTAGTCTCTATCATAAGCGCCAGCAATTGCGACCGCCCACATACAAGATCAAAATTCCCCATGCAAGTACCAACGTGTAACGAGAATCTCAAAATACCTCATTCAATTTCCATACACCCAATTGCCGCACGAACGAGGCCAAATACTCTATTGCAAACCCGCACAAGTAATTTAAGCGAGTTGTTAGACCTTCTTCAACCGACTTCCCTAGCTCTAAGTATTCCTCGCTTTCTCACTAAATGGAACCTAAACTCTGAGCACGTTACAATGCCCCGATTCTCCAAAGCGCCAAGCTTTAACATTACCTTCGGAGCAACAAGTCCTTCATCTCCTAAAACTCAATATGCAACCGAATTTCCCACGTAATCTGCTGCACACCGGTGCAAGCAATTTATACCAACATCCGGATCCCATGTGTCCTATTGAATTTCTTCTTATCTCTTTCCTGCCCCCCAATCCATTTTTAAATGCTACCATCTCAACTCAAAAGCTCACACCACCCACTCTACACTTCCTAACCCTTCCGCCTTCTTCCCCTTTCCTCCCCTTCTACCGCTGTCGAAGGAGACAGCGGCTATCAAGAAAAAAAGCAATCAAGGAAACCGCCCGAAAGCTCACTCCTCCGGCTCGGGTAACGCCCCGCCGCCATGCCCCTTTTATTCAGCAGCTATACACAAAGGAGAATGACCAAACAAATTCGGACGCCCCGGTGCCCGTTCCCTCACTCCTCCTGCGTTCCTAACGAGGCCACGCGGCACACTGTCTTCAGGGACAGCAGCCAAAAGATAAATCTAGCTACTTGGTAACTCATGCCTTACTCCTCAGTCAGTTCATGAACCCTCTTCTCCAACCTCTACCGACAATCTAACGGAAAACTCTATCGACTTAGCAATTTATGCCTCAATCCCCCAAAATCTCATCAACACTTCTTATTATCGTCCCTCTATGGACAACGACAGGCAGAAAACGCTGTCCACTTAGTAATTTATGCCACACTTCGCAAACACCATTCTCAGTATTTTTATCTCGAACACTCTCATCCCATAATTCCTTGAGTTGACCACCAAGGTCACCTCGTTTTTTGAATTCCTCAGACTTCTTCATCGAGCTCGTGCTCTTGCCCTGATTGCAGATACTCTTTCTTTCTTTTCCCCTAGATTTCTTTCAAATGGGCATGGACGCTCAACTCGGCCATTTCTTTATGCGCGCCCTTCTAGCGAACACCTCCATCATCATGTGAGAGAAAATGACCGGAAGCCGGTCCGCGCGTAAATGTTCATATTTAGATCAGAAAATGGCCCAATTCCCTCCAATACAGTGATGGTGCCATGCTACATAGCCGCCGCAACCAACGCAAACCCCAACCCATGTCCAAAATTTGCCTCTGTCCATAGAACTAGAGATTGGCTGCGGGGCTGGCTGATCAACTTGTGAAGCTGGCAGAGATGAGATCTCCTCAAATGGTAGGTATGGCGAGAGGTAGCCTCGCGTTACACCCTGGTAGATCTCCTGAGGACTTATCGTAACATGAGGTTTCAGTACACTTAAGTCATCGAAGTAGTATATCGGTAGAAGACCAATGTTTGTGGCCTCAAGCACCGCCGTTCTATGTACATTCGTGCGATCGAGGTCATAGCCATTGTAATGACTCAACGTGATGTCCCGATTAGTGTGGATAAAGGTTGTAGTGTTGCACACAATAGTCGGCAGGCCAAAAAGTGAAACCGTAGCAGACAATCTACTTGTCAGACTTATACTCTCTATGCTGCTGCATAAGAGAGAATTGTATGGGAAAGAAGGTAAGCTAACCATTGCCAAAACGCCCGAAGACAAGCCGCTGGAGAACACGGCAGCAATTGCACGAATTGTAGAGAATCCATCAAGAATTTCACAGATGAGCCAATAAAAACAAAACGAACACAACAGCCAGTGTAGCCAACTGATAAATACGGCGAAGATATTTAGCCAGCGCTCAAAGCGAGGCATTGAGGGGTCGCTGACCATGACGTTAGCCTGGATAGTATCTTTTGGCTTCTCGACGGACGACATCTGTGGACCAATTACGTTGGCACTGGATTCTTTTAGTCTTGAGATCCTTTCATCTAAAAAGTCGATTACGGAGTCTTTCTGTTCTATAATCTCTCGTGTATACTGCCGACTTTCCTTCAATGCTCGTTCGATTTGACAAATCTTCTTGTCGTGTTCTCGAATGACCTTTTTGACCTTAGTTTCATGAGACTTGTTAGCGTTCTCAAGATCTTTCTTTAATTCCTTCGTCTTAGTCCATTGTTGGTCTAGACGCAATTCGGCTTGAAACGTCTTTTGACGATGATGCTTCACGCTCTCACGTGAAGCGTCCAACCAAACTTGCAGTTCGCCTTTCTCTTGCAAGAGAACCTTTTTCTCTGGTTCGTTGCCAGAAACCGTCTTCTGAAGCTCTTTGATGGTGATGTCATCCCTGTTATTTCGAGCCTGAAGCTCTTGAATTGTGGTCATCTTGCTTGACAACTCAACGTGGGTTTCTCCGATTGTGGCTTCCAGGTTCTTCTTGTCCATTTGTAACACTTGAACTTGCTCTCTTAAGTCGAGGCAATTGGCATCCTTACGAGATTCGGAATCTATCTTCTGGGCAATATCTTTTCGGCAGTTTTGAAGCTGCAGCCTAAGCGATTCGGCAGCCTGGCGGAAATGACTGATCTGCCAAGATTCGGCTTCGATCTTGTTGCTTGCTGTTAAGTTCTCGGCCTTAACGGCTTCATTCTCCTCGTAACCTTCTCGAAGCCATTCCCGTGCCTTCTTGTTCTTCTTTCGCTCCGCAGCCTGTTCAAGTAAAAATTGGCGTCGTTCACCCAACAACTTCTTGCGCTCCTCGCGTTCGACTCCGCTCTGTTGATCCCCCAGAATTGAACAATTATCTTTAAGCCGACATACCTCCTGCTCGGTTTTGTCCTTTTCCTCTCTCAAGACACGTACTTCCTTCTCAGATGCATCTCTCATTGCATATGCTTCCTTCTCTGCCTGCGTATTTGCGAGCTCCGCTGCCAAGGCTCGGTATTTCCAAGTGTCGAATTCTTCATTAATGCGCTTTTGCTGCTCGAAAGAAATGTAACTTCCTTCAATTGTGTCAAACATCTGATGTTGTGAAGCACCAAACGCTTCGGATATTCCCACCGATGCTTGCGATACAGGCTGTTGAAGCATACGAGAGTCCATCTGGATCGATGCTAGTAATCCTGGCTCGCTAGCATTCGCATATGAAGCTCTGGTAGAAAGTGGAATTTCTACACCTGTTGACATGATAGGAGTTGGTTGGGCCACGATGGTCTGCGAGAAAGGGTTTGATGGTAAAGGTTCAGTGATGGCCCCATTACTATTTGAACTGTCCGCCCACTGAAAGCTTGAGCCACTTACAGCGTTTTGTACAAAACTTTTGGGGCTTTCATTGAAAATTGAGGTTTGGATTGCTGCTGGAGGTGTGAAATATTGCTGCTCCGAAGATCTATAACTAAGGCCAGAGATATTGTTTTGACCTTTTTGCTGCGCGGTAATGGCTGAATTGACAGGTGCCATCTGAGAAGGAGGACCTTGCAACTGAGAGGGTATCGACATTGCAAAGGTGTTAATTCCCTCAAATGAACCGAAGTTCTGGGACCCTTGGGTTGGTATCGACGCCGAGCTTTGAGGCATTGAATTCAGCACATTGCTTGAAGACTGTTTTCGATGACGATCTGCCAGTACCCCAGGAAGGATGGTGGAGACTGAAGACACTGGAGTTTGTGATACTTGGAAATTGATACTATTGCTAAGCGAGGGAGGATAATCTGGGTAGTTGATCGTCAGAGTTGAATCACAGGTTTTAAAGCGAGACTTTTCCTGGTTGTTTGCATTTATCGATTCCTCTGGCACTGGTGCTACCTTGATTGGCTCTGGCTGAGTGGGTCGAGGGCTTTGGTTCATAGCAGTTGAGACTTCGTTAGTAATTGCTGCCGAGCTTTCAGATTCTTGAGATACAACGGTTTCGATGAAAATGGAACTGGCGAAGAACTTGTCCTCAACGTCGCTCGGAACTTCAAATAAGTTTGACCCCATCATAAGCTGCCAATAAAACTTCTGACTTGGGGAGAATTCACTCCAAGACATCCCTAATGGTGTAATATCTCTATACTCGAAGATTTTGGTGTCTTCTTTGGTTATCGTGATCAAGAATTTAGGAGCAGGGGAAGAAGGCCCAAAAGATCCAACTCTCTTTTCGAACGATTCGACGCTGACAGATGGAAGTCCAAGACCTACTTGAGCTGGTAGACCCACGTGGAAGCTACTCAGGAATATCTCTGGGGTATCCTGGGGAATCCATCGTCTATCCTTCATCTCCTGTAACATTTTTGATCTCTTGGCTAGCGGGAGCTTCGTGAAGTCACTTGCCGGGTGGCGATTTCTATTGTACTCACAAAACTCAAACTCTCCCAATGGGCCCTCGCGGATGTAGAACTCAATGCTATTGGACTGAGAGCTTGCTTTCATGGAAGCGATAGTCTGGAATAACACGTGACGTGGGACTGGCAGTTCCATCAATATGCAAGGTAAGATATGCTCCGCCGGTGCAGTGTGTGTAACGCTGCTAGACGAAGACAATGGTGGCTTCAGTTTCTCCTCGCGAATTTCCATGCTGTCGTTGGTCGGTGGCTGTCTTTTGCCGCGGCGACCACGCGCTGGTAATATCGCACGCGAGAGGATAGTGGTTGACTTCATAAGGACCGGCATTGTAGGTTCGCTTAGCATCTGGGCTCCTGGAAGGGGTGGAAGCATATCTCCTGATGAAGTATACGAATTTTTGGCATCTGGTGTCGTGGACAATTGAACTTTGGCAGAGTAAGTAGTAACTGAAGCGACAGAACCGGCCCCAGTAGGTTCGCTTGGGGTTGCAGATGTACGGTCTGCACCAAACGTCAAATCTATCTTTTTAGCTCCAGAGTAATGTGTCTTTGCAATCTTGAATCCAAAATATGGGTCGCCTGGGCCATCTTCCTCTGATTCAGACTCATCCTTTGGTCCACCTGCCTTCTTCTTCTCAGATGAATCTCCCTCATCGTCCCTAGGTGGTGAATCTAGTGTCTTCGTCATGGTGGCGCCTGCTTTGCGGAAAATGCATCTCTTCAATAAGCCCCATGTCGCAACGTTGACCAAATACCCAGCAGACTCCATTGTAGTCCTCCAGAACACAACGTCTTGTGGGCTCAATGTAACCCAGTGGTCTCCTCGCCATGTAACCTCATCAAGATGGTACACTTTCACAGAGTTCTGAGTTGCCACTACAAGGAATTCGGGAAGATACTCGAGTCGTCCAGAATTGTGCTTCATCGTCTCTAAGAACTCTTCAACCGAAATTGCATCAGGACCCTCAAGGTCAGAGTCCAAGTAGATTTTGTCATCGTCGCTGTTGACAGAGGGGCTCGGACTGAGAGGGTGGTTTGTCTTGGGAACTTCGCACTTGGTCAACTGGGAAAATCGTCTCCTAGTATCTGTCTTAGTGCCGGCATCGTTCTTAGGTGTAGTAGTGGCAAATTGAGTGATAGGAGCAGCAAACGATGGGATTGGGACTCCTATTGGAACCATAGAAAATCCAAAGACTGGAGGTTGAGTTTTGCTAGCGTTGTTACCGCTCAGAGGGATGAAAGCGTTAGTCGTATTCATATTGAAGATTGTAGGCGTAATAAGAGGATTGACACCACTAATACAATTGGTACGTGTGCCACGTTGATATCTGCGACCTTCAAAATCACCTCGCTTTGAAGGATTTCGTGGTGCGGAGGATTTTTGGGACATTGTCGTGGATGTGGTGGAAAGTTGGACCTTTCAAAGTCGTTGTAAAAGTAAGATGCGAGGAAGCTTGATAGAGTTTACGCGTACGAATTCGTGTTGCAGGTAGTCCGAGAGGTCAAGGATGTTCGATGTTTTGTTGTGAATGACTTGAGGAGAAATATTTTTTGTGCGCGACTGTCGCGGAATATATACAGGTTTTGCACGCGGCAACACCTAACTATATGTGGTATACCGCCTTGAGCACGTATATTACGTTGCAATAAAAGGCTTTTAGCGAGGCTAGCGGCGCTAATCATAAGCGAGGATTAGTTGATCTTTCCTCAAGTTCTATTGGCCGCGAGCCCGCAGAATGAAGACCCGAGCGCCCTTGGTCTTTGGAATAAAGGTTTCCTGTTGAAATGGTTGTATGTGAAACTTTTCTTAGAGGGGTTTGATATGAACAGTGTCTAACAAATTGTCATAGTTAAATTTCAAAAATTAGATTGAGTTTTTGGGGATCTGTCAAGCATACGCTTGCCCACTTGCTCATAAAGGGAACGATTCATCCAAGAAACATTGCTAAATAGTATATGGTAGTATGCCACCACACCACGCTACCGTAACAAAAGACTCAAACCACCAGTAAGACTTAAAGACTTATGATATCTGCTCGAGGTCCTCATGAATCATTTTCATTGATGAGTAGGCTACCTCGTTATATGAATGGCCTAGGTAATTCATGAATCAACTAGGCTCGCGAGTAAACCAGGCTATGTATGAATTACTCGGTCTATTCGTGAATTATCTTAGCCTACTAGAGAACCTACATAGACTATAACTTTTAACACTCTGTCTTAAAACTTAAGGATAATAGAAAGATACCTGTTTAATAAGAGTAAATTAAGGATTCCTCCCAATTCTATGTAACAAAAAATCATAATTAACTATTTTTATTGTCTAACAGGACATATATCACCTTTAGACCTGTTTCATACAATTATACCAAGGTAGTTTGCGGTTTTGTTTAATATTACACCACATTCTTGACGTTTTATTATGGAGACGAAGCTCTGTGCTTGGAATGCCAAGGCAGGCGTTCGCTCGCTTAAACTCCTGAGCTTCGGCACGCTGCGAATTGTCTCCCCCGCCGTACCTGAGTCTCGAATCTTGACCTTTGTGCTCTGCATATCTGTAAGCCCATCTCTCCGCTCAATGATTGACCATTCACCTCTACACCAGCACCATTGTCCACAATGTCGAAATCAAACGCCTTCGCAGCATAGCTCAAGCCCTCCATCTCAAGCACAATAAATGCCTCCAACACACCTCCCCAAAAAAGCCAACGCACATCCATCATCACACTAATCGAGAGTACTTACAAATATCTCCCAACGAGCCCATAAAGCAAAAATCTTCCCTAAGAAACCGACAAGCACCAGCGAAAAAGTCAGCGAGAACCAAACCCGTAGAACAACTTCAGGAGAAAATTATTTCCATTATCAACAAGAAATTGGGCGAACCAGATACAAGAGTAAATAAGATGAATCCAAGCAGCACATACGTAACCTGAGATACATAAACAGAAGCAATAGTCAGATTCATCAACGATGTTAAGACACTTAAGACCATCAGTCCAGATGGTCAGAAATTCGCGTTCAACGCCTTGTTCTATATCGAGCCCGATCCATACGGTGATATCCAGGATTAGATTAAGATATATGTATAAGGTGGACATGAAGAGCCATATGCAGTGCTGGTAGATGCTATGCTAGATGTTCTCGCTACCCGAGGTGAAGGTGATATAGAAGCGCAAGTTTGCGGAGGTTGGAGAGTACAAGAATGGCCGGCCTGAAAAGCAAAATAGGAGCCAGATTGATAGATAAAGAGCTGTGTGAAACAAGGACTGGAACGACGATGATCGGGAGAGAAGTTGGAAAATTTCAGATTAGGTGTCTAATGCTAAAGAGGAGCGGATGGGAGAGCAGGAGATAGATACTAAAGGAGATATAGGAATTTAGCCTCTAGGTATGCCTCAGGAGAATTATTACGAGACTGAAGGAGTTGAAGATCGAGAAGGTCAATCCAATTTAAGGAAATGATAATAAAACATAAGTTAATGACATTGTGCCTTGAAGTTCTGTATATTTTGATACCGGGTCAAAATTCCTAGCTCTTGTAGACTTCTAGACTAACTTTGCCATTGAGACTATCCATAAGCGCGGATGCAAAATACATATCCACTTATTGTCCAATAATGCCGTCGAGTTCGTTGCCACTGAAATCTCGTAATATCTGACTATCAATTGCAACTTCAATAGTGATACCCATTGAGTCACTCCAGTTGTCTGGAACTCATTCTGTTAGATTCCTGTCACATGGGTGTATTCATATCAAAATATTCGCCTCTCTCCTCTTTAGACTCTCGTGACGTGTATGCATCTCCACCAGTAATCGCTTGAACCTCCTCTGCCGGTTCCACTAACATGGGTGATACTCGCTCAATCTCCACCCTACCCTCGTCCACTTTACCGCCCTCTTCGTCTTCCTCCTCTTGGTCCTTTTCATTTTCGTCTTCGTCACTTGGCGCTTCACCCTCCTCTCTAGGATCTAGTGACATGGCAGCATGGTCACCACTAGCCGCACTATCGCTAGCTTCAGAATTCGGACTTTCCAATGGTATGGACAAGAATTTATCAACAATTGGGTCTGGGAAGGGAGACGTATTGGATACCTTTCGAGGTCCTATCCACGTCGCCATAATGAACGAAAGCTTCGAGCCCGGTGGCTTCTCAATACCGTCAAAGCGAAAGTTTGTATCCGCCTTCTGGAACAGCTCGGCCCATTCATCCTCGTCACGTTCCTGGGCATTAAGTTGCATAAGCATCGCCATATCCATGGTTCTGGTAATCATGGTCAGTGCCGAACCATAATTTCCAATTGATGAACACTTACCGGGCCCTGCGCTCTTCTGTGACGTTTGCTGCTGTGCCTGGCTTTGGGACGCAAAGGTCATGGATTAGTATTCGGGCTCCAGGATGAAGAGAAGGGATCAAGTTATGTAGGATCAAAATGCAGTACTTGTCCGCCCAGTTGTGGAAGATCCATCTAAAGTAATAGACATCTGCGATGACAGGCTGGGCCTTGAAGAAATTACTACTAACATCAGCTGTTCGTAAAATCAGGATAGCGACTGGTAGACTATTTACTGGGCCATATAATTAACTCGTCCAGACAATTCATCGGGCAACTTTTTGATGCCTTCCTCAATAGTTTGCGGGAGATCTTGCACAACGCATTGTAAGCGTGGGAAACGTCTTGCTAGGCCAATCGACACATCACCATGCGAGCCTCCGACGTCGACAATTCTGCCGAACATAGGACAATGCCAGTCGTAATTTTCGAGCAGGATTTCAACATCAGGAGCTTTGGAACCACCCAAAAAAGACATAAACTTCGCGAATCTCTGGCCTCTTAGCGGCTCATTTTGGAAAGTATCGAACATGCCTGTGTCTCCTCCATTCGCGTGAGAAAATCCCTATTAGCAACGAGTAAATTTTCAAAGTCATAAGTTTCTAAAGCTATACTTAGACTTACGGTCTCGTTTGGTTCTTCAGAATCGGGCCACTGTTCCAAGGCATTTACAGTCTAATTGAGAAGCAAGTCAGCTTTTATTACGAAAACTCATATTTGTTGAGGTGCAATCTGGGAGTGGCATACCGCACTAGCAGCAGGCAACATCTCCTCGACAATTGTTGCAACACAGCTTTCCATACCCTCATCATTGTAAAGTTGTTCCGTCAACGCGGTATGGATGACGACCCCTATTTCTGGCTCCTCGAATAGATTGTAGGTCATACCATGGCGAAGAATTCGGCGTACTCGAGATATGCTCATGCCAATCTTTGCCGCAATCTCCTCGAAGGATGACCTCTCGTTAGGGTGGAAGGCTTTGTGGATCTTGAAACGAATGATCGCATGGATACTGATATTTTTGGGATACTGAGAATTCCGTCAATACTGATTTCATCATGTAGTTGGAACAATTGTGCTCACTTCGACCTTTAGCAACTCTTGTGGGCCCAACAGCAAGTTTCGCAGCTTTTCTGTGGCCTCGATCACGATTCTTCGTGCTTCCTGCAAGCCAGCAGTGTGCGGGATATTTGGTTGTGCAGGTGCGCCAACTTCAAGCGATAGAGGTGGCAGATTGTTTCCCCGATAGTATGAATCAATGCGATCAGTACCGATAGTGATCAAACGAGAAAGGGCTTGGATGTTTGAAGGGAGAGCCATATTTGAGATAGATATGTTCTCAAATGCTTTGCTAAGTGGTGCTGTGCCCGACATGGTGAGTTGGTGCGACCGACGAAGCAAATCGATCTGTTTCGGCAAGGACGAATATGGTTGGAGATTGCGGATTCTCTGGAAGAACACGAGTAGTTGAATCCTTGAAACCCTCGTTCGATCTATCATATTCAAGACTACCGGCTTGATGAGGGCTAGCGCGATCAAGAAATACGCTCAATTTCAAAATACGTGAAAGTCAGCTTTACCAGAAAATTAAACTCTTTATGCATTGACGACACCTCTCCGGCCTTGCGAACACTGGGAATATTATATGAAACTTTCCATGTCCAGTAACGATATATACCTGCTATATTCTTACATTTATATCAATCAATTTACAAGGCCTCATCAACTTGCTTGAAGTTCTTCTGCACCATAATGCCTCCAGTTTTATGACCATGAATTCTCACTTCTTCGAGAGGAACAATTTCAATATTGGTCTCCAACTTGCTTGAGTCGTTGCTGATGTCACGTCAGCACTTAATTGGTCCTCAATTATGCAATCTTCACTCACTTTGGCTTATATATCTTATTAAAGCCGACACTCGATGATTGCGATGCCGACTCGACATCATCACGGGAGGCACCAGTCCTCTCCCAAGTTGATGAACCCGTTGTTGAGCGCAGAGTAAAGGTAGAGCGGACTCCTTCCATGAAGCCTTCTATTGACCAGCCTTTGAAAAGAGGTCTGAGAGTAGGGAGGCAAGCGGCAACGACGCCAAGAGCTGCTTCAATCATAGGCCAGTAAACAATTGGCGTGAGATAATCTTGTTTCAAGTCAATATAATTTCCTATCACACACCCCAACAGGACTCAATTTTTACTCACATGTAAGATCCGGTGCCTCATTGAGATCTTTCGAATAATTAGTAACGTTCCCCGTGGTTATTAGAGGTTTGACTTACGACTTCCAACAAAATACTGAACAACCATCTTGGCACAACTAGCTGCAATCGTTCTATAACCTGTAAGCAAATATCGCCTCAAAGCCTGCATGAGCTACGCTTACAAAGCACCTAATAAGAAGAGACCAGTGATTGCCACCTTGGTCCTTGTGCGCATGTGAAGTTTCCAGACTGAATACGATTAGCTTGAGAAACCTATCTACTTGCATCATCAGATTACTTACTCCAAGGCACAGGGAGAGATAAAATCAAAAAGTCAATGATCACATCCGAGTACGCTTGAGCAAGGTACATTGGCACCTCCTGCATACACTTGTCTCCACGACCAAGTGCATACCAACTCACAGAAACCGGTAGACATTGAAACAAATTAGTGAAGAAGAATGCAATAGTCCAGAAGATCGTGATACCAATGAGTAACCATGACAGTCGATTGAACCAAGCTCCCGTGAAGATTCGGCGATAGAAGAAAAGAACCGATAGCTTGGTAGGACCAACTGCCAAGAGTTGTGCAAGCATATTCGTGAAGAGCGTCTAGAAGCATGTCAGCCCAATACCCTGATCTGCAAGGGGTGAAACATACCTGGGAAAAGATCGTGAGGCGTTCATCCATGACTGGTCCATCTTCAGTGATTTCTGTATGTTGACCCAGATGACCCTTGGCGGCCGCTAGAAAAGGAGTCAGCAAACATCAAACAACAACACGCAAAGAATCACACCTATGATCATAAGAATAGCTAAAATGAGAGTAAAAAACTTGTTTCGTCAGTATCGAAGTCCCGAAAAGTTTTGTTGCCAACTCACCAACGCCGGAAGTATCAACCAATCGTCAGCCAACAGCGACAACTTGAGTTTCCGCCGACAGTGGAATCTCAAAACAACGGCACAGCACGAAACGACACTCAAGCTAATAGCGATAGCATATTGACCGCCCTGATTTTCTGCTACCATGCTTACGGTTATAGGTCAGAAGTTTTGAGGCTTGAGTACAACTTCTTGAATCTGGTGAATGGGGAAGAAACCCGGACGACGAGCCACGATATGTATTGAAGATATCAGACCTTTGACAACCATCGAAGACTATTTAGAGTCTGCACAACAGCTTGTGTATCGCGTGCTAGTTTCAACACCAAACACACCTTCTCTTCGAAGGATCAGGCTACTGAGAATCGGGCATGGTAGTATTTGGTAAAGGCCTGCATCGAGTCTTCACACTCAACGAGTGGGGTATCTCACCAACCTCCTAGAAAGCAGTCCATACAGAGAAGCTTCCTCGAGCTGAACGCACTGATAAACAAAACTTATTCCCTTGTGATTGCATGCGTGCTGCAGACGCAAAAATCTCTGCTGCGAAAGATAAAGTGCGACCTAAAATAAGATACCTGGACTCGTGGCAGCGGCGATCTTTCCGAGGTGGGCCATGTGGTCTACACCTACCACGCTTCACCCGTGGGTGTCCCGGAGCCTGGAGTTGTACCTTTAGATTATTGTTGCATCGAGGCGGCAGTATCGTTGGACAATGAAGTGGCAATTCATCCGGTCCAGCAACTCTCCCACTCTTTCGCGAAGGATGCTCACAGGAATTATTGTCTCAATTCTATCAGATTTTGAGGAGATTCGGAAGTTACAACGACCCTGTCAAAGTATGTTGGAGATTGATTGACTCGAAATCGGGAGCTTGCACTATTGCTTCATGGTTGTTGTACAGTCTCATCGAAAGTCCTTCATCAGAATGCTAGTCACTCGATCCTAAGCACGGTTCGCGATGTAAGCAATGCACCGACAGGTCCAACCCCTTATTAGAGTTGCAGCTAAGCATAAATCTCAATCAGGAAGGTGGATGTGATTTCGTGAAGTACAAGCTCACGGATGCAAGACATAAAGCGGGGGAGCAGGACCGAATTTGTGCAACCTTTCGGAGGCAACCAGAGAGGAGAAGAAAACCCTAGATCAATAAAATTTCCCGGCTAAAACCCATCTCGCTAAAATGCTCTAGCCCCCAATCCATTGGAGATATTCTCGGAGACGAATAAATTGTCGGTTCAGCTTAATAAAAGTCATACTCAGGGATAATTAAGCTCCTTGCGTCTATGCTTGACGACACGTTATTTCTTGAATCCCAGAATTGTCGTCGGGGATGTCAACATGTAAGAGCAATAGATTACCAACAATAAGTGGTATCATACGAGACGGATATATGCATAGATTCGGAACACCGAATTCGGTAGAATTATTCATTGTGGATCATGATATCGTACTGCCTTTCCAAGCGAGTGTAAACATCTCTGCCTTCAGCCCATCAAGCTCAAAGATCCGAACGCCCCTGTCTCTGTAACCTTTTAGGAAATGTGTCGCGAGTTGTGATAGGAAAGATGAGCCAATAAAGAGTCTTGACCGAATTGTGGAAAGCCAAGCGATTGTGAGACTAGCCTCAAAGCTTGACATCTTAACGGTTCCAAGTGTTTGAGACAGCATCATCAGCGTCGACGGCCTTGACCATTTTATCACGACGGTCCCAAGTATTGGAAATTGCATCATCAGCATCGTGGACAGGTTTGACTGCACGTCGATCCCAGGTATTGGAGACGATATCGTCAGCGTCGGCGGCAGGGTTCATATTACGTCGATTCCAGTCGTTTCTTACTACATCATCTGCATCTTTCAGAAGCCTCCGATCCCAGGTATTCGATACAACATCATCGGCATCGTCGACAGGTTTAACTGCACGTCGATCCCAGGTATTGGAGACGACATCGTCAGCGTCGGCGGCAGGCTTCATGTTACGGCGATTCCATGTGTTGGAGACCATATCATCTGCGTCATGACGAGCCTGAAGACCGACTCCTATACAGAAAAGTCAGAAAGGGGGCTAAACATGCCGTGAGAAGTGATACGTACCGTTGTGGAGTGGGGCGGCAATGGCTGAAAATCCCAGGAGAAGGGCGGGAAGGAAATAGAGGGTAGTATGCATTCTCGTGTGCTCAAAACGCCTGACGATAGGGCAACGTGCTAAGCTAATGAGACGTTGAACGAATGTTTGGAGAGATGGCGTTATGAGATTACGGCACGAAATGTGTTAATCGAGGGCGTCGAGCATTCATAAGTAGAACGCTGCTCGCTGCCAACTTCCAATTTTCGTAGAACTTAAGCAACGACGCCTCGATTCCCAACGCCCTGCTTCGAACACAGAGTAGTGGGAATTGACTGCGGACCTCTTTCCTGTCCCAGACATTCGTATCAGCCTGACGATGGAAATCTGCATGACATAGGGCATCTACGTATAACAACGAGTGGTCGTGTGGGACGTTTTCCCATGACTCGATATGAGGTGTGGCTATCGAAGTTTGGCAGTTTGACATGTGGTAGGCAAGAATGACAATTACCTTTGATTGTGCTACAGCGATTGCCGTTCATGATTCTCCAACGTTACCGGCTGTAACCATAGCCGAGGCCGTATACGATAACTCAGGTGGGTATCTCCATCTCGCTCTGTTCCGGCACAAAGAAATATGTGTACTCTCGGGCATTCTATCGAGTTGCGTTGTACATATCTGCGGCAATATGCACACCCGTTAACCCTGTATACTGCGCCCAGATCTTATCTTCTTAGTGCAATGGTTGTCGGTAAGAGTGTTTGACGTAGATATGCACAACCATGCTGCAAACACTCTATGTGTTTCTTTTGTGTGGACGAAATTCTTGAGCTAGATAGAAATATTCTGCTTGATGTTCTAAATTGGGTAGACAACCTCTTCGCTTAAGTTTTTGTATTCGGATGCATCAATTTTTCGGGACTCTGCCCAGTTTGCAAAACTCTCCCAATTGATACATTCATGGACGCTTTCTTGACTGGAGAAAGGCTTGCCCTCCTCCCAATGAAATGGCACTAGTGTTGGGTCCCCGCGACACATAGCAGCTTCTCTGAGATACTCTAGACAGTGATCTGACGGTCTTTGTTAACTCAATTCGCACGCATGCGGGAAAGGAGAACTACTCACCAACATGTCGGTTTTCTCTATCTTCATCCGCCTCGGTCATGTTTGGATAATAATGATCCATGAAGAGATGCCGACGTAGACGTTTCTGAATAGTGTTAGCTTGTAGCTCGAGGATACAGAATAAATCAAAGCTCAAATCATCACTCACTATGCAATGTAGTTCATGATATGCTGCAGTCTCAGCGATGAATCCTGACCCGTCGAGAAGTGCAAGTGATGGCTTGTTGAGTGTTTTCAGCTCATCGTTGGTTATCCGGATTACCATAGCTATTCGAAATGTGTTTAGATACGTTCCTTTTTCGGAAATTTGAGCTTACGAGATAGCAATTCATGCCATGCCTTGTCGAACTCCGGCCTTGGTAATCCAGTAAAAACATTGTTATCAATGTCTCGCCACAAAGTCTTTCTCTCGTATGTAGTAATGCTCTTCGTCGGTGCTGTAAACATGTTAGATGAATCGTTCTGATCGAGAGTATTCATACAATAAATTAATTGCGGCCGGATACAAGCATTTTTAGACACTTCTTTCCATTTCACTGCGGTGTAGATGTTTGAAGCGATTAATGCTGGTACAATGAAGTAGAGGAAGCGTGATCGCCATTTCAGAGCTCTCGTGCGTGCAGTATAGCTATCTGGTTTATCCCCAAAATTCTTTTCTAATGGTTGGCCGTCAATGGAAGTATCGTACGCCTTATGGATGAAAGGTACATTTTCAGGATGTGAATCTCTCATCTCGATAGACAGTCCGTTGTGGGAGAGGATAACAAAGGTTTGCAAATCTCGAGTCTTGATACCACTCTGCCGGGCTGGTACAACGTCTTACTAGGTAGTACGCAACCTCGAATGTTACCCTTGAGACAAAGGCCGCAGGGTGTGAGATCCGAGGGTGACATGTCAAGGCACCATTTTATCCGGCAGTTATTTCCAGAACGCTCTGCATGCTTGCTTCTAAACCCTGGCTTTGGCCCCTGCCAATTCATCTGGATGACGATAAGCTGATAGCAGTTTTGTTCATAGCCAGAGCAGCCCACTGACTTTTCGATGTACTGTTCTGCAACCTCCAGCTCCTGGCAACAACTCTTGCAGTATCGATCGCTGCTTGAGACACAGCATACAACGTCTTATGTCGCCTTCCGGTGGCGGAACAAAAATCGAGTTGGTTGAATTTGATCTTCATGAGCCTTCTAAAGTTTGGATCATCGTGAGGAATTATGGAAGCTGCAAAGGAAAGATTGCTAGAGAGAGACGATTTCCTGGAGGCTCCAACGCCATCCAACGCGGCCACGCGAGAAACACAGCTGTCTACAAGGAGCCTAGGGGTCTTTTTTCTGATACAAATATGTCTTATTGCGTCGTACACTATTGTCTTCTATAATTTGAACCACAAATCTCCTTGTTCAAACGGAGATGTGCGTGAAGATCTGATATCATGCAAGTTTCAAGTCACAAAGTTTTCCTTCAATCTGGCTGATAAATGAATAGCTCCAGCTAAAGACGCCATTCGATATGAGATGCGATATTTCGAGAAATTGGGCCACTTGACGAGTCCCTTTGCTGGGCCTCCTCGTCCTGCGGCAGACGAAGCATGGCATAATTTGCTATCGGGAATGAACATTCGGGTACCTAAGGAGTATGTAGAAAAATTCAATGCGACATCTTTGTCTTTGGCAGATGGAGGTTATGCAGCGCAGCTTGGGATGTATCATGAATTGCATTGTTTGGTACGTAGTCGTTTTGAGTACCACTTCGAGATATCGTCTAATTCTGCGTAGAAAAAGGTCCGCCACTGGATGTATAAGGAACACTATCTTACGGGTTTGACTACCGAAGAATTAACGGAACTGAAGTTTCATATCGGTAAGAAAAGTCCCCTGACCTTACATCCACCAGCAGAATTTCTGACTCTGGGTTAAGGACATTGCCTTGAGTGGCTTCGCATAGTTTCATTGTGTAGAGGTGATACTGTCTTAACGACTTTCGGTTGGGACGGAGGTAAATTGGAGACTGAGTATCCTATTCCTCGACAATGTGTTGATTCAGATCATCTGCTATCCTGGTCACAGAAGAACGCGGTGAATCTGTCTGACCCAAACGTGCTTCCGAGGCCTAGTCCATAGTAGACAAGGAATGACCTAGTCTTGAAGTTATTACCAACATTGTGATGAAGGTGAATTTGCTGTGCCCATTGGATATAGACTCATGGTTGAAACCAACATTCGCTGCTTGATATTCAAGTTGAAGGTGAAGGAGGCTTGCTTTGGTATCGTGGTTGTTGCTTCCAAATTGGTTCTCCATCCTCATTGAAAATAGCCCATTCAAAAAAGGAACAACCATCCTTCTCTGGAACGTTGCCAGCATGACACATCCAGAAATATCTCCCCCAGTTCTCCTTCTTCCTTTGTACCACTCTTAGCACAGCAGGAACGTCACACTTGCACCGGGGTGTATACTTGGGATGTAACGAAGCTTTGTAATCCCGATAAGTGATATTGATTCGCCTCTTTCCAGATATAGGATGAGGATCAATAGCCTGCGCCGGAGCAATACTGTGTTTCCACTCCTCTTGCATTTCAGCGTGCATCACAAGCAGCGAATTGTGAGGAAGGTGGATGGCAATTTGTCCCTCGGCATCGGATATCTCCTTCGACTTTTCCTTCTCGGCGCCGTCAGTATCCTCTTGGGGTACGATCCGGCGGACACGAAATTCTCGAGCGACTCCTAATGAGATGGATCCAATGACCGCCCGTGGTCCCAGATATGTCAACTGGTCACTGTGGTATCCAACACTTTCAGTGCCCCCACTGTAGCAATTTACGAAAGCTGCATTTGGCTTCCATGGCTGTGAGGACTGATACTTCAGTTTTCGTGCATCCGGATAGTGACTTGCTATTCGTATGGCAACCTCAGAATTGACAGCTCCTTCGACTTTTGGGGATACTTTTCGCATTTCAGGAGTCAGCTGGCGAACATCCTGCAACATGTTAGACTTGCTCGTACTATATTAGGACTGGCAATCACCGTCAAGAGCCCTCCATTATAGATGTACTCTGTCTTCTGTCTCTGCAACTCCTCCTTGCTTTGGACATAGAAGCAAGCAGTATGTGGGCTCTGGACAACATTATCAAATAACTTGAAGGTCATTCTTTCGTAGGATGGAGCCTCCTTGAGGAGCTCTTGGAGCAGAGCATTTGCCTCTGTAGCAGGGAGGAAGTTGTGTATGATTGAGCATGGCGTATGCTTTGCAACGTCTTCAGGGGAGAACAAATGCAAAGTCTTCCCTCTTTTCGACAATAGCTTCTTCTCTCCGGTTGCGCAGAGGCTACTCGAAACGACGAAGCTTGACAGGGAGCTTTGGTATCCAATAACTGAGCTCTTTCTCGTAAGTGGCTCTTGATTTGACAATGCTCCTATAGCCTCTTCTGCAGAGCCATTGTGAGCCAGTAATACGTCTAGGAGGACATTCTGATCAATAGATGGATGTAGAGAAGATAGCAGCGCGAGCTTGAAATCCGTGGACTCCTCCTCAGGGCTACTCAGCGAGCTGATTTGTTGAGTTGCCGCGGAGCTCTTAGGTGGAGAGAGCTTTCTCTTCTTTCTTGAGACAAAGGCGTCCATCGTTGGCTATAGCCCGGATCATCCACAAAACGCCCTTCCATCAGGCTGCCTGATCGTTATCAAAACTTATTCAACCTCGGCTACTGCTGAAGCAAGGTGTGTTATCGATCACTAGAGTTGAACGGCACGGGTGAACTATAGTCCGGCAACTAGCCTCTTTTGGTGAAATCCAATTGCTGTCATCCTTTGTGCCGCGGCAGCGGACTCTCGTTAATTATCGCCGACAACCTCACCAACCACGAGGTACTGCATGCTTGATCAATAGAATCTTGATTGTTTCTTGGTTAAAACAAATCTCGTTACTCTTGTACGGCTCTTTATAAATCATTTAGATGATGTATTGTCATCTTACATACTGACATCAATACATAGATCGACAAACGACGCGTTCAGTACTTCTCCTCAAGGCCAATCATGGAGTACCGGACGACTGGGTTTAACGGCTATGCGGTGCAATACTCGCCCTTTGTTGACTCAAAGATAGCCGTTGGGGCAGCTGCAAACTTTGGTCTTGTAGGAAATGGTAGACTCTACTTCTTCGATCTGACAGCGCAAGGAATCGTAGCTCAGAAGTGGTACGTTCTTGCCTATGTTTATAATTGTCTCGCACTGATCACACCAACACTTATTTCAGGTATAACACTCAGGATGCCATTTATGATATTGCCTACAGCGAGCAAAACGCCAATCAACTCATTGCTGGCTGTGGAGATGGCACCGTCAAGCTCTTTGACATTAACGTACCCGATTACCCAATTATGGAATGGAAGGAGCACAACCGAGAGGTATATGCTGTTGCTTGGAATCTAGTCTCAAAGGATACGTTTGTCTCAAGCTCTTGGGATGGAACTATCAAGTTGGTAAGTTATCGCTGTTGAGGTTCTTCAAGACGTGACTCTATCCTCCATGACCGCTCATTATCGATCTTCATGTGAATATCGCTAATTCTCGCTAGTACTCACCTGAGCGTGCTCAAGCACTTCTTACCTTGCCAACTCACTCCTGCACCTACTCTACACAATTCTCGCCTCATTCACCATCCATCATCTCTTCCGTCACCTCCGACTCTCACCTCCGTATCTTCGATCTTAGAACTCCTGCTTCGGCATCAAACCACTTAGTTCACCTGATCCCTATTCACGGCCATGCACCTCAACAAGGTCCATCTTATAACCCTCTCAGACCAAGACACCCACCATCTGAGGCCCTCACCCACGATTGGAACAAGTATAGAGATACCACTGTTGCGACTGCTGGAGTTGACACTATCATTCGTACATTCGACATCAGAAACCACAAGCATGGAGCCACAACGCTTCTCGAAGGCCACAAGTACGCAGTTCGCCGCATCGCATGGAGCCCCCATGTTCCGGACATGTTGCTCAGCGCCTCTTATGATATGACATGCCGTGTCTGGTCTGATCGTATGGCCACTGCAAACACCACTCCTGGATCTCATGCTCCTGGCCAAGGTGTCGAGCTTGGACGTATGGATGTTCACACTGAGTTTGTCACTGGTGTCGACTGGTGCCTCTTTGGTGGTCAAGGTTGGTGTGCAAGCACTGCATGGGATGAGCGTCTCTGTGTCTGGGATGTTCGTTCCGTCATGAATCAACGATGAATCTAGATTTTTCACGTATTGGCAATTTCTCAATACTTTCAGTATGATTTGACGAGGTCTTCACTGATGAATCCTTGGCACCAAGCTGTTTCAGTTGGCCAAATTTGAATTAAGGCAAAATCCAACCATTTTCATTCACCAGCAACATCTCCGTGCTTTCATTTCCGACCTCACGAGATGTCGAATACCGAATCATCAGTCATAAGCGAGTTTAGTTGGGGAGCATACGTTTGCAAGTTGAACTTTGTTGCTGGCGGGGGTGTATGAAAATAGTGAGGCAGCACAAAATAGTACGACATCATGATACTGAAGATACCAAGGCGTTATAGAAGGAATATACAACATCATGAGCTACGGATAGCATATGGAAATCCTCTGTGCATAAAGCATAAGATTGGTGATGCCACGTTCGTTGAGTTGGATGGAGACTCTTTCTTGTATCAGAAGGACACTGGGATAGCACAAACAATCAATCAAAATTTGCACTTATATGACTTGTTTGCAAGGGTGACAGGCATAGGATAACAGTAAGTTTTATTTAATTAAAATTTCACATGAAATGGAACAGTCCATCATCTAGTCGTGGTGGTGATGCCACTTATCATTTGTCCCATTCTTCAATGCTTCCACGATTCCACCATAAGCAGGATGCTTCGTGAAGTTTGCATAGTACAAAGTTGCAGCACCTTGTCCTTCAAACACACCTGGAACCCAAGAGACCTATTCAAAAGTTAGCAAACGTGGACTCAGCCGTCAGATCAAAGTTGCATGAAAGATCAAAAGACCTGTAGCGAAGAGCAAATGTCGAAGGTGAACTTCACCATCGGCACCCGTTCCCACCAAACATTCCCCCCGCTACGAAAATGAGTAAAGGCAATGGGAAAACCACTCACCGGGTCCCAGAAATCCCACACAGTTACTCCCACACAGGCCTCCCGCTGAACACACGCCCCCGTAACATTAGCAAACACCCCCTTCTGAATCTGCATCTTCACGTCACTCTCGGGCAAATCAATCCTCACATCCAGTTCCGTGATCGCCACCTCAAGTCCATGTACCGCATAGCTGTCAATGGCGGCGATCATATTGTCGAGGGTTGGTGGGCGATTCCAGACGAGGTGGGCTTGCATACCGATGCCATGGATCGGGACGCGCGCTTTGAGGAGGGGCTTGATGATCTTTTCGGTGACGGCGGTTACTTTTGGAGAGGGCTTCTCGAGGTTGTAGTCGTTGTAATAAAGTTTGGCGTGGGGGTCTGCGGCGTGGGCGGCGCGGAAGGCGATAGCAACTATGGTGGAGGTTAGAAGTCTGAATGAATTGAAAAGGCATTGGGAAATAGGCTTGAGGTTTGCACTTTCTCGTAGAGGGAAACCGCTTGCGGGCTTTCTTGACTTTGATGGCAAATCACTTGCTTTGCAATTTAATGATTGGAGCAAAAAAGGAAAGAAACTTACTATACTCCTCCCCAATAACCCTCAAAAAGATGGTATCCCTGAAGGTGCCATCGTCGTTCAACGCCTCATTCACCACATCCCACGCATAACACTGTCCCTTCCAATGTCTCGCCTCATTCGTGACGTGGTTGACCATAGCTTTGGTGAGAGATTCCTTGGTCCAGGCAGTGGTGTTGCCCTCAACTACAAATTTGATGTCAGTATGTAGAATTGAAGAAAGTAAGGAGACTGGGAGAAGAAGCACAAACCCCAAGGTGCAAGCTGCGAATGCCAAACCAGGGTATGACATCTCAAAAGTTGCTTGTTCTTCCTCGCGTATTTCGTGAGTTCCTCGCCGTATGTGTAATTAAACACATTCTGCTCAGGCTCGACTGTGAACCACTATCCTCTCAATTAGTTATTGATTATCCAACTCTAATCCCCTTCCATTGGTTTTCTCCTCCGGAATTGTGGTGTGAGCTTACCTTCTGACCATTCGCCGGAGTCAACTGTCCAAACTCCCTCTTATCACTCAGAATACTCGCATACTTTGCATCCAATGCCTTCACACTCACGATATCGCTCGCAGTGCCAAAATATTTGAGACCGGCTTGGACCGCGAGTTTATGTAGTTGCGCGGAGGCTAAGGGTATTACCGCGAGGGTGGCAAGGGAGAACCGCATTTTGACGACTTGACAATGCTAATTGAAAGTGCAGAAAGAAGGGAGAGATTGCTGGGGAATGAAGAAGCTATATATCCTCGTCCCAAGAGAATGGAGAAGTGCCAGAGGATCCGCAAGACCGATGTTCCTCCCAAGAAAATAAAAAAATTCAATTGAGCTCAAGGATATAAAGTCCGCTACCATGGACCTGCAGCGTGAACACCCAGCAACTTGCCAGGAACCACATGCTCGTATGACATCTTCCCCGTCTTCTCATCCTTGTTAGAAGCTCAATTGACAAGGTAGAATTGTAGATCTTGCGCCGGGTAAAAAGGATATACTTCTAACTTGAAAGATTGGCGTGCGGAGAGAAGAGATGAAGACAATGGAGGAAGCCTGGAGGCATGGTAGAGAGATTGAGCAACAAGAAAGTGACAACATATTGTGGCTTCGTATGCCATTTCCGGAATCGCCTCCAGGTTGTAGATCTGCAAATTGAGGGGTATAACATCTTCTTCGCTAATCTCGCCACAAAAGACAGCTACTCCTTGCATTCGGTACCCAGCAGGATAAACAACAAATATGCGGGGCTCCATAATAAACCCTCTCCCCATGAACCATCCATATAGTCAGTTTAGTTTTCCACCAGCTGGAGAAACTCTAACGAGATGCCTGTCCGGCTAAAACGCGCGGATAAAGTGGTTCTAGTGTAATAGCGATGCGGCTTAAGACTCGCGAACGGAGACGGAGGGGAAGAAAGGATATTGCCGAGGGACGAGACAAGATAAATATGCGAAGAGATGGAGCTTTGAAGAAAATATGGACAAGGGAAAGGAAGCAGCTAGCGAAGGTTGTTGAAAAGAGGCTGAATACATACTTGTCTAGCGTTGCCATTGGTCCCCGTCTCTGGGATTTGAGCCGGGTGCTTCCGAGCCCAATTCATGCATTTAGTTTGCAAGTCAAACATGACAAACAATTCAAAAACAAGAGGAAATTGGCAAGTTATTTGGTCAGGGAGACCTAGATGCGAAAGTAGAGTGGTATTATCATCAGTGTATATCTTCCAACCCAAAGCCTGGCCGTAAAATACTGTACAGTAAATAGACAAGATGGAGAAAGTCGCTAATGAAAGCCCCTACTAAAACAGAAAAACAAACGCTCTGATGATCTATTTAAACCCCCATCAAATGCCAGAGCCAGAGGGTCCAGTAACGCCATCCAACTATTCATACAACCCAAAGCTCTTTTTTGTACAGTAGAAAAAGACCACGTCGTATCGAACAAGGCTGGGTCGTGTGGTTCCCAATCATACACCATGAGGCGCTCTAAAAGTCAAAATCTTTTGCCCCGAAACCGCGTCTGTCATTAGATCGACCTCCGCGGTCACCAAATCCTCGACCACCAGATCCTCGCCCACCGTCACGTCCTCTGTTGCCGTATTGTGGTGCTCCATAGCCTCTGTCTCGAGGCTGTCCAAAGCCTCTTCCTCCGAAACCTGAATCACCTTGGTCCCCAAAACCTCGCCCGCCGAAGCCTCGTCCACCGTTACCACCATTACCACCACTTCTCCCACGGCCGCCACCAATATTCTCCGCATCTCCTTGAAGACCCAGCTTACTGGCTGTTCCTGCGCTGATGTGTGGGGGTTCTTCCCATCCCCATCCATATTTTGTCCATTGGTTCAAGATGCTCACGCCCCTCCTTCCCATATTCTTGGCACTGTTGAGCATACCCATATACGCAGCCTGCTTCGTCTCGCGGTCGACTCCCTTAACTGATTGCGAAATCGTACTCAAAATGTTTGCGACATCAGCAGGAAGTTGAGCATCCTGGGTCATGTCGACCTGCGAACATTGGAGGGTCTCATCTACCTCAATTGGGATTTTTCGTAGCTGCGTTTGGGCAGCCCTCATCTCGCTCTCGTGAATTAGGAGATACCCAACGCCAGTCTTATCACCACGTCCTGTCCGGCCGATACGATGAATGTACTGTTCTCGGTTTTCTGGGAGCCCATACTGTATGACATGGGTGACATTAGGGAAATCCATTCCACGAGCTGTAACATCAGTGGAAAAGAGAAGTGCGGATTTTGCTCTGCGGAAACGCTCTGTTACTCTACCACGACGCTCTTGCGTTAATTTACCGTGAATTTGGGATATTTCGGCCGGGTATAGAGGCGACTTCGAAAATCTTCCTCCATCGGTGAGATTGTCAAACGTGCGGTAGGCAAGTTCAACATTAGCAGTCGATTGGAAATAGACGATGGCTTTGAAAGGTAGGCCTTCTCCACTGGCGTGGAGATCCATTTGACGTTTGGCCAATTCGAAGATAGTTGGCAGAAAATTCTCTATACCAGGCATTGGTACAACTTTCTGAGGAACTTTCTGATGTGTAGCAAGATCACCTTCCTTGACGGTCTGAACGAAATGGAAGTTAGGCTTCAAGGTATCTTTCACAAGATGCATGACAGCCCTCGGCACAGTGGCGGAGAACATGAGCGTTTGTCGATCGACCTCTTCTCGGCGAGGGAGTAAGTCAATGATAGCCTCAATATCCTTGGAAAAGCCATCGTCCAACAAACGATCAGCCTCATCCAATACCAAAGTTGTCAATTGAGGGGCTCTTATTCCACTATATGGGTCGGTCAACAAGTCGTTGAGTCTTCCTGGGGTAGCCACGAGTATGTGGCAGCCCTCTCGTCTCGTTTTGTTTAGCATCTCCCTTTTACTATTCCCGCCAACAGCCACCTGCACAATCAAATCGGTGTTCCTGGTAAGCTTGGCTGCTTCGGTGGCAATCTGCTCCGCCAATTCGCGCGTGGGTGAAATGATGATAGCTCGAATGTCTGAGGCTCGTGCTTTAGAATATCTCTGTCTTTGGGCCAATTCAGGGTTCTTAGTGAGGATGTTCTGTACTGTCGGGATGAGGAAGCCAATGGTCTTTCCAGTTCCTGTTCGGGCCTGCGCAATGCTAGTCATGTTAGTGATGATGTAGACGATAGCTTTCCAAAGTACAAACTTACATATCCTCCCCTTCTAAGCCCTGATTGATGGTCATGGTTTGCACATCTGTCATGGTATGATGACCCATGCCCCGAGGTGCTGGCAGGGTGATAGCTTCGACGACATTACGGTGGACCAAATTGTGTTCCACCAGCTGGTCGAATTTATTGATGATGTGCTGCTCCTTCAGTCCCTCGATCGGATCATTGACCTGTCTTGCTACTGCCTCATGCCGCAATATCGATGAAACATGTAGAAATCTGGCCTCCGTGGATGGCTTCGTAACGAACTGACTCGACAGTGAAAGTGCTGGGAGTCTGCTTGATGAAATGCGACATCCTGATGGTGCAGCGCGCAAGACTTTGGATATGGAGGATCCGCCTCTCCTGCAGATGTTGAACATCTTGGAGATTATAGCGGGGAGGAGCACCAGTTAGGACAAATTATAGGACGAAACCACGACAAATTATAAGTAAAAAGTTGCAGTGAAGGAATGTAAGAGGCAAGATGCGCAAAGTTGCCGTGGTGTGGTCGATCTGAAGTGCAGGAGACAAAAATCTCGACTATCGCCATATATTTTTCTGGTATCCACTATTTCAGTCTTGCGCTAACTTTATCCAGCGGCATCACGTGGAAGTTGACCGCCTTCGCCTCATCCCGGCTAACCTTCGAAATACAGGGAGAACCTCATGGTTGAAATTGACATAAGATATGACTGGATCGAATGCTGTGACGGATAGACACCCAAGAAGAGTGTTCCATAAGATTAAGTATCATGATCTATACAACTTTCGTCTATCTATAAATTACAATGCAACCAGAACACCATGAATACCGGGTATCACTAAGCCAGAAGCCCAATCCAAAAGTCGTACCCGCCTGTTCAATATCATAAATCATAGCACATGAACATCTGCATGTAGTGGTAGGACACATAAGCTCAATCGACTACTTTTCGCTCCAGGGCAGGTGGGCGATGTGCACCCATCATGGCCATTCCCTCCCCGACACCTTCATGAATCCCACCAGTCACACCTTCCACTACCCAAGCAGCTGTCTCTGTTATAGCTTGACCAACCTTACCATCGCCCATGCCATATATGGCCCCGGTGACACTGAGCCCCCGCTTTCCAATTTCATCGACAGTCATAATACTCTTCGTAAGGACTTTCTCTGAAATTTTGTGTTCTCGATCATATCTATACGCCGTCTGGAGGAATGTCTTGACATATGGAAGAACAAGCTGGAAGAATATGAAGAGCTGAATGATGGTAGTTGCCAGCGTCCGGTGGAGGAAAGAGGGTTGCGGTGGTATCTTGACATTGTTCGGCCCATCGTTTGCTAATTCGCCGCCCTTATCGATGCTCATTGGCTCGACAACTCCTTCTGGTAATGCGCTTCGCACACTCAATTGCTCAGTCGTCGTCATGTCGGATGGGAGGGCTCGAAGTAAGTAGGTCAGAGCATGTATGTATAGTTGCCGAGCAAAGCTGGCATTGCCCGCCTCTCGTGAAATGGCAGAGGATTCGCTAACGGCATGACTGAGGAGATTGAGGCCTATGTTCTGTGGTTAGCTACTTGGTTACATATAACAATTGATATAGGACTCCAATGCCTACCTTGATTAGCATATTTCCACGATATTCCAGTACTGGTCTCTCCGACTTCTATCCCCTGTTGAGAGTTTGTTGTCAACATGCTTCCGACCTGCAAGCCGTCGTCGTCCGAGGAATCACTCCCGCCAAAGTAACTTGCGATTTCCTCCCCTCGTGATGCTTCCCCGGCTCGGCTGAGGACCATTGTAGATGTATAGCCCAATTCTGGTGTTCGAGTCCCAGAATTGATCTCCAAGTTGGGGAATTTGCGCTTCGTTGCAAGACCGTAGCTGCTCATAGATCGTCGTAGAGATGGTAACTTCGGTATTCGTGATTGGACCGCTGTAGGAAGTATTGAAAATAGCATTGAGGTTCCAGCTTGAGTGGGGTTGCGAATGGAGTCTGCTGATTTTGTGCGACTGTGGAGAGTAAGATTTCGACGTCGAAGCTCTTCCATGCTCAGCAGTGGAGACTTGTTGCAAGAGGCTCGGGGTAACAAAGAGAATTCCAGAGTGAAAATTCCAGAGTAGTTGAGACTTGGTGAGTATTGTATCCGTCCCCGATACACTAAGAAATTCAAACAATGTATGATACGAGACTAAAGTGTAGACGTCGAGGACGTGAGAGCAATTTTGAAACAGAAGGTGGGATAAGACTATGTATCTAAGGACCAAAGAGAGCAAGGTAGGCGCAAGACGAAGTGAGTGAAAAAGAATTCATTATGAGGCAATGTGAAAGTCTAGTCTAGAGCGATAAGAATCCGGAGACCATGAGGGTACCCGCGGATAGCGTGATTAAAAGTTATTTTGGTTGAGGAATGATAGACGTCTAAATCCCCACGAGAAAATGTGAAACGGCTTCAAGCATGTGAAATGCTCCACTTTAGTTAAGCCCTTCCCACGTGATGAGGTCAAATATCAAGTCACATGTGTCTTCAATTGCCTCCTCTCCTCTCTCTTCATTCCTTACACACTGGACAGTCTTTCTCTACTCCGCGCGCGTCTATTGGAGCTGTATATGATCTTGATTTTGCGTAGTATATCAGATAATCTCCACAAGCATTTTCTCCCTTTTGCACAGTTCTTACTTCATCTTCGATGATCAAATCCAATTTGGCTTCATTCATCTCCAGCACCGTAAGGAATGAAACGAATGCAAAGCATACAAATCAATACCAGTTACGCATTCCAATGAAACCTCAAACAACAACCCTATATTTCGCCAAAAGCTCCTTAACTCTCTCGGTTGGTAACCCAGGCAACTTGAAGCCCTTCGCCCCAGTTCTTCCACCCCTCCCAGCAATGATTGAGTTCAATATCGCCTCTTCGGTGACCTCACTCGCGGCTCGGAATAGTGTGTCGATACTCTCATTCTTGATGATGTCAATTTGATTCGTCTCAACCCGTGCAATGCCAAACGTTTGGCCCGACAGCACTCGCTCATTGGGTTTGTTCGCTGTCGAGAGAGCAAGAATAATATCGCCAGAGAAGTTCTTTCCTACGCCATGACCTCCAACTTGAGCAAGTCCAACGGCGCAATGTCGAGCCATACGATTTAGCTGGTGGGGAAGCATCGGTGCGTCAGTTCTGCCTCATCGTTAACACTCTGTCTATCAAGAAAAGGGGTTTCGAGGTTGCTTGCATGCAGAAAACAACAATACTCCCATCATCTGCCTTACCAGTGGCAGCTCCTGGCATATGGATGCTCCCCTCCTTCAACATCAACTTCCCGACGGGTACACCTGCTATCTGCAAATCATAGTTATGCCCATAATTGGTTTGCACGAGCACGCCCACCGTGTAATCTTTGCCGTCTCCTTTCACAACTCGAGAGCTGGTACCTGTACCACCAGGAAACATATGACAAGTCATTCCAGCACCTCCACCATTCTGGCCCTCAAGCACCTCAGTCTGTGTCAACGCAGCGGCAAAGGCTTCATGGACATTCTCAGTGCTGAGTGCGGATTTGAATACATCATTCAACCACCAATCAGCTGTTTCTGCAACGACAGGACTTCCATAATTATGGCCCATGTCGTCCAGACTCATGCCCTTCTCTTGCGCCCTCTTCAAGGTCCACTCCCATACGCCTTGAAAGACATTTCCAAAACTTAATGAGTTGGTGAGAGCAAGAGGCTATGTTTAGTCAACACCAATATCTCGGTTGAATAGGTTGAGAGAACATGCTCACAGTGTTTGTAAAACCCCAATCCCTAATCTGAAAACTCCCGCTCATCTCGCCATTTCCATTCAAGGTATGTAGACCCGCATAGCAAGGAATTGAAATATCATTTGGGTGTCGTGGGAGGATCACTGTAACTCCTTTGCAGATATCTTCGCCGTCTTTACCAACGGTGACTTGACCGACATGCACCCCTATGTGGAAGTCAGATTTTGTTCCTATCTTAGAAGATGAATAAAATTCAAGAGAATATTCACCAGGAACATCCAGAATCGAATTCGTCGGTCCAGCAGGGAGTTGCCCAGGCGTATATCCCAGATCACCGATCGTGATGCGCTTTGCCATATTGTTTGTGAAGGATCAAACAATTACAACTTTCTTCTAATGCTCCCCGCTTTGCTCCCAAACTCATCCATACTACTCACCATTATATACACATTTCCTATCCCGAACCACAATCCTCAACCACACACACCCTGGTAAATCTTCACAGACAGTCTGATGTAAATGCTACCCCGCAGCCACACAAAAAGTTACCCCACTATCACCATCACAAAACTCTGACTCAACCGGCCAAACATTTGATGATATGGTCAATCACCTTCCCCTTCAGGATTGAAGTGGGTCTTTCAATGACATTTTCATTTTGTACCTGAGGGCTATACAAGAAATTATTAGAAATAGGTTGAAAGGAGATTACGATGTGTTAGCTGATGCAAGTAAGATCTTACGGAGTGGTTATGCCAAAGAAAAAATGATATCCTTTCCAACGGAGGTAAGCGCCGGAGTCAGTGTACTCTCGTCATGTGGCTAAGAGAATGGAAATTAGGAATGCAGGTATAGTATTGAAGAGGAAGGCATAGTTGGCTAAAAACTGATGCTCGAGACGTGAAAGTGAATAAGAGACCAAGATCTAGTATCTTGAGGATCTGGTGATGTCTCTGATTAAGTCTCTAAAAATTACTATCGTTCGATTGCAAAAAGAAGCTAGCAACCAAAAGATTGCCTTTTTATCGTTGCACTATTGTCGACTTGTGCTACTATGGACTCCTGTCTAAGAATCAGCGATATCCAGGATCGCATTTTCCTCCGATGTCTTCTGCTACCCACCTTCCTCAGGTATAACATTGAGATTAGATTCGCCATTGACTATTATCTGGGGTCACGCCAGAGGGCTGCTTTGAAGGGAAATAGATAATCTGATAAACAATTTATTCAAAATGCGTCAAAAGTTTGAACTA
The DNA here is from genome assembly GCA_001414415.1 of Hymenoscyphus repandus. Lineage (NCBI taxonomy): Eukaryota > Fungi > Ascomycota > Leotiomycetes > Helotiales > Helotiaceae > Hymenoscyphus > Hymenoscyphus repandus. The sequence continues at coordinate 14,069 of LLCE01000080.1, read as the reverse complement.
TACTCGTGGTTGTCAGCGGCAACGACGACGGTAGTGACTTGTCTAGTTCTCACTCTATTCTTTTGTTTTTACTCACATTCAAACTAATCCAACTCACGAGGTGCTGCCAGCAAGTCATTTCTATGATCACAAAGCTTAATCAAACATATTCACTGCAGGTGTCTCATCTCATCTAAGCCATCTACTATATGGAAGTCCTTCAGTAAAACAATGGGGGTTGGTGAGGCCTTTATGAGAATGAGATAATTTTCCTTCTGTAGTCTTATTCTATTAGCCTTGGTGGCATCGTAAGCGTCCAGGGCAAGATTTGCTGAGAAGTCTTACGTTTATCTGATTGAGATCAGTGACGTGATGAATATGAGCGTCAAAACTGGCTTCTTTGGGGTATGATGTGCTTAACTTCAATCATAATAGGGAAATTGAAGAGCTTCTCACTTGAATATATAATTATCAAACAGACACAGGAATTGAAAGAGAGAAGGCTTTTATGCTGATGGAAACTCATAGTACCCCTCCACGAAGATATGATTCTCCTCATCGAAATCATCATCCAAATGATTATAGGTCAAGCCAGCCTCCTTACTGGGGTAAATTTGAGGAACTCCATGTGCTTCGCAGACCGTCTAACGCCTTAACAGCAGTCTAAGGATATCAGAGCGAAATTCGATAGCATTAGTGAGATTTGCATCAATGAACCTAAGCCACTCAAATATGAACAATATTCCCTCAATCTCGAGGTGAAGTACCACTTGTTTGTTGGAATTCTTTGTCCGGTTGTCCCAGAGCACTTGAGGCCTAGCCACTACGACTGAAACTATATTGGAGCGTATGCCATTTTTTTTTGATATCGATACCGGTGGTTTTGAGTGGTTTTTTCGATGATTTAGACGCAAAAAGGAACTATGGCATAGGGGCGTGATTTACGAGGGTTTGAGCGCATCTGGGAAGCTCTCAATGTTTGGTATAGAATACAAGAAGATTCCCTATATGGTATTATTAATGCCCAATAACTGAGAAGCGACTTTCATCTTAACGCTATTTCAGGAAATAGAGTAGTGTAACCAATCTCATACTCAACAGTCTCATTTTCTCGATAATCAAGCACGCTGAACAATTGGTCGATGACAATGCGATGGCAACAGAAGAGTTGAGAGGATCAAGATGTGATTTTCTACTACTGATATAAGGGCACATGAGAATCTCAGAAGAGGGCCACAAACGCAGAAGTAGAGTCTTGAGTTCATTTGACTTTTTACAAAGGACCTAATATCTGCACACACACACACATATATATATATATATATATATATCACATGCAGATACCGTGTTAGTCATATAGAGTCACCATCAGTAGCCCGATTAACGCTTCCGGAATAGTATACAAGTGGCATTCTTATACGGATTTCACCGCACCGACCAACATCTACCATCATAGGGTATGCCACTAGAAATGTCAGTTTGTATTCTGGGGGCGTAAGACGTGTTTTAACAGATATGTTTTCCAGTAGCGAGCGTGACAAGTCTATTGATCTCACTCCCATCATACCCACGAAACATCGCCAACATCTCCACGATACGTAACACCAGCTCTGATCAACAAAACCATCCCATAGCCACAATCCACCACAACTCTTCCCCAAAGTAAAAATCCTAGGTCAAGACGCTACTCCGGCATCCTATTCGACATCACAATTAAGACAAAACCTGTGGAAATATTATTAAGAAGCTTAAATGTGCTAGATAGGATAGGAGAATGATTTGAATTTCCAAGATACTAGGTCAGATTCCTTGGACAGGTGCCTGGGGCTTTGACATATGTTCTTGTTACGAATCCCGCGACGACCAGCACCAGGCAAGTGAAGTGATGAGATGTTATCACAGGGAAAAGATGAGATGGGTAGCGGGAAGTATAGTAAGGTGGAGGAATAAGGAGCGGCGGTGACAGCTCCAAACAGAGGCTAGCGTTGAGGAGGCCTATCGACATTGCTTCTATGACAGACCTTGTGCCAAACAATCCCGCAAAACCAACATGTAGAGAAATCGTGGTGGTAAACATGCATATAAAGCCCCGTCTATATTATTACGTATTCCCAAGTTATTTAAGTGATAATAATAAAACAACCCTCATTCCTCTCCCCGCCCTTCAAAACTCCACTTTAACCTCCTCTCTCGCTCAACATATATTTCCAACATCCGCTTCTCTCCGCCCAGCAATGAGAATCTGTCGAAGTGTCTATGTAACATTAGAAGAATCAAGATATTCACAACCATGCTCATTTCTACCCCTCTATTCTCCATTCTACGACATCTTGCCTCTAATTTCTACCAGATTATCAGTTATAGTCGGAAATGCGTTTTTCACACTTCATGTTTCCTCCTAGACGTAGTTAAAGTTTCATCCCAAAGTGAGGCGGGATAATGCACACGACGGCATGGGACGGCACGGCATCAATCAGGCTCGAGACTCTTCGATATTCTTAATTTTCCTTGGCTTGATATCGTCTTCGATCTAGATATTTTCAAAAAATATCAGACAAAATCGCAACTTAGATTCAAGAATTTTCCCATCCTATCCTTTGCCCCATCCCATCTTGCCACCCATATCCTGAACGCCACAACCACAATCCCGACCTTTTTCAAGTCAAGAAAACCACAACCACAAAACATACGACTTAGTGGAGTAATCCTCCCTTCCTCTCCTCTGAACCCCTCCTATCTCAACTCTTTCAAACCTTATCAAAAATTCCCCGTCCCGCCAAAAAAGAACCCATCAAAAAGATCCACGTTCCCTCCCTCGCTAAAATCATGATCCATCCCCTCCCACCCGAGTCCCATCCCCAGGTCTCCCGTCCAACTATTCACCAATGGACCATTTCCATTACCTTCCCCACTCGCCCCATTACCACTACCACTTACATCCCACCCATTCCCTGACAGGAAATCCATTCCGGGTGCATTTGGAAATGGGAATTGGATTTCCTGATTTTGCGTTGGATACATGCTGGATCTGTTTTGTGGGGTTTGGGAAGTTGAGAAATTGGAATACCCGGGTGTTTGTTGATTTGGTGAAGGAAGGAGTGAAGGGTCGATTTGAGAGGTATCCATATTTGACAACGTGGGACTGACAGCGTAATCCACTGGTGAATGGCCTACTGAATTCGTCGCTGTGTTCGTACGCATAGTCCCTGAATTATTATTCCCGTATGGCGAGTCGAATTCATTCTTGATAGGCTGTGGCTGGAACGAAGATTGACCTGTGGAGACAGGGCCAAGGAGATCGTTGAGGCCCATATCGAAGTGTGGTTTGGGTCTCGTGGAGTTGTGAGGACCTCGAGATTGTCTGCGTTGGCGCTGAGAGCTGTTGTTAGTATTCGAGAGATGGTCACTGTCGGGACCGTGAGCACGTTGGTTGGACGAGTGACGACGGGAGTTGAGGCCTTGGGCCGAGGAGCTGAAGCCGGTGGTTGAAATACACATCTGGACGGTGGCCTTGGACATGCGGTCGAAGGCATCGCGACACGCTTCGGCTGGTGGACATTTGTCCATGAGGTCTCCGAGGACGGATGTTGCGGCTAGGATGGTGAAGTCTACTTCATCCATGGTCTGTAGACCGTATTAGCTTTATGTCAATCAATCTATGCGACAGAGACAACTCACCAAGCGGCTTCTGACAATCGGCGAGTGCCAGATAGCATACAAAAACGATATCCCCGCCATGAACAAATGATGTGTTGCCAAGAACGTGTAATTTACCAAATGCACACGATGAAGCTGTCTATACAACCTCAACACCCTCTGTCCAGCCTCGGCAACCTTCAAGAACACCCGTTCCTCATCTTCTCTCAACTCCACATTATGCACATTAGGGCTATTAACCTCATTACTCGTATTGAACTCGCCCTCGAAGATCTGCGGCACACTCAAGCTCTGTCTGTAAAGCATGATGACGCACTGCCAATAATTAAGCTCCAGAAACTCAATTGAGAATGCGACCCCTGTTTCTCGCTTAGTAGGCGCAGACGTCTTCCATTCCCATAATCTCTTGTCAATATCAATGCGCCAAGATCTGAAGCTGCCGAACTTCGCAAGGAATGGTGATGGTAGGGCTGTATGCATGTAAGGATTCCGCTGATTCGCACCAACAGCTCTTGCTTGTTGCGCCTGCTGATGTTGTAGAACCTGCAAGATTTCTGACTGTAATAGCCGAAGACGGAAGTAATGATGCGAGGCGTGCTTGTATGTTGGTTCGCCCTCAATGCCGATGGGCTTGAGAAAGCCGGATGGGGTGATATATTTATCGTCCAGTAAGGAAGGAAATTCGGTTGTAATAACTTGGTCCGTAATGCCAAACGGTCTCCCGACACAGGTTGATACCAGTCGATCGAAGGAGTATGTGCACCACCATAATCGCCGTCTGAAATCTCGTACCCACTCTCGACGACCGCGTTCTCGTTGGGTGCGCTGTTTCTGTAATCGCGTATGTTCGGAGTCTTCTGCTTTGGGATCGGAGAACTGCTCCTCTAGTCCAACATCCAGATCCTTTCCATCCTCATAGTGTAGACCGAGATCAACAGCTAAGCGAACCGCAACTCCAATGATGTACCATAATCCCGGCGCAACTGGTCTCAGTAGCGCAAAGCCAGCTAAGAGTAGAACTGCTTGTAACTCCTCCAACCCCCCACCAAAGCCATCAGGTCGATCGATTGAGCTTGGCGACCCCAGGCAGAATTCTAAGTGCACAATCGCTGAAGCATGATACTCCTCCGGTTGACACTGCTTCCCAAGCCCCAAATTCTGCCTCTCTTCCTTCTCTTTCTCCTTCGCCTCCCTATCTGTTGAGTCCCCAAGAAATATACCAGCACCAATCGCCCACACCATATTTAACATGTATAACTCTCTCGGCGTCCTAATCCTCGCATCCCCATCTGCGTACGCCAATTCAAACATCTTCATAAATTCCCCGCGGTGCAAAACGGGTATCTGAGGATTCGCATGCTCGAAATAAAAATGCGCCAGTCGTTTCCCAAGCTCTTTTGATGGGAACGGCGCTTGCTTGATGGTGGGTTTTGTGTGTAGGCCAAAGAAGGAATCGCGCATAGATGTGCCTCCTGTTCCTGTAGCCTTGCTCGTAATTGGCGGCCTCGAAGGTCTTACGCCGCTCTTGTCGCTATTTGACCCGGATACTGAGGACTTGACTGCCGCGAAGACAACTCGCGCGAACGATATGCCAGATGTGGAACCAAGATATCGTGAATCTGAAGTCCCTTGCACAGAGATGCTTTCGACATTCGACACGAGATTGTTCAGTTTCTTCGATTCGTCCTGCTTCTTGTTGAATGCTATCTCCTGCGGTGATTGTGCATTCTGAGATGTATTTGGCTTCTCATTATTACTCCACGGTTGACCTCCATCATCACTTGGTGTCTGGACGACATTCGGGTCCACACCTGGCCTCGAGGCATGCTCGAGTACTTCGGCAGGCGCGTAGGAGATATTGTTATCTTGGAGGAGTTTCTCAAGATATCCAACTCTGCTTTCGAGGTAGAAAACGTAACTATAACAATGGCACCATCAGCAATCCACACTTCCAATTGACATGAGACATGCCAACGTCTTGTACTCATGTTCATAAAGTCTTCCCATATTCCGCACTCACCTCCTAGGGATCTCCCTCTTGGTAATCGGATCATATCCCACACACTTCACCCCGGCCTTCTCACAACTCGCACAACTCGGCAGCCTCTGATCGCATCGATTCTTCCTCAACCTGCACCTATTACACGCACTAACATTCCGAAAGCTACTCGACTGTCCCGCCTTGCTCTCCTTCGCAACCGGCGCATCGCCATCCTCCGCACTCCTTGGGCTCGCCGGTATCCTGGCTTGTTCCGGCGACGAGTGTCGTGCTCTCTTCACTGGATATCCCCCTCCTCCACTCCCAGACCTCCCGGGCGAACTGCGCGGGTTTATATTCATCCTCCCACTGGTCCCACCCTGCTGCCCACTCTTGCTCGCAAGTATATCGCCTCTGTGAAATCAATCCTCCACATCAGCCTCCCCTCACAGCAATATTTCGTAGCGCGCTTGCTCGTTGGCCTCGTACCAAACAGGGGATCGGCGCCGTCTTGCCTTGCGCCCAAAAAATAACCCAAGAGCCTCCTCCTTGCACTTCAGACCGTCAGACCGTCCAATTGATCCGCACACCTAGCGATTGGCCCACAGCACTCTCACTCCCTCTACACTTTCTTCCAGGGATAACAGACTCGGGCACTCGCGCGTCTCTCATCAGCATGCTGTTCACGCCGTCCACAGGTATGTCTTGCAGCTCGCGCAGCTCGTCCGTCCGTAAGGCTGCCTTAGTGCTGCTGTCCTCTGTCGTAATAGTCGTACGATATCTTAGAATCGAGACCTAAGGGCGTATTGGGCAGCTTAAGGGTAGGGAATCTTCGTACTTTTCGCTATAGTTGATGACCAAATGCCTACCTACCTGCGGTGCCGATGCGATGTGCCTCGGGAGCCGCGCAGACGGGGGCGAAGGACCAGGGGTTGTTGTGTGGTGGTACTGTAACTTGATATGCTGACCGCGGTCTTTGATAACGAAATATCTCTTGGTCGTATTTTTTGCCAGTTGTGGAGCAAATCGATCAATCTGCCTCTGTCCCTTCCAACCAAAATAATACGCACAGTTGGTTCTGCTTTGCACCGCCGACACCGCAGTATCTTTACGCAAAATGCGGTTGGAACATATTGTACGAAGCCGTCGTCATCAAATGTTGGTATTCCGATCCGAACCACCTGCAGGTTAAAAGAACGACCTCACAACCTTGGGCTCGTTTCCACTCCGCAGCCTTCGCTCGCGTGGGATATAGAGAAATCATGATCGGTGATCAGAGATAAGCAAACTCCGCCCACCCCCCTGATAAGAGCTTCCTCCAATCACATGTCTCAACCCCCTTTTCGGCCCGTCAAGGATACTTCAATCGCAGTGCGGTAGGGCAGGAAGGTAAGCCGCCCTCCGCTGCATACAGAACAGACGACATCATGAGCCGGATAGCTAGTGCTTATTATGTTTAGGGATCGAGTAAAGCAAGTACGGCAAGCCAGACGAGCAGTCTTTTGATAGACGCGCCTCACATATGCTTCTCCTGGGCCTTAGCGAAGACAGACGACATCGGGCCCCCGATCTTGGTTCTTCGGGGCTGCTTATTATGTTTACGGATCGAGTAAAAGAACGGCAAGCCATTTCCATCCGAGCCAGGGACACAGATTCTTATAGATGCGCCTCACACATACATCCTCTCCCGGACCCTGGATCGTGGACAGTGCATTGGCTTGTCTACGAGCAAGCAACGGCGGCATAATCACAAACACATGACAGGGAGAGACGACCAGGAATAAATTCGACCTAGAGCTAGACAAAAATTCCCCATCAAAAAGCGCCCATAGCAATAGCAATGTCCCATAGCAATGTCCCATAACAATAGCAATATCGCTATCACTATCACAACCCCTCCTGCTCATGACAAACGCATTACCAAGACAGACCCTCCAGTTTCAGCAGCGGGGTAATTGTTAGTGGGTTGAGGCACAGTTAAGCAAGCTCAAACGAAATCTCACTGCAGAAATATTGGTGACGGATAAATAATGTAGTGATGCTATGTGCTTGTTGAGAAGGGCTCAATTCCAGTCAATTGAAAAGAAGTGGTCCTAGAAGACGACGACCGCCCTAATAAGAATAGGGGTAAGGGACATATTGCAACGCCAATTGAGCTTGAGCTCCGGCCCAGGAGTTGCCCATCCCACGCCCGCCCACTCGCCCTGAGCATCGACGTTTTATTTTCCCCTCTTTCCGATCCGTGAACAGTGTGAAAATAACCATGTTGCTCAAAGCACAATAATAACTCCTTCCCATTGGATCTAGTGATATCCGATCGCTTCCCATCTCTAATAAAACTCCCAGGTTGCAGCTGATCGAAAAAAAGGGCGCAGACGTCTAGGTTGCCCCAGATGGCCAAAAAATAAGAAATCTCCAAAATAAGAATATTAACATTCCAGAAACCAGACCGCAGCGCTGAAAGCAGGGGATATCTTGGAGCGAGAATGCACAAAGCGAAGCCTATTTTATACAGCTGTCCCCTCCCGAGGAACCGCGAATGAAAATTATAAAATTCGTGAAGCTCGTGCCGAAAATGCCTGTCGACAAAGGTCGTATCATCTGTCCATGATATCGTCGTCCTCTCGGCTTCCCCTCGGCTCTGCCGCCGCAATTGCTGAGTCGAGCGCGTTGTGATCTAGTATGTGGTCCTCGAAACCGAGCTCTGGTTCTTCGCGTTTCTCGTCCACATCCATGCGACCGCCGGCATCTGTCATGCTCAGACTGAGGATGGCACCCCCAACACAAATAATTGCGCTACACCACCATGCCAAACCGGAGTAGCCCACGCTAAGACCAGCTGTGAAGAGAAACCCGGAAACCGTGGGTCCAAATGCTCTACACAGACTGGCCGTTGATGCTGCCACTCCGTTAATGGTGCCGAGTAACAATAGAGACGGTGCTGAGTTTGTGAGAAGGATTGCATTGCTGGGGTAAGCCATTGTCGAAAATGTGCACTTCCATATCACAACCATGTATACTCCAACCATGCGTAATTCATCCGGAAGTAAGACAAGATAAGGCGTTGCGACGTAGAGGATTGGATACGAGATGGCGATCAATCGGAAAAGGCCCAAAGCGCCAATTCGACGGACGATGATGGGGAATAAGAAAACCGTTGCAATCATCGAGTAGATACCCTGGATGGATAGAACCACCCCAATTTCTTTGGTGCTGAGCCCATACCCACCAACAAATTTGAATGGGAGTACCGTTTCAACTGCTTTCTCAGGTGGCTTGCTACTCAAAAAGGTTGGTAGCATCGAGTCAAAAGTAATGGTGTGGCTGATAACGAGTCAGTCGAACTGCAGGAACAAAACAAAAGGAGTGCATAACTTACTAAGCTAGGATGCCATAGCCGACAATGTTTAGGACGACCTGTCGAGTAAACGCTTTCGATGCTGCTGGTTTCGTGTTGAACACGGATCGCGAATCATTCAGATCTAAGGACTCCAGTGGTTCAGGCGATGGTGTAGATGGTAGGTTCGGAGACCCTTCGTTCGTTCGATACCCAGGTGGCTGTTCGTCCTCACTAAGTAAAGAAAGCACCTCGTCCACATCAGACACCTTCTCGTGTCTAGAGCTCTTCGATTCCACGCATGTTGTGATCTTGTTGATAATCCATTTGCCAGCCTCTAAACCGGGGTCGCGTCGATACTTCTTCTCTTCGTGGGTTTCCTCTAAAAACAATATTCCAACCAGGACACCAAAAGACACGATGATGGTGCAGACAAGATTGGGTAAGAGATATGGAAATTTCTCCCAGATCGACCCTGGCGAGAATAGCTGAGGTAAGTTCTCGACTGGCTTGGCTAGGGCACCACCAAGCATTGGTCCGAGTATTGAACTTGAATCAAATTAGCAGCGCAAACACGAATAGTATACTTCTTGTCACTCACCCGAGACACCAAACGAATGGCATGATGGTATATGCACGAGCTGCGGATATGTCAGCAAGAGGCTCTGGCTTAGGACAAATATGATTTATCAGCTTTCACCTACGTTGATGTTCTTTGACTGTGACCATCTCGGCCACTGTGGTCTGCAGAACGCCGATGTTTCTATATGCAGCGCTTCGTCAGCTCTGAACAAAACTCAGATGACTCCATTCACTTACCCATTCAGCAGACCCCCAAGCGCACGAGCGAGCAATGCCACGGGAAGGCTTGGAGCGAACCCAAAGACCAACATGCTGAGCGCAGTTCCCGCCAACCCCGTCAGAAGCACTGGTTTCCGCCCAACTTTATCACTAAGTCTTCCCCATGCTACACCCGACGAGAATTCGGCAAAGGCGAACGCTGATGTGACCATTCCTGCATATACTGGAATCTGTTCGGGGCGATCCGTGATCTTAAAATCTTGGATCATGTAATAAACGTATGGGAATATCGACATAAATGCAATTGGCTCGCAAATCCGGCATAATGCTATTGAGCGTTAGTGTGAGAATTCGTGCAGGCCTCATGAATAGTCCATGATTTGGTTGCTCACCTAGAATCGTCATTTGCTTGACCGGAAACTTGGGAATTCGCTTCCGCGGATCTGGGTGCTGTATGCCCGACATGGCGGGGAATTTTCCTCTGATCTTCTGATATGTGGTTGTATATATCTGTTCCAGCCTCTAAAGATCCTTTCGAATCAAGTAAGGGTTGTGATAGTGGTATGTGGTGACTGTGAACTGGAAGGTTTGTGTAGTGGGTGGAGACCATATAGATGTTAAATATCGTCGGTGAGAATGTCTGATGATATCTTGAGGCGGAACGCCCGAGTCCGGATGCAGTGGAAGTTGCAAGGGATACAGACGCAGACACAGAACGATGTAAGTGAGCTGCAAGAGTCTTGAGAAGCAAAGAGTGAAAAGTTCGGGATGGGGCGAGGGCAGAACAAATAAGGGAAGACACAACACTTAAAGTTGACCGCCGGTAGCTAGGCTCTGTAGCTATGATTCTGAATGGGGTAAGGAGCGTCACGGATAGCAGCGGCCGCGTAAATAAATATGATTATAATCTGATGGGCGGTGACGAGGCGTATGAGCACGGTACGAGATTCACATTATTGCAGGATGCCAGCAACGGGGCGGCCACGTTCTTAGCTCGCAAGCAACTGCCTCCACTGAGAAAGTCAGGGGTAAAATACGGTAACTCTGCATTGGCCCTGTTGCTAGGTCTTGCTAGCGGTCGCGGTAGCGGTGATGCCATGCTCGTGCTGGAGTTGGTGCTTTGCTCTCGTCCTTTGACCGTTTACTTTGCTTTGCCGGTGCAACCAAGGGCAGGCCTCTGGAGAGGTATCAGACGGTACTCCACCGCGCCCCGGCAATTGTCTCCGTGGGCCGTTAGGCACTATTCCCTCCTTGGTGTAGTCCTTTGAGTCTTGAGGGCTGAGGGACGTCCGGCTCCACCTGGCAAAGAAAGGGATTGTTTGCATGGTAGCTCACATGGAAGCAACCCGGGCCCCCTGTGTTCGGGTCTTCGCAGCGTGGGATTGGGGATCGGAGGTTGTTGGCGAACAAGGGGGGAGGACAGGGTGACAGGGAGCACTTCTTCCTCACAGGGCTCTTCCCAACACCAAAAAGCGCTCGCCAGGGAAGAGACTCAATTGCTACCGCGCGTGAAAAGAACTGGAGTAGCGGGCACTGACCCTGTTGGCGAGCGGCGGTGTGGAGGGAGCATGCAGTGTCTGGTTCTGCTGGGCTCTAAATTGTCAGGGGACTCGCCTCTTGAGGTCGTATCGCATCATGCCAGATCCAATCTGGCAACCTCTTGAAGGCAATCTGCGCGATGAAGACAGTTGAAGATTCCAGCGCGGTGCTGTTGCGCCTGTAGTTGTGGGCGCTCGCAGCGGAAGATTTGATACTGTACTGCTGAGCACCTAGCCAGCATTTGCTAAGGTTATGTAGCAATGGCGATCCCCGGTGATAGTTGAGATGCACTCTTCAAGCTTGGCGCGGTGGCTCTCTTGAGCTTCGAAACTTTGCAGCTTGCAGCAACATGTTGATGAGGCCTCATCGTCCTGGGCTTGATGAAATCTTGGTCACTGAAAGAGCAAGTTACGCCAGGCTCGTAATCGATTTGTCCGAGGTCGACATCTATCATGCCCATCAGACCGCCCTCCCCACCAAGTATTAACCCCTACCGCACTTCCTCATCATCACTCAGCATCAGCATCTTCCGCACCGGCAAGGTGCAAATCTCGTCCCCTCCTCACACTGCCATCCCTGACCTCCACGTTACCCTCGCCCAGTAAGAATGTCCGCTTCGGCTCTTGTTGTGAAATACCTCGCATTCAGGGCCAGGGGTTGTTCTATCATACTGGGTGTGATCAATAGCGGACATTGACCTCACTCGGTGAGCTGTGGAGGACGGCAATCCTACAGCATCGCCCCTCCCTTGCGAAACCCTTGCCATGAAAGACTTGCTGACAAAAAGCATAAAGACAAGATGTGGTAGTCAAGAACAAGAACTAAGTCAGCAAGTTTTTATCCGTGCGGCGTACGTGGTGGTCTCATTGTCAATGCGGTTCCACTTCCACAGTCAACTCCAGCCATTCTTCTTAGACCATTTGACGCTACGCTGCAGTTGCCTGGTATATAAGTCTATCAAGCTTAGCAAACTATGAGTCATAAAGGTCGGTCTTTCGAGAAAATAAAGCCTGCATTTTTGTGCTCGTTGGCCCTTTTGCTGTCATTTTTGAGTGCGAACATACTGTGCAGCACTCGGAGAGCATGAGGTCCAGGGGTTGTTCTCAAATTGACTTCTGCGTGGTGTGATAACACGTTTAGCGCTATTAAATTGTCCGAGAGACATCGAGCCGGCTTGTGCTAAGAGCAGGCCTAAGATGCCCGGTACAAAGTATCCTTAGGTCTCAAAGCCTAAAATCTCTTCATGGAACTTTGGGGCTTCATGGATAACCCTGTAAATATTACCGGAACCAGAGACACGGGAGTCGTCTCCCCTTGTCCCCGGTTTGAACAAATTCGGTCACAATCGAACTTTGTGCCCGCGCTCGTTGTAGACATTTGTTAATTTCTCGGAGGTGTTCCTTCCTACCAATTAGGCCTTATTCGTGAAATTAGAACCCCAATATTTTCATGTCCGGGCGAACAATTTTAAGACTTCGAGAGCCGCGTGCTGCCTCCTTCGGTTTTCTGACATCACCACATATGTGTCCCGTTTGGATAGGTTGGAAGCTACTTCAATTGGTTTGGCCAACTCATACCTGAGAGGATATGTTTGAGGCAGGTTAATGGTAATGCAGTCTTTCCACTGTATGAAGAATCATGTCAGCGTAACGCCGTAAGCTGCCTACTCTTGATAAGCAGTTATGATCAGAAGACCTCATCATCAAGGGGTGAGCTGCACGGATAGCGATCTAACATCTGCGTGATTGCGGGGATGGTGAGCAACAGGACCTGCTATTGCAGCTATAGTAATAGTTAGGCATTGCAGTGTTTTTGGACACCACAGCTTGGTACGGACAGCCAGGCGAGCTCATTATCGTCAGCAAGCCGTCGCGCTTATGAGTCGATGACCGCGGAATCGGGACGCCCCCATGCGGCGGAGCATTGTGTCAATGTTCCAGAATCCAGATGGAAACCTTGAAGAACTTATTGACCGGTACGGTATCATTGCCTGAGCGATGCATGTTTCACGTTGGCAATGGGACTTGCCCTGCTCACCATACCGTAGTCAGTACCCGTGAAGCACATTTGTCAGAGATTCCGTTCCTGATAACCACGGTAATTAGGTTGATCAAAAGGGTGGAAGAATTTGGCCATGCTTGGAAGAGTTATATGACAACAAGGTTCCAGGTTGAAGAATGAATTAATGATGGAAAACGGTTTTCTTGTGGCTGGTAGATAAAGGGGCACCGCTGCTAGCTGCTGCTGCCCCTGGCTCAGAAGCTAACAAGCGTAAACTACCGTACGAAGGAGCTCCACTAGTAGTCGCCTGACGATGATCTCGCGAGGATACCGGAAGTCGCTCCTGAGGAGCCACCGGGGAAGAGTTCTGAGTTTGACCGTGGTGCGGAATGGCGTGAAGCTATGCTGTTCCAGGAAATGCTTTGCGCTACCTCGGAGAAAAATTGAAAATGGTACGGGATTCTTTTCATCTCAGCAAAAGCCCATTGAAATGTTTGAGAGTTGGCTGAATCGGACTTGCTTTCCGGTAAAGTGTAATGCTTGAGTGGCTTGCTGTCAAGTTATTCCGAGGTTGAAATCGATCTGGCCTGCATGAGAAGGTCATGGTTGGGCTTCGACGGCGATTGCTTTGGTGTAACAACAGGCACCCCTCAGCATTAATGGCATCATTGTCGTGCGGGACACCATAAGTTGCGCTCGAAATAGTCTCTTGGTCTTCACACCGCCATCTTCGGTACCTTGATTTAGTCTATGGTGATCATCCTTCTAGCAAACCCC